>JAZDUA010000465.1:0-475000 GCA_038098605.1 Gryllus longicercus
TCTGCATGCGGCGCCGCCCGCCCTTTTATTTTTATTTCCTTCTGGGGCCGCGGGGGGCAGCAGCGCTCCACCGACGCACCGGCACTGGCGCTGCCCTCTCCCCTCCAAGTTGTGCTCTCTATTTCATTAATGCCTGTGCCAGCATGTACTGTGCCTCACATTCTCGCGCTTTCATTCGTTCTAGTATTTGGACACTCTCTCTTTCTTTCTGTCCGTATTTATTTCATTCTCTCTCTCTTTCTTTCTCTCCCTTTCTACCTCTCTTTTTCTATCTTTCATTCTCTCTATCTTTCTTTCTGTCACTCTTTCTCGCTCTTTCACTCTCTATTTCTCTCTCTCTCTTTCTTGCTCTATCTCTTTCCCTTTCTTTCTCCTTCTTTCTCTTTCTCTCGTGTGTGCACACTTGCTCATTGACTTCTCTCCGTCTCAATCTCGGTTTCGTTCTCGAACTTGCTTTCCCTCCCGCAGGAGTTTTCTGTTCAAGGACCGGTCATATTAAAATGTCCAAGTTTATGTGTTGTAGTATCATGTACACATTGATGTATATTAATGACATTTCTGTACAAATAATCTTCAGAAAAAAATAAACAGTGTGTCTTAGTAAAAGAAAATACTGATGGTTTTGGTTCTTCCTTTTTTGTACATAGCAATGAATTGTACAATATTACAGTTAGTTAATAATTTAAAATATGAATAATATATCAGTAAATTATACAGTGAAGAGTGAATAATAATTTAAATATTCTTCAAAGCCGTGAATAAATTGTAATATGGGTTACAAGTCAAATAATAACCAAAAAGCAATATCTGACTACGTCACGTCATTTAGCGAGAAAAATAACTATTCATTACCATTCACAAGATTTTCCATTCCCTTCTTAACACGGCCATTCGTATGTTGCACGTTTAGTTTTAAAAAGGAAATGGTCCCCTCGTTAGACATGATTTTCCCTTGGTTGCGTTCTCAAAAGCCTCACAAAGAGCCAAAGCCCCCTGCGACGACCATTTTGAATAGAGAGATGGTGTGAGGCTGCAGAAGCTGCTTCTTGTCTCTGGAAGAAACGTAATGAGGAAATGGAAGACGTGACATTCGCCTCCCGTGCAGTTGCACCCCAGCTGCAATCATAACCTCCCGTCCTTTGTGGCATTTTCTAACCCAACTTTGGAGACGAATTCCAGGAATCTTATAATGATCTACGACTACGTCTGCCCATATATTTATATTATTTTATGAACGATCATTAATTAACACAGTTTGTTTAAAAATGATTCACTGTGTCTTAATACAAACTGCCTTGTGAAGCCGATAACTAATTATAATATAGGTAACACTTCGCATTCCTTAGCAATTGCAAATTGTACACAACTTTCAATTGTTTCCGTGATTTTAAGTGTGTCTATAAGTTATCTTGTAACTATTGTGAGTGCTAAATCATCTGAGATTGAACTTCGTCTTTTAATACGACTTTGTAGTTCAAAGTGTGACCCTGTGGAATTGCACACAGGTCGAGGAGGAATTGAAGGAAGGGCTCCACCTATTCGTCATCGTCGGCACAGGGAGGAGGTTGTGTGGCGAGCACAATGTTCCAGCCGCCTCTACCCACCGGGAAATAACAGAAGGAGAAATGAGAAAGATCCTGGTACACTCTTGAAAAGACGTCGACCCCAGAGTCGCCCTGAACGTAAATCAGTCAAAAATACTGAACTAAGTGAGGATTTGAAAACGAACTCTTCAGATCAGGAAGGCAGTCCCATACCACAGAACCACCATTATTGCTTCTTTGTTATTTGTATTGGAAAAATTAAATTGAACTGAAATGTGAAGTTTACGCTGAAAAGCTTATATCAAGACTGGGAGTCGATAAATGGCTTGAAATGTTTTCAAACGGCTTCACAGACATCGTTGACGATGATCGGACCTGCAGACGAAGTACATCACCATCAGATCTCAACATTGATGAACTGATTCTATGATAAAAATTCAAAATTGAGTTATAGTGCAGTGAAACATAAACAAAATTTAGAATGCCATTAAAGTCACACGGCTAGGAATTCCGACAAAACGCATAACATTACAATTAAAAAATCAACCCACGCCACTTAAATCATCCAGGATTCATTTCAATAGAGTGTGATAATACCTTCCACACCATCTCGATTTGTCACCTTGCGACTTTGAATTTTTTGCCTAAACATGAGCTGACCAACGTGAGCTGCAGCTCAGATGTGGGAGTGAAGACAGCCAAACTTGACTCACCATATCTAGTGCGTAGGAGCCGGTCGACATTCTTTTAGAGCAAGAAATTTGTAACTGGTAGATCAATGTAAAAATTGTAACAATATTTTGATAGATAATGTGGAAAAATATTATTTTTATAGGTAATTTGTAATTTTAAAAAATGTCATCATATGGTAGCGTACTTTCTGATTCCCTCTCATCAATTCACTTATCAATTAAATGTAACTTCAAATTAACTTCTTCCCATGGCACGTCACACACACTTTTTAACTGTTTTTGACGAAAATGAATGAATGAATGAATGAATGAATGAATACAAATTCGCTCAATTCGTTTACCAGTCTCCGTCCTACCTGCCAATAGAAGATGTTGTCCCCCTGCCGTAGACTTTTCCTCCTCATAACCTTTCCGTTTTCACACATCTTTTCCTCTTTGCCTTGTCTGTGCCGCACAAACCTTTTCGCCCACCGCGCATCGAACTTTTCGCAACTGCAGCCGTCACGACCACTCGCAATTAGAGTGAGAGCCGCCGCTCACAGCAACAGCCATTTTCTCTATTTCGAAAAAAGGGCACGTTACCTTTTAAAGGATATACTTTCTCAGTGCTATTTTATATTTTTGTAAAGAAATAACGTTGAATTGGAAACGTTTCCATGTTTTAATTTAAATTCTGAAGCCCGCTATATTGAAATTCCCTGATTCAAAACATACAATACCAGCGCTTAAATTATTAAATAATAAAAAATTAAGAAATTTAGAATTCCTAAAAATTCCTTGCACATGTTTTAATAAAAAAATCATTAATAATTAACATTAATTTTGAAAGAAAATAATGCTATTCCCTGTAATACTTTATTCCTTAATATATTGTTTAACTATTTTATAATGTTAAGCTTGATTATATAAGTAAATGCTTGGAAACGAGCGACATTAGGAGTGAGTATTCAGATTTGAACGGGTGCAATAAAACAGCAGCTCCAACGAGTTGCGTGCGTCATTTTTTATATAACACAATTATAAATTTACCAGAGAATCAAAGTTGATTTTTGGAAATACCTTTGTTATGACGACACGGGTATTTGGCGTCTGTACCAAAAAAAGGATGCTGTGCGGTTTACTGCCGCTCCTCCCAGAATTCGGCCAGCTGTTCGGTTTACCGCCACTTCCCTACGATTCACTCAATGCGCTTGAGTGAATAGGTGCAATATTCCTGCCGTAAACAGTAAATATATCATAATCTGTGCTATAAAATGTCATTTATTTAACTATTTCTTGCAACAAAATGTCGTTTATAAGGCTGTTATACAAAACAACATTATTAACATTTATCTGTTAATGAAAATGGCATTCTTGCAACATTTTTACTATATTTTATTGCGTAAATATACATCTAGTAGCAAACCTGTGGAGCAACTCTTGCATGTGGAAACTCAGCATCTTCCCCTCCCCATATCCAAATGAAAAGGGGGAAAAGTTAGTGCAATATGCTTTAATAGAATTCAAGGTACTGCACGCCCCGACATTTCTTCAGAGTACATAGAGAAGAAAATTTAAAAAAATACAACAGTTAGTGAAGAGAAACAACAAAAATTGATGTCCCACCTCTGGTTAGTGAAAAGTAAAGAAAGCGAGCGCGTCACTAAATCGAACGCAAAAGTTTGAATCTCACATAACATCTTTCACTCGATAACTGTTTAAATGTTATCGTCACCGAAGAGCTTTTTTAATCTTCCGCGTGCGTTCGTTCGGCGATGGCATCGCTTCGCCGGGCGCTCTGTCGCGATCCCTGGGGCAGCGCGTGGGATAAACGCATCAGCCGCTTGTCTTGCCTGTCCTGGCCGCTATCGGCCACCCTCATCGCGAGACGAGGCGGCGGCGTCCTCGCCGGCCAGTCGATATGTCATTCATCGCAGCGACACCGAGCCGATTAAACGTGATGGACGTGCGGGAGGAGGGGGCGGGGCGTGCGCGCGGGGAAGTAAGTACTTCGGTGCCCTACGCCACGCCGCGCCGCGCCATGCCGTGCCGAGCCGTGCCGTGCCCTACCGCGCCCTGCCGTGCCCTGCCGTGCCCTGCCGTGCCCTGTCGTGCCCTACCGTTCCCTGCCGTACCCTGCCGTGCCCTGCCGTGCCCTGTCGTGCCCTGCCGTCCCGTGCCGTACCGTGCTGTGCCGTGCGTGCCGCGCCGCGCCACGCCGCGACGTGCCGTGCCGCGCCGTGCCGTGCCGTGCCGTACCGTCCCGTGCCGTGCCGTGCCGTACCGTTCCGTGCCGTACCGTACCGTTCCGTGCCGTGCCGTCCCGTGTCGTGCCGTGCTATACCGTGCCGTGCCGCGCCGCACCGCGACGAACCATCAATCCAGCCGAGTACCTCCAGCTAGAGATCCACCGGTCTGCCGCACCCTGAGGGACAGCAAATTACTTATCTTTCGGAAAGTTCACATGGCTTAAAATACAACTAATGCAGTAAAGAAATTATACATAACAAATTTATTTTTTAGTATACCAGCATTAAAAACGACCTTTTATGTTCCAGAAAATCGTTCATAATTGGGCGTTTTACGGCACAAATAATGACGTATTAGCATTTTAGTATGAAACAAATGATCACATTAGTATGTCACACACATTCAGCCAATTGCAGCGAGAGAATCGTGAGAGGTAAACGGAACAGCCGACCACCGTTTTCTGGCAAAGATCCCAAATATCCGAGACATCACAAGAAAGTTGTTTCGCGAAATGATGTTTCATTTTCTTGTGAATTTATAATGCTGTTATACAAAAAATAGCGTATGCAACTCGTTTATAATGTTACTTCGTTGCATACGTACAAATTTGATAACTCTCTCCCAATGTCGCTCGTTTTGAAAACATGTACTCGTGCAATAAAGCCAAATATTATAAGCTAGTTGCAGAAACTACTAACACATCACGGTAATAAAATAGTTATTCGTAGAGTCAAAGTCCTTGAGGTCAGTTTTTAAAAGGGTACATGTAGCTTCTCAATCCATTCAATTGCTGTCAGTGTCATAAATAGTAGGAAATTCGACGCATCTCCGTTATAAGCTGTTCGTTCACATCTCTCCACCAAGTGACGCCCTGTCTGGCGTGCCCCATACTCCTAGGCTAAAGACGGCACCACGCCCCCTTTGAAGAAGGAAGCCGCGCATTTCCATGTCCAGCATTCAAGAATGAAGTGTTCAACAGTTACCTTATGGTTTTAAAATTCATTTGCAGATATTCGTATTTCCAATACAGTCTTTTTTTAGACATCCATTTAAATTATTTCATTAACAAACAAATATCATTAAAAAATGATAATTTTAGCCCTGAAATATGAAAGACTTTTCTCTATAACGGTTTGGATTAAAATTGAAATCACCACTTCCGCACTTCTCGTTTACTTCCCTAAGTTTGAAGCTCTCTACGATTTTTATTTTGTCTCCTCGTGTGAAAATATTGCTAGTTTTTACTTGCATTTATGATGTAGTGTACGTGATCAGTGAATCGTGACTTAACGTGATTATTTTTTACATTTATACATATACTTCGGCTTTAGAGGTGTTCAGGAGAAACGGAGAGTTGTTGACCGAGTTTTTGGATTTTTTTAATCATTTGACTTTATAATAATTAGAAATTGTAACAGTGGGTATACATAGATGAAAGAAATCCGAAGAGAAGAATTCTGCTTTCTGTAGAGGGAAGTGATGTAGCATCTCAAGTGTGAATTAACGACTGAGGTGGTTCAGAGTATCAACTGATATCACTGCAGTGCCCCTGATCGGGAAGTCCTAGCGTTCAAGTCCCGACGGTAGTAGAGCTTTTTGCACCAGCTTCATTGATAGGTTGAATGCAATCGCTGAATGGGAAATTCTTGCGGCCGGTTGCTCTGATTGGTAGTTTTAATGATATCTCAGATCAACACCAGCCGAATGCCAGAGCAGCGCCCTAACAAATGGTCCAAAACCGCGCGCGATCTTTCTTTCCTCTTCTTTAACCTCTCTTTACATCTTACTGACACACGCGTACACTCGCATGCACTACTCTACCACACGTGGCGGGAGACCGGCCGGGAGCTTACAACTTGTCTCGGCTGAGGCGGTGCCCCGCTGGTGGGAGATACCTGGTTGGGGAAAACCCCACCAGCCGACGGTAGGTCTGCGCTGGATCTCGCCAACCAACTGGGGAAGTACACCACTACCTACCTTGATAAAAAATGTGCACAACGCCTATGGGCTAGATGAGCATAATAATTGACGCACCCGGGAATCCAAAATAAGACAGGCACAAAAGAAGTTGCCAAATCCAAAGACTTTACACATGCCTCTCTATATATTTCGACACAGTGAATCCGAATGTGAAGCCAGAATTGTGCAACCCCCGTTCCAGTTCTTTTTTTAATCGCAATAAGCCACCATCAAATTTACAATTTCATGGTGTTTTTTCGAAAAAAACTGGAGGGTTGGCTTCAGATTCACGCGTCGACATACATAGAAAACCATGCGTCAAGCCTTTGTGTCAGACTGTTACTTTTTTGCGTGTGCCTGTGCAATCATCAAGTGTGCCTTCGCACACACTGTAACGACTTCAACAGAGGCCATTTCAAGCGCGCGCTGCTGCAGCCCGTATTCCAGAGGGCAGAGCGGTCAACCCGCGCGTACCGCCAGCAAAGAGTAAACACGAGCGCGCCTTGCCAGCTGCTCCGTTGCCGCTCGACAAGTCGGGCCGCTCTCCGTGTTTGCCGACTGCTAAGAACGCGATGTGCACTTCCCACGAGGCGGCGCGGGGTGGTTGCGACGCGACCCCAGATAAGCCTCTGCCTCGCCAACTGTTCATCTAGCGTCCAAGCAAGACTATGGAGAGTGCGCAACTTTCGATTGTTTTTTCATTTATTCATAATCGCATCGACATGTGAGGACATTAGCGACTCAAAACTGGTACATTGATTAACAATATTTTATACTTAGTTCTTAATTAACTTAAGTAAATGCTTACTTAATAACCAGTTACAGACTTTCAGATTGAGTACAATTAATGCATAAACAGTCTTACTTCAGTAGGTTACAGCATATAATTGTGTACTACAGGTACAACTTACATTGCTAGTATGCTTTTAAATTAAATTTTAATGAATGTATTTGTATTTTTTCAGAATTTGATCACTCTATCTTGACAGTCAATAGATGTAGAAGTTAACTCTGGGTTCATAGTTTGAAGGTATTTTTGTCTGGGTTGGTTATAGAGAGAAAATTGGTCAATGATGTGGCATATATTAATAGGAATATTACGGTGGTCACGTATAAAAGCTGGATTTCATTCTATTGTAGGTGGCTTAGATTGCACTGTCCATATTTCGATATTTGAAGTATTGAGACCGGCACAAAACCTTCTCCCGACCACGGGTATTCTCTCTATATATACACTATTAGAGTATCTGCAAGTGTGCATGACGTCCCCCTTTTCTTTAGCCAATTTTTGTGTCCCAACAGACCTCGCTAGTGCGATGAAATAAGAGTTGTAGCCGGGAAGCTGTGTCAAGAAAAGCGAGAAAAACAAATTTGTGGAAACTTCTTGCACAGAGTGATAGTAATAGGTACAGCAATTGTAGCGGGTTCAGCGACCAGTAAGGTCAGGAGTGCGGTCGACAGTGAACAACAGCGATCAAAATGGACAGAGGACAGTGATGGTGATGCAGTCAGTGGACAGTGGTCAACAAGTTGAAAGACATGTCGTATTTTCTCTTCTTAACTATATTGCATAGTCTGTAGATCTAAATGAAGCCCCTCTCGGAATATTTTTAGACCTTTGGAATGCTTTTAACGACATTTTACTTTCAAAATTACCTTGATATTCTTGATTGGTTTATTAATTTCTGTTTTCGCGCGCGTCAACTCCTATAGCATTTAGTCCCGTAACTGTAGAGCTTGTTTTTATCACAGTAGGTTGTGCAGATCTTCCTCGCTGGTTGGTAAGGTTCGGCCCGGCCTACACGTTGGTTTCAGAGGTTTTTCTCCTCCAGGAATCTCCCACCTGCGGGGCACCCCACCAGCCAAGTCAAGCTCCAAGCTCCAGGCATGTGTGGTAGAAAAGTGCGTGTAACTGTGTGTGTGCGTAAGGGGTTGAGGATAGGACATGGAAGAGGAAGGAAAGATCCGTGACCCCAATTTTAGGGTACGGCTCATGCATTTACCTGGTGTTGATCGGAGAAACCACGGAAAACTATAGATTTGAGAACCCGGCCTCTGGAATTCTCCTCCAGTCAGTGGCTGAATCCGACCTAGTAGTTAGCTAGAGTAAGAAATTTTCCCACGATTGGGTCTCGAATCCTAGGACCTCCTGTCAGAGGCAGTACAGTTGGTGCCCTGAGCCACTTACGCCAGTGCCTTCGTAAGGAATTCGTGATATTACTCTACTCTGGTTATATTCGTATCTTAAACTACAAACTCAGAATTGAAATACCGTACTGGAATGATGGAACATTCTATTTTTATCGATTAATTATCTTTCCACTTATGTAAACGATATGCCCTTGACGGTTCTCCACAAAAGAATAATTCTCTTTGTGGATTGTACTATTATTCTTTGCAATAAAGAAACAGTAAATAGTACAATATTGGATATTTTAAATTGAATTCTTAATAACAAATTAATAGTAAAGGAAGGGAAAACTGTTTGAATGCATTTTTCCATTTCACGTAAACTTTTGTGTGTTCTACTGGAAATAAACGATGTGCAATTGACTGGTGTTAAAGGAATAACATTTTTGAGTCTCTCAATTCAGTCAAACCTCGATTGGAACCGCCATTTGAATGAATTGAAAACAAAATGAAGTTCATTACCCTACGCTTTCAGAATTATTTCAAACTGAATCAGCCTTCATAATGCTCGTTATGTATATTTCGCGAATGTTCTTTCCTGTCCGATGTAGGGCATACACTTTTTGGCAATATATCCTAAAGCTCTCAAGCATTTACATTACAGAAAATAATTGTTCGGATAATAAGTAAATCGCACTCCGAAGCAAATCCTTCATAAAGAGCACGATGAGAAATGATACCGAAAATTTGCAGCATACACGCATTTGCAAAGATTTTTATCACGTAGGAGCGAATATTCTTTTATCAATTCTTGCCAAACACGCTCTTTTCACCTCTGTTCGTAATTCAACGTGTGTATGGTTTAGGGCAGGTATCTTAGAATTTATGATGTGTGCGCATATTAAACGTTTCCCCTTAGTACGTCACGTATAGTTTTTAACTTATTTTGATATTAAGTAAATAAATAAAATTATGCTAGATACATCATTGCAACCTTTTACACGCCAGTGTGACATCGTTGTTATTATACCAGAGCATCAAATTGATCTGTTTCTGTATCACAAGGACGACCCCGGGTATTTTGCTAATAGTATATAATATGTATATAGAACACAAGCCAGTTATTCAGTGAACATGAACCCCAGAGATTTGTCGCAAAGCAGACCTTAAACATACTCTTCCCTGAACACAACAGGAGACTGACAACTGATGGCAATTTGTCATCCCCATTCTCTAGAGCGATTAAAAGCTATATTTTTTTGCTAGTCACACACACACACACACACACACACACACACACACACACACACACACACACACACACACACACACACACACACACACACACACACACACACACACACACACACACACACACACACACACACACACACACACACACACACACACACACACACACACACACACACACACACACACACACACACACACACACACACACACACACACACACACACACACACACACACACACACACACACACACACACACACACACACACACACACACACACACACACACACACACACACACACACACACACACACACACACACACACACACACACACACACACACACACACACACACACACACACACACACACACACACACACACACACACACACACACACACACACACACACACACACACACACACACACACACACACACACACACACACACACACACACACACACACACACACACACACACACACACACACACACACACACACACACACACACACACACACACACACACACACACACACACACACACACACACACACACACACACACACACACACACACACACACACACACACACACACACACACACACACACACACACACACACACACACACACACACACACACACACACACACACACACACACACACACACACACACACACACACACACACACACACACACACACACACACACACACACACACACACACACACACACACACACACACACACACACACACACACACACACACACACACACACACACACACACACACACACACACACACACACACACACACACACACACACACACACACACACACACACACACACACACACACACACACATATATATATATATATATATATTACAGCCAGGAAAACGCCTTTGGACCCTGCAATCAAAATTGTTTGTGATTGTTTATGTTGTTTTCTTAACTTCCAATGTTTTTGTACCTTTTTACATCAGCGTTTCCTGAAAGGATTCTGCAAACAGCGTGGCAGCGTCTCCGCAGAATCGTCACGCATGTCGAGTAACGGAGTGACCTCCTTTAGTTGGCGAGTGCGCGCCCTCCGCGGGCGGGGTGGGGCGGGCCGGGGCGGGGAGGGGCGGGGCGAAGCAGGCGGCTCGCGCTTGCCGCAGTGGGATCGCGTGAAGCCCTTTGTTGGCAGCGGGGTTGGGGGTGAGCGTGCAGATGCCTGCGGATAAAGCCGCCGCCGCCGCCTCTACCGCCAAACCCACCCACCCCCATCTTCTTCCCCCACGGACACCATCACCACATCGTTTTTCTCAATCACCATTCCCTTCCCCACCGCTGCTATCACACGTCCACAATCATTAGCAGTAGTACAAGTACGCGGTGCCGTCGTTATCTTTACCTTCCCCACCGCTACCGCTGTCGCGTCCGTGCCAGCCGTCACCAACTCTGTTGCCAACTCCCGCCGCCTCCGTTGCCGCCGGCGGCTTTGCTCGTTATCGGAGCGATTTCGTTTTAATGCGTGGCGCTTAGGGCCGCGACATGTTCGAAACGACGACGACGACGCGCCTGGCGAATTGATCCGAGCGATACATCTGTGTTCCCGCAGCAATAATATAATGTAAGGTTAAATCGTCATGGAACTCGCGTAATGTAATGGGTTTTAATTAGATTTTGTTATATGGTCTTGTTACCGCGCCCGCCCGCTCGTTATTTGAGCTTTGTGAACGCGGATGAATAAAACATGCGGCCGGAGCACGGCTGTCCTCGTTTGTCCTCGCTCACCGCCGCCGCCCCGTTTCCGCTGGCCTCCGCCCGGTCCTCACCCCGACCCGCGCTCCGTTTGGCGAGCCCCGCCGACAAAGGATGAGCGAGTCCTCATTCCCTTGTTCTTCACATCAGAACGGTGACTCAAGGGTTACGTTGGGCCCGCTGCGTTACTCCGGCCTAGAGTACTTTGCGTTTGCACCACAGGAGCACAGGGAAGCTTCGTTGTTGTGGGTGGATAGTTACCGCTAACGGTTTAGATAACTCGGTTGCGGTAGCATCGTTCTAGTATCACAATAATCACTTCAACTTCAACTTAAGTGATACTTAATATTACGATAGTTCCTCTGAAAATAATGCAGTACTTAGCCAACGATGGAGAAAGAAGGTCGATAGTAACACAAAGCGTGCCTAGATGACCTGAATCAGACACTCTGAAATTAATAAAACACTACTCATACTTGCACACCTACACAAGAGTCCGTATATATTAGTTCCAAGAATTCAAATCTACAATTTTCCTTTTGTTTTTGAACTGTTGATTTTTGAAGCGTAAAAAATATTTTCGTTGTTTCTTTCATTTTACTTCAGACAGTATCAAATAGTAGTTCTTTCTAAAACATTAGAATATTATGCAAAGCCGAACTTAAAATTTCTATAAATGAACTCATTTACGCCGACGAACAGAGAACGCGTGGTCTTCAGATAGTACAATTTATATGCTATCTTTGAAATGATTAAATGTGAGTTTCGTTTATATTAAATAGAAAATTACAATATTTCTTTCGATCGAACTAAAGTAGCTGTAATTGTGAAATTTAGTGCCACCTCTCCTAACCACTGCGTGAAACCTAAACATTAAATGTCCATTTATAGCATTTTAACGGAAATTACAGGGAATGAAAATCAAATTTTGTTACATAAGCCTGGCATTGCGCGTTCATGTCTCCATGTTGAATGTTACCGATTTTGATCTAGAAAACGGATAAATAATAGCAATTAAATTGACGTGTCGTAAACGGAAAAGTCGAAAAGTACAGAACGTAACAATCATTCTATCTTTTAACATTTAATTCTACAAAAAGGGGTTTAAACAATGCTGTCACCCATTTCAAGTTGTTTTCAAACTCCTACCAAAGTTTCCCAACTTTGAAAAGGCTCATTGATAACTCACTATGATGAAATAATCAATTGACTTAATAGGTGATAAAATAGAACTTCAGAGTCAAGACAAGAGGGAATATGTATTACAACATTTGAAGTAAGTTAATATATTTAACTTTACTTTATGGAATATCCAAGATTTTCTCGTGTTATTTGTAAGTTATGAAATATTGTAATTTTATTGAAGCTACTAATATTTAAGCAATTTTGCTAAATTCATCAAACTACTTGAAACATGTCACGTATGTCCGTTTTGTACATCATTTATAACCCCCTTATGACCCACAAAGTAAATTCGTCGTTTTACTGCCTATTATTTGACCTATTCCTTTATGTAATCGGAATGTCAACACCTGACAGTCTTCCAAGTCAATTTGTTGCCATGTGATTGACCAATTCTCAAAACTTTTAACTTGAAATATTTGAGTTTCTCGCCTTGAAATAAACATATTATTTTAGATCAACAAATCTATAGAACGGTACGTAAAAATATTTAGAAAATATCAATTCACATAATAGTTATCTTTTCGTCAATGTAATACTGATATTTTTTATACAGTGCGTTATGAGAAACATTTCTTCAGTTATTTTTTCTTTTAATTTTCGTCTTGAAATTCTGAGAAAATGTGTAGGCGTTTTCGAAATTATGCCGGTTTTGAGTCACTTATCCCTGGAAACGTTCAAGATCTTGAACATCTACATCAAATGCCTTCAAGTACCCACCAAAACTTAAAATCGAAATATATTTGTAACTTAATTATCGTCACACATGGTTGGAATATTTTAATCTGTAATGTAAACATTTGGGACGCGCGAGAGATTCGACAAAATAAATGTGTAATTTTTGGAAATTCAAAAGTGTAAGTAAAAATTGAACTGATGACGTATCATTGACTGTATCATGTCCTATCTGTAAAGAAAGTTTTCGAAAAGGTCGAGCCGTTTTAGAATATCACGTGTAACTATTTATAATTTCTAATATTTGGACTACCAAATCTAGACAGATGTGTGTATGTATATTTGAAAATGTTAATTCTCATTATACTTCCATTTTTATTTTAAAACATACGATAATAATGAAAAAGGTACATAACAATAAATACAAATATATAATGTAATTGAAGGGGTTAGGGATTTTCAAAGGAAAAGGGTTTCGACGTCTTTTTCCTGAGTTCTGGCTCAGATATTCTATGAGACTGAAGTCTTTAGGTCATGGCGGTGGGCACATGGCCCTATGGCTACAGCAGGCGGGGTCGATGAAATTTTGAAGGGGCTCAATGATAATCAAGGGGTCGATTGGGGGTCTAAAGCAGAATAGGCAATTGCTAGTTATAATCAAGTCCTCATTGATTACGAGATATTAAATTAATTTGATAATTAACTGTTTTCTGATAGAGAGCGGCCAAACACAAAAATAAAGTACACATCCGCTCCTCTTCTTCATATCGTCGCTCATCCTTCGTCTCGGGGGTGTATGCATATTCATTATACGGAATCTGTGGGTAAGAACTGATTGCGTCGTGACCAACATGGTCTATCCTAACAAACCGTGCATGGGTTTGAGCTCGAATGTCAACTGCGATCCAGTAGGTTTGCACATCTTCTCTCCTGTTAACACTGCTAACAGTCGACTCGCATCAGAGGAGTGTATTCATATAACGACTGAATAATTTCCTTCCGTGCCGAATTGATTATGAACCCTGTCTTGAAGCGGTGCCCCATCGTACCGATATTTGCCTGGCAGGCTGACCACAACTGCAACTACGAGTGCGTATATTTTAACATGATCTATGTCGGACTGAATGGTCGAAGTAGACAGGTCTGGATTTTCTTACAAGCCAAATAAGCATTTGTTTAGGAGCTCTCATCCATGCAAAGGGCAGTAAAATTGTCAAAAAAATGTCATCATATATCTTTGATAATTTAAAATATTAAATAAGTTTTAATTTTAATTTGTAAAAACGTTTTTTTTTATAAATAATGTTTCTTAGTATATCTGAAGAATATTTTGCGGGGGGACGTGCCATGGGAACTCAGCACTACATAATCCGGCCCTCGAGATAACAACAGCGCATGCCGATTTAACATCTTGGTGCGAAGAACCGTTGGTTCAACTTCAGGCTTGGACATTGAGGTTCGCCCCTTTTCTTCCATGTGCATAGCCTCACGGAAGAACTCCAGTTTTCTCTACCCGATGCAAAAAGTCAAAATGATTTAGTATAGAGGCGGGACAGCAACTTACATCCGCTGGAAAAATGCCCTAACAAAAAAAAAAAAATTGTAAACATCATTTCTGCAGATGTATGCAAACACTGCCATCTACTGGCAAACCACACAATTGCAGCACCATAATGTAAATACATCCTAAATTGTGGAGCTTTATTTAATTTCCCCTCACTTTTTAATGCTTCATTTTCTGCCTACCGTGTGTAAATTTTCGATATACCAAACGAATTCATAAGTTTACTGCATACGAGAGTGTGTGACGTCATTGACTAAATTATATTTTTCCTTTCTTGGGCAGGTGACTTCTGTTGTGGTTTACCTTTACCTTTTGAATGAAATAAAAAATAAATTAAATAAAAAATACAATTTAAAATAAATAAAAAGTGGAGTTTTTCGTTCAATATGCTTTTTAACTTTTCTTTTTTATTTCTTTAAATTTACATTTTGAAGTCTTCTTTTGTATTAATTATTTCAACCTTCCTCCCTTCCTTTATTCTTTCCTTCCTTTCTTTCTACCTTCCTTCCTTTCTTTATTTTTCCTTTGTTCTTTTCTTTTTTCCTTCTTTTCGTTCTTCCTTCCTTTCTTCTTTCCTTTCTTCCTTCTTTCTTTTGATCGTTTTTTCTCTTTTATTCTTTCTTTTCCTTTAGCTAATATCTTACCTTCTTTTGCTCTCTTTTGGTCCATCTCTCACTCTCCGCGCGCCTTTCTGGACTTGAAAAACTTTTTTTAATATGAGAAGTGAAGGGTTCTGATGCTACATGAAGTTTACGTATAATACTGGAGTACTATGTACCAAGATTTTAATTGTATCCTGAGATGTTATATTTGATTCTTTGGTTATTAGAAATGTATGTGTTCGTTCAACCTCATGATGAGATCATGAAAACCTCGAAACATTGTGTAATACGTGGTTTCAAGATTGTTAATGAATGTATATGTGTTCCAATTGAAACGTTTAAAATGTTGGTGTCTATAACCTACGAAAGAAACAGTCCAACCTGTCAAAAACTTTATCTGAAATATAAACTTAGGTCTTGAATTTCAAAAAGGCAATGACCAAAAGAGTAACGCCTATAGATTTATACTTGCCCTGGAGACTGCACCCATACGATCCTTAAGTTGGCTCCCCTCATTCTGGTTACATATCTCTTTTTAGGGTTTGCTCAGCACATTTCGGTTGCCAACGCAAATAAGTGGAACATATTGAGCAAAACACAGTAAATTGTACGAAAAGAAACATCTGCACATGTGCGTATTAGGGGCTAGTTCATTGCGTTTGATATTACCGCATCCCTTAAATTTCCGGTTGGCGCGGTGCTAATGGAGGTGCAGACCTACTTTCCTTCCTATTTAACCCGAAAAAGATATTAAATGACAGAATTGCACTTCCGCGGCCACCTTTTCTATGTCGGCTCCCTGGAAAAGTCTCGAGTGGGTAGATGCGGTCGCGAGCCTCGGTGGGCAGAGGGCTGCAAGGAGGTGAGGGCGAGCGCGGCCGCGGTCGGTGACGTCGCCGGCTGAGCTTCCTCCCGCCGTCGCCAGATGGCAGGGCGGGCGGGCCGACACGTGGTATCGATCGGGGAGTCCCCAGCGCCTCTAATCCCGCGGACGCGTCGCCGAGGTGGACCGCTCTCCCCCGTCCCCCGCCCCCGCGGCTGACGCTCGGCCTCCGCAAACAGCCCAGGGCGGAGATCTGGAGCGTGAGGACGCGCGTCTGCGGGGGATCGAACCGGGCCCTTGCTGCCCCGCTGCGCCGGCCCGGGCGGAGACGTCAGGAGTAGGAGCCTGGCGCCGCGCCGACACACACACACATCCGTTCTTCAAGGCGGTAGAGGCACAGTCAGTCAACTTCACCGACCAACAGACGGACTAGTTTCGAAGTTTTGCCTAGGGTTTGCATTTGAAAACTAGAAAGCAGAAAAGCAATTTTGAACGTCTCAACATCAATAAAGTTATAAAATTAATCAAGACTATTGTACTGTCTAGTACTAACTTGTACTGTGTACTATTTGTACTTATTAATGTTTTTTCTGATTTGTATGAAAATATAAAAATAATGAATTTACGATGAGTGTCTCAGAAGACCAAAAGTGAGATAACCAATTTCACGGCGTTTTGTGAATTAAACATACTATTTATTACGCTCACAATTTAATTTGGCTCCGCTCCCATTTTGAGTTGGCATAAACTAGTGTCCAAAAACCGAAAACATTACTGAGCAGTGTGGAAGGTTCTAAGTGTGTGATCTGTACCGGGAGTACACAGGAATTGAAATTTTACTCGTAAATTAAACGCTTCATTCAATGGGATAAATATTTGTCACACGAAATTCGCCCTTTCAGTTGAGTTTCCTTTATCTTTTGCGATAGCAATAATTGAACTTTTCGACATATAAACGACCTGGAAATCTAAACGTGAATATAATTACTATTGTAAAGAATTATTGGGCGGTATCGATAAATTACATTACGAAAGCACAAATCAGGGAAAGGAATGAAGTTTATCTGCCTGACACATGGACAATAATAGTTCACAGGCTATTTCTCTCTCCATTGTAACAAACCAGTTTGATTCCTTTTATTGGTTTTCAGATTAATTCGCGTATTTTAAATGAGTAATTAATAAATCATTATTTTTCGAAAGCAGTTTCAGCTTCAATTCACAGACATAGTACGAGACTGACGTCACATCTCGTAGCGTTGACGCTTGAGAAGCCAAAATCTTACCTTTGCCTTCTGCCCTTGCTTTTACGTCTGAATTTTAAATTATAGCTTGTATCATCAACTTGAATATCAGACACTTATTGAGGCTAGTGTTTTTGATATTAAATAAAAAATAAGAGTTTACAAAACCGCGACATCATTTAAATCGGTGTTTTTAAAAGAGAAATAAGTCCATTTCTGTCGTAAAAAGAGTTAGATATACATTTTCTTTGTTATTCTTCAAGCTGTTGGTCAATGTAAAAATGGCACTTGTCCAGCTTAAAGTATGTGTTGTATTGCTAAATAAAAATTATAATGACTGGAAAAGAGAACGAAATCCAGGACATGTTTCTGATCCTTACACAGGAGAACTATTATCAGCTAGAGAATGCCTAAATGCTTCATGGCAACAGTAATATACACTGAGGACATGTTAGACTTAAAATTTTTTTTTACTATTTTACAAACTATTTTAAGAAGACAACAACCAAGTCTCTTGCTTTTTCGTGGCAGACCTCATTGTTAGCCTGGTGTGATTCTTTCCATGTGAAGCAGCTTAGTATGGTCGAGAATATTTTGGTAAACCCGTGGCACATGAATACACATATTGATGGACTTAGAAAGTCCTTATTCATGTTGGCAAAAAGGGAAGCAAAGAATTTGTTTTTCAAAAACGTTTATAGCTCAGCTTTTCTTAAAATCTACAGAAAGAAAATAACCAATGTTAAAAAAACAACAGAAAGATACATCCCACATGAATATCTCCATTTCTACCAGAAAGTTTTGACGTAGCCACAGACTCGAGTAGAAATCGATTAGAATATGCTTACATTATTAATTTATTTTAAGTTATTATTTTAATTATTTTTCGTGTCCCCATACCACAATATGTTACTTCCTAACATTATATATACAAATAAACTAAAATGTTTTTTAAAATATTTCATTACTATTTTATGAAGTAAATAAGTCCAGGGTATAAAAACGGTTCTGTACATCAGTGAAATGCAAATTGTAAGTTACAGAGTAGTCCAAGCAATCAATAACAACTAGTCATTCTGTATAAATGTCCCACATATCATCTGTGGATGTTATCTAGTTTTCTTTCTCCGATCTATACAACGAGGACTTATTTTTCTTTTCAAACCACCGATTCATTCGTTTTATATGCTTAATATTATTTTCCATTTTAATATTCTAGTTTTTCTCAACATCAATATATTTATAATTCGTATTTATAGATTTTCTTCGGGACCCTTGACGTGAAGCCTTATATGCCTTTGAGCGGACCTGTAGTGACATAAGGTGGCTGCAGACGCAATCTCCCGGCTTCAAAAAGAATCCTTCACTTCCAGTTTAGCATTGTACGTCTATGTTCTAATTTTAAAGTAGAGATTCTTTTAAACTTAAAAGATTCCCACTCTTTCGTTCCTGCCAAACGTTGCAGTCTGTTCTTCCAACCAAGCAGTGGTCGATTTTTTTTGTATCTCCTACACTTAGTGAGGTTTTCAAGACATGTTTCGAGATATAATCAAACCGCTTTCCAGTATGCCTAAAAATCTTCTTCCGACCAGTAAGAGAGAATTTGGTTATGAAACAGTGTTGTGTTTGTCATTACTTGTGCTTATTTTTTTTATTAACGAGTGCTTTCAATTAAGTGTTGTTTCACATGAGAAATTTCAAGTGCATTTAATTTAGATGGAATTATTTGCAGTTCCACACACGAGTTCAAACGTATTCTATTCGAAATTACGTGTTTATTTTGTGTTTGCCCTCAAGGTATTTTAAACGAGCGTGTAAGCCATCGCTTAGTAGAATGAGATCAGAAGGCCGCACAATCACAAGGCTTTAGGTGCGTGCGTTGAGATGATTATTCCAAAAAGTTCTTTACTCCGCCACAAATCAGTTCCCTTCATTTTATTGCCACCGACAGTTCTCCACGAAAAAATAGTTTGTCAGTGTTTTTCATTCATACCAACACGACAAACTGCATAGAATATAGGTGTGCAATTACAATGTTTTATTTGTAAAAAAAACTTCATTTATATCGCTGATCATTAGTATTTCCCTGTCACTAATCATGTTGTCCTAGATAATTTGCTAAAGTTTAAAAACAAATTTGGAAAGATAGATTCGGGATCCTCATGTACGTACGTTACTTTGGTATTTGGAAACATAATCACTAGAGAGCTGACGTGTCCTATCTCGAAAACATTGGATATTAACTTTAAATACTTTTAGACGTTAAAACATTTAGATGTGATTTGTGGAATGGAAGCCAAAATAGCAGGAGAATACTGAACTTGAAGACTTAATCTCGCTGATACAGTTTCTCACTGGTCTATGATTCTCTAAATAGTAACAGATATCTGCGGAGAGATTAAAATACCAATACAGTTAAGGAATCTATAAATAACAGAATGTAATTAATTCTGTAAAGTAGCATCAGTATAATTGAAACCCAATTTAAAATTTTGGATTAGTTGTATTTTCGTATATTGTATACTGTATTTCTGTATCACGTAATGCATATATATATATATATATATATATATATATATATATATATATATATATATATATATATATATATATATAATGATTAATTCATGATGCTACAGCAGAACATTTTCCCCGCATTATTTAGCAATTTTCGCGAATTTAGAGTGTTCAACGTAAATGAGACTTGCGCGATTCTATAAACTGCCCCTTCTTTGATCCGCGAAAAAAATGAAAAACAACAACATTTGAGAAATTGTTGATTTGAACATTTTTTTTGAGAAAATGTGTTCTTTATAAATTGCATTAATTTCAAATCCAAATTACGCGCAAATTACTCGTTTTCTCAAATCATTCATGGCCACTTTCTGTATTAGACCGACTTTATCAAAGGAAAAAAATCCTTATCTTCAATTTTGCAGTTTTGAAATGTTAACTTTTCCAATTTTCGAAAATACGGAGAGTTTATCGAAAATGGGTAGAGCACAATTTTTTTAATGTCCCTTGATATATAATAATAATAATTATTATTATTATTATTATTATTATTATTATTATTATTATTATTTTCTGCTAATGAGCTTTCGCTCGGTACGAGGAAAAAAGCTGGTGCCCTTTTTGAGGAAGTTATAGCCAATTTTTAATTTTTTAAACAATATTTCGCGCAAAAGTATGCGGAAAACACTCATATTTTCGAAAAATGGCTCCTGTTGAAAGATTTGTTCTTAAAGAAAATTTTTCATTAAGAAAAAATGTATCTTTAATATTGTAGTTGATGGAAGACGCCCAAAAATATTGCACTTTTGTATTTTTTGAAAGATCAGGGTTTTCGAAGAACACGGAACCTAGATCATTATCTTGTGTATCGTTATCTTGTGTATTTTAAGCTATCCGTGAATAAATATATAATCAAACAAATTGTTGCAATTTTTGAGAAAATTTTGAAAATGTTTTTGAGGCTTCATTTAATGTAGTCTCACCTACCAAAGTATCCGTCTGAAACTCGCAAAGCCTTGAGTTCGTTTAGATGGATAGGTGGATTTCAATTTTGGAGAAAATCAGCTAACGGTTTAGGCGCTAGTGTTAACCACACACGCACATACTTTTGCCATCAATCAATTTTTCGTTATAAAGGACTCACAAAACATGGATTCTGACTACACCACGTGTTAGGGGCAGTTATTTACTATACTATTTATCATAGGATTTATCCATTTTTTTGTTACGAAGGCCCAGCAACAAGAGTTTTTGTGCCGAAAATTCGCTATTTTAGGTGCATGATTACATACTTTTCTCTTCTTACGAAGTACCGTCGCAAGGGTGAGACAGTAACAATAGATCTTGTAGTTTGTCTTTCTACTGGCCTTTCAACTTCCAACTGTCCTATCAGCTATCTCAATCCCTAAGAGGGATTACATTTCCTCTCTTTTAAACAAAAATGTTCGGATACTAGCGCTTATTGATGAATGGATATCTTCCTGACGTCTTTCAGCCCTCAAAATGGAGGTACGAACCCAACTAATATGCTTGGTTTTTTTAAGGACAGAAAATCCATAGTGACCAAGTGTTTGTTGCTTATAAAATGACTTCAGCGAAGTGTCTGGAAAAATTAAATTCTCAAACAATACCTGTTGTAAACTGGTCCCTTATTCACTTAGCTTCACGTATTGGATACATGTTGCGAAGATGGTTGTTTTCATTGCAGTTGTGATGACGAGGATTTGATTTTTTATTGTTTGATGATTCCGGACGTGTGATCAGCTAAGGTCATAAGTCGCGTATGTGTAGTGCATGTCTTTTCCTCGGGAGGTGGCGGTGAGCTTCCGCTGAATGGTGAGATGCGGTGCCAAACTGCCCGTCTGCTTGCGGGGTTTTTACCAGGTATCTCCCACCAGCGGGCCACAGCCTCAGCCGGGACAAGCTCTAAGCTCCCGACCGGTATCCCGATGTGCGTGCTAGAGTAAGGCATGAAAGAGTAAGGGTGAAGATGGGACAAGGAAGCGCGCGGTCCTTGGTCCGTTTGTTAGGGTGCTTCTCCGGCATTCGCCTGCGATTGATCGGATAAACGACGGAATATTACCGATCAGTGCAGCCGACTACCAGAATTCTCCTCCAGTCAGCGACTGACTTTGACTATCCAACTACCTAATTAGTCGAAAATCCTGCTACCATCGGGACCCAAATCTAGGACCTACCGGTCAGAGGCACTGCAATAACATCAATTGCCACATTATCCAGTGTGTTGTGGCGCAGACTGGCAAATTCTTCTATGAGGGCTATACAATCTTCCGACAACGGCTGGAGCCTGTAAGGTGACAACTAAAACATGATCATGTCGGGAGTGGGCCAATGGATTACTCTCGAAGCCCTAAGGGATTCCAAGCAAACAAAGCATTTGGAGAAAGTTTTGGAGTGAGTTCACAGGCGCAGCTGCGGTTGCTTTTGCGATGCGGAGATGGCGGCGACGCGGCCCAGGCCGGGCCAGGGGCAGTGGAGGGCGCGTCGTTCGCGGGGCGCTGGGGGCTCGGCAGGGCGCACTCGGGCACGTCCCGCACTCTCTTATCTGCCCTCGGGAGATCCTTCGAACACGCCTCGGGGGAGCGGCGGAGGCCTGGCTCCCCGTCCCTTCGCATCCCCTTCTCCTCATTGGTTCCCTCCTCAGTGCCTCCGTTCCTTCAGCTCTCATCCCCCGCACCCCACTTCCCCGTGCCCCTTGCATTCAACACCCCCTCCTCACACCCATCTTCAGAACTTTCTCTACTCATTGGTTCCCTTCCCAGTGACCGTCTCTCCAGGCCTCCATATCCTCTTTTCTCATCGCGCTCACTTCCCCGTGCCTCCTGCATTGCTCCCCATCTTCAACCCCCTCTCCTCACCCTCGCCTTCACAATATCCTCTCCTCATTTGTTCCCTCTTCAGTGCTCGGCCTTCCAAGCCTCCATTCCTTTTCTCATCCCCCGCACCCCTCTTGCCCGTGCCTCTGGCATTCATCCCCCTCTCTTCAACCCTCTCTCTACACCCTCTCCTCACACCCACCTTTAGAACCTTCTCTCCTCATTGCTTCCCTTCCCAGTGACCGTCTCTCCAGGCCTCCATATCCTCTTTTCTCATCGCGCTCACTTCCCTGTGCCTCCTGCATTCCTCCCCATCATCAATTCCCTCTTCTCACCCTCACCTTCACAATCTCCTCTTCTCATTGGTTCGCTTCCCAGTGCTCGACTCTCCAAGCCTTTCTGCTCTCTTGTCTCTACCCGCCCTCTTGCTCACTGCACCTCCAATCCCAAGACATTCCTTCCCCTTGCGATCCTCTCCCCTCGCCACCCACGGCCTCTCACTTTCAATTCCCCCTCCTCGATTCCATCTTATTTGACCTCTCCGTCCACGCCGTTCCCGCCAGTAACCGTCCCTTCTCTTCCCCGCCCATCTCCTTGGCGAAGGGCCGCATTGCGCCCTGCGCGGCATCAGCCATCGGGGGCGCGTGGCGCTCGACGCTTGCATGCGTGCAATTGGCCCTAGTGAAGTCGTTGGGGGTGCAAGGCCTCCTGAAAATTTCAGGGTGAGATGAGGAAGCGCTAAAATGGGGTTGCGGCAGTCTGCGGCAGGGGGATCCTACTGTTTGAGCCACGATAGGAGCGGATTTTCAACATGAACAGGATGGCTATGTCGAATACAGTCGCTGCCTGGAGAAGAAAAATTCTAGCGGCCGGCTGCTCAGACCGCTAGTTTTCCGTGGTTTCTCCCATCAGTACCTGGCCAGTGCCAGAGCAGTTCCTTAACCAACAGGCCACGGAGCGCGCGCGATTTTTCCCTTTCTTGTGCTGGGCTCCTTGTCTCCCATTGAACACACACTTTCATTTGGATAACTGTCACACCGCTCGTGTCAGGAAACCGGCAGGTCTTAGAGCTTGTCCAGGGTGGGGCGGTGCCCTCTGGTGGAGATACCTGGAGAGAGGAAACTCCGCAAACCCTGTGCCAGCGCCGGATCTTACGTATCAGTAGGGGAGTAACATCGCTACTTCCCGAGTTATAACATACACTACACACAGTGGACTAGAGAGCGTGACAGTTGGCGCGCCCGACAATTCGAAAACAATCAATCGATACGGGCAGTCATTATATTTAATGTCTCTTTCTACCCGCGTGCGTGTCCCTCACATCCTTCTCTGTTCACTGCGTTCCCTCAGGTTGATCTATATTAAATTTGTATCTTCTATTTTTGCATCTTGCGCGATTTCTCTGGCGGAATGTTAACTGATACTTGGGTTGGCCAGGCAAATATAAAATAATGATCGACGAATTAGGAGGAAAGTAAACAATGATGTACGTACGCCCTTGCTGCATACGAAACATTCAATTCAGTATTGCAGACTTTGCAGACGTATTCGGGAAGTATTGCAGACGTATTCGACTTTGCAGACGTATTCTTACGTTTTACAGTCTTCAGGCACAGCACTTAATGTTCGTAAATTCTTCTCTAATACTACAAATTGAAAATTTTTGTTTAAATGCCAATAAGAAAATTAAACTGTTTTCGACGCAAATACATTTGCTTTGTTTCACGTGAAAGAACTATCCAATGCTGTTAGGTGGCCTCGGTGGTTTCCGTTCAAGTGTAAACTGGATAGCACACACAACAGTCATTTCTAATCACTCCTGATACGAAATCAGCCCTACAAAGGCCACTTCCGCTGCGTACACGAATGACTTGCTTGTGTAAACCCTCCTCCGTGTTTACTGCTGTAGGCATCTGTTTAAAGAGCCTGCGATCCACTTATATTCATTAATTCAACGCCTTCGTTTTAATGGTAATATAAAAATTGTTATATATACTTTAATAGATAGTAATGGAATATTTAGTTAGTTTACTTAGACGTAAATTGAAAATCGCTTTTCATCTGCTCAGTATTTGAGCAACATTGTCTTGTAATATTTTCCCTCCCATGCATTTTCCCAATAGGTGGCTGCTGTCCGAGAGGAAATAATTCTAAAACATTCTGATACGGAGTGGCAGTGATTTTGGAGTGTTGACTAGTGTGGAATGAGCAATGGGTCTAGAAATGTTTCGTTGGTCATAAAGTTTTCAGTTTTTCTAAAGAAATGTCAATATAATTATCTTATTTCAAAATGAAATAACACAATTGTTTTACCTTTTCTTCCCTACTCAAGTAATGAATGAATTCAATTTCCACATTCTTGTAATTAGATTCATTACTAATATTTGTCACAATTCTGTCATTGAATATTGAATAACATTTATGTTGCGTAGCTTTCTGGTGCGTGTACGGTCTCGAAATGATACAATACGTAACACATATTTTGGTCAACATAGTGTAAAAATGTCGGTTAGATGTACACTTCAACAGAAATTGTATCATACGCACACGACCCACTAATAGAAAATATTTATTTTCATGTGATTTTTTAAATTGCGTAATGAATATATGCACACACAATGACTGGCCCATTTTGATTTTGGAGAGTGTTGACTAGTGTAAATGTACAGCTTGTCCTCCCCTCTTAAAATGTTACTACTCTAAATGTATGTAAATTCAGTGGTTAGGCGGAAGAGCAAGCCCTGTGGCCTGATCCTCGCCATTAATAAAGACATTATTATTATTATTATTATTATTATTATTATTATTATTTGTCAGTTTTGGAAGGAATATTCGAAAAGCTATAAAGGAAAACTAGAAGGTTTCGCAAAACATACTTCCTCGAATTATCAGAAACACATACACAAAAATATAACAAATTTATTTGCTGTAGCAAATTACGCACTACTTCTGATAATCCAGGTATCTTGAGCAAAATTCTCGTCAAATTGCTTGAACTGCTTATTTTTGTCCCCACATTTTTGTCCCCATTTTATTGTCACTACACAAACTTTTCTTAACGTTTATCATGTGGTTTGGAATTTCTGTATCTTAAAAACGTCCTAAAACCTTTTCCTGGATACTAAGACAAAAGCTTTTAAGAAATCTAGGAAGAGAATCCACAAGGAGATTGACAGATTTAACAACCCTCAATTTCCTGTAGGAAGAAAGGAAGAAGTAATCATCACAAGAATAAGAATTTTCCTCTCTCTTTTGTCTTACCCACTACCATCTAATGAAGAAAACAAATCCGGACTTGCCCAAAATGTTGAGGAAACCTGTCCACATGTCACATTATAATACTCGTAGACTGTTTAAGTGTCCAAGTTATAAAAGCTCTTGGCATTAGGAATGATCTCTATGAAATCTTTAATGCAATTGTAGGTAGTAAATTGTTAAAATATCTCCAAAAGTCTTGTATTGACAAAGTAATTTAAATAATTGTGAAAAATCAATGTACTTCATATTTCTGTTTTTAATATTTTTGGCACAATGTTCCTCTTATACGTAAAATAAGTGATCGCTAACATCTTCCGTTGTTTCTAAAGCGACCTAATATATAAATAACAATAAATAAATACATACATAATATACAAATACGTAAACAAATAAATAAAATAAATGTTTTGCAATTCTGCAAACAATCTTTCACAAAATTTATTGAAAATTGGTGAGGGTTTTAAATGATACCGGAAAAATGTTATTTCAAAAACCTCAGTTTATTTACGTATCTGTAATATGTGATGTTAAAAATAATCGACGTAATAATTTAATGGTAGGGACTAATAATAATAACAATAATATTAATTTTTTATTGTTACTATCGTTATTATTAATAACATCTAGAGAATAACATAACTTTTCAGTTCGAATAAAACGCCTGACTGAAGTAATTCAATATCTAAAATCTCGTAAGAATTCTTGTCAGGCGTTTGCTTATGTTTATTGGATGCGAAAACATGCTGATGTAAATGACAACATTCATTTGAAACCGGCGCCTTTTGGTAGCGCTTGCCAAGTTAACATATGCGAATCGTTATGCTACCACAACGAACGATCCAAAATAGCGTTGTATTGGATAGTTTGCGCATTATTTTCTGCATCTAACAATTTCTACTGCACACAGCTTTTAGATATTATCATTCCTGAAACCGCACTGAAGGGCAGTTTGAACAAAGTAGTAGTTTGATATCTGAGAACATGAAGTCGTAACTGCTTCTTGAAGGCAGCACGTGGACTGAGCGGCTTTATCACGTTGGCCACACTGCTGCGAGGTGAAAGCTGCTCAGTTCTCAGGCTGGCGGGCCAGCGCGCGTGTCATTGTAACGCGATGGCGGTTGTTTCGTTCGAGTGCACGTGACTGGACGGTTTTCGCTGCGAAGAAGCAGGGTGGTCGAGTGCTTTCGGGCGAGATGTCGGAGAGCGAGCAGCTGCTGGAAATGTAAGTAGGGCGCGGAGCGTGTCGGCGGCGCGGCGGCGGAGCTGTGGGAAGTGTGTCAGCTGACGGGCGCGCCGCCCCGCGCGCACCTGTGACCGTGCGCAGGGCGTGCAGGAAGGTTGGGAGGGGCGCGCTCGTTTGAATCTACCCCTGAACCCTCCTGTTGGAAACTGGATTAACTCTTAATTAATCTACCTCATTTCGTCTCAGGAAATCTATTTTTCGTATGTAATACCACGAGTGCTCTGGAAATTGTCGATAAATCCCCGACTCGCGAAGCGAGGAAGGGATTTATCTGAGAATTCCTAAAGCACAAGCAGTATTTTATTCCGCAAATGAAAGTACGTCCAACATTGTCCCAAAATGCGCGAAATATTGAAAATAAAGGAAAACATGTTTAAATCAAAGAGGTTATGTTATAGTGCATACGTGATTTATTTCATAACAAACTCGCGAGCGAACCATACTGCCTCCTAAGATAGATGAGTTGCAGCATATAAATGGCCAGTAAGGAGAAGCTGTAAAAAAAATCGAATGGAAAAAGCGACAAATGTTTTGAGATACACCGTCATTTTGCGCCATTTTATGTGTTTAGGTAAACATTATGGGTTTTAATTACACACGTGGAACGGTCAGCCTTAGTTAAACCACCAATTATGAGATTCGATTGATTTTAAAGCTCAAACGTTATTGTCGGAGTATATCATTATTTTATGTCGGTTGTAAATTTTGGGAGTAGTTCGAAACACAATAACATTTTAAATATTGTACCATCTATAAAAGAAGGTATGTAATATAATATGTGTTATCGGAAGAGCGTGCACAAAGTGCGTTTGGATATAGAGAGAATTAATATTTTGTTACAAATTAAGGCCTTAAATATTTTAGAATAATGCTAATATCCTGATTTTAAAAAATGCTAAAAAGGTATATAAAAATATGTTCGAGTTTTTTATTTCATTGGTTACATATTTATAATGTATTTAAGAGGAATATTATGAACAACAATTGCATAACATGATCTACAAATTACAGAACATGAAAAACAGAATTACAACATTGAATCGATTGTAAGGAAATATGGTTTTGAAACAATTTGTATTCGTACGGTAATGACGTGTATTGCATAGGGTTCGCGGCCGTGTGTCTTTCTATTGCTGTTTGTTGGTTAGATAACCCACCCACGACATGGCTTTTTGCTCGGACAGCGCAGAGCAATCACGTGATTCCGGCCGCGGAAGCATACGAGCGAGTCTGTGTCTCTGTCACATGTGCACCGTGTGTGCGACCGATAATGTGCACAATCATGAAGATAAATGGGAAAGCGAAGTGAGAAACGATTAAAAGATTCTTAAATAAGTAATGATTTGAAGAAGAGAGTGTGCACTTGCTAATCATACACGATTCGACCGATTTTCTGCAGCCGGCGTTCTCTGAAATAGTTCGTTAATTTAATAAAGTGTCCAATGAGGTAACCTTACTGAAAAATAATTACAGTAGTTTTTAAATAATAAAATGGTTCGTAGATCGTTTCGAAAAACTTTTTTAATTTCGAATTAGATTTAGTGATTTATTTAACTGACTGCGATTCAACTTAAATCAACTACCAAATGACACTTTATAAAACAATGCGCGTTCAACAACGTTATGTCCTTATCATCCAGCTGCCTAAGTGTTTGGTCGTCTTGAGAACTTGATTAGCAATATGCGAAACGTGCTAAAATGTGATAACCAGAATCGTTTAGAATAGGAATCTCCAAACTTTCTTCTACTGGCGACGGCCGGATAGGAAGGCCGAATAGGATTTTTACGATCCTCGAGGGCCAAAAATTAAATTTCATGAGAGAATGGAATGTATCCCTTATTTGATAAATTATTTTTTTATTAAAGAACGACAAAACAGATAACAATTAAAAGTAAGTTTTAAAACACATATGGGCATTGAACAATTTTAGTAATTAATCAACATTGAGAGATACAATTTTAAAATTTCAATATTTAATTACAGAAATTGTAATTGATTCAATTTCTAAAATACAGAAATGATAAATAGTTTTAAAACGTACCTCAATGACAGCAATGAATATGCTTTTTAGTCTCTAACAATTAGTTAATTTGTAGCTCAATTCTTTTAATAATATTAAAATGTCTCTCAATGTTAGCCACAACTGTACGACATTCGAGACATGCCTTATATGTGGACCAAAGAGTGTGAAACAATAGGAAATCTGATTCCTATATCGTGCGATAAAATGATGCAATCTGTGTCACGAATAAATTGAATTAGAATATACTTTGAATTAGCGGGCTACATAGAATATTGTCGAGGGCCGGATGTGGCCGACGGGTCGTAGTTTGGAGACTCCTGGTTTAGAACTCTTAAAACGAATGAGATGGCACCAAAAATCCTATTACTTAGACAGTGCCTCAAAAGAAAAATTAGAAAAAGTCCAAGAAGTGATACTCTTCGCTAAGAAACTTCAGCAGAACACTCAACTCCATAGAACTGAGGACAGTGATAAAGATTATGATATTTATAACGGTGGTGATGGTGACGATGGAGAGTTAATGCATTTCGTGTTTCGAGTCGTGCATTGAAATCACCTCACGCTGTCCACTCACGCCCGTTCGTAGAGAGTAGTGATGTTCGGATGTGAAGATGGGTTCAAGGTAACGTCACTCCCACCATCTCCGTGTGTTGCGCAACGCCCGTCTTCCTTGTTTGTTTTTTTTTTCGCATGTTTTCGCGTTTCGTTGTCGTAGCATAATCGTTTGGGATTTTCCTAGTTGCAGGTGTGGCGAGGAAGTAATACTTCATACGCGTTCAAATGAAGATCGTGGGTTTTATATTTAATTGTTTAACATTGTTGGCATACTGTAATGAAACAGTACTCTCGGCTAAAGCATTTAAATACATCAAACATGCTTGTTTAATCAAATCATTATGGTGAACTACTACCTAGAAATATCAAACCAGGGTGAATGGAATTTCAACATGATCGTGCTGTGCAGAGGGTAAGGAACCTATATTTGAATGTTCGCTATTCGTTTAGGAGAGAAGAGAAAATGCGAAATATTTTAGAACGTTTTGGACGCACCTTGTATCTACATACACCGGCGGAATTGCCTGGAATATCATAATGTACAATGCTGAAGAATTGGGTGGAATTAAAGAAAATAATCTATTCAAATAGATTGCAGGACTTAGAGAACTTAAAAAATGACTATTTATCAGATATTATTACCGTATCTCTGTAAACACGCATACTGAATTTATTCATCGCTGCATGAACATCACAATAATCTCTTTGTAGGTATTTGCAATATGCTTCCCCGCTCCCGCCCCATCCCCGCCCCCACCCCCGCCCCGTCCCGCCACCGCCCCGCCACCGCCCCACCCCGCCTCGTCCCCACCCCACCCCGCCACGGCCCTCTGCGCTCCGTGTGTACGGCACGTGCCTTGTTTGCGTTCGCTGCCGCCTTTTCCTCCCGGTCGTGCGCCGGCGCCCACGCGCTGTCTCGTCCTTCGGCGGCTGTGGCTGCGACGCCACGCAACCTGGCCCCCGCGCCTCACACACACACGCACACATTTGGGGAACCGCCCACATCAGAAGGAAAATCTGTCGTGTGGCAAGAACAAGCCCGCAAGTCGATGAACTAAGACATTTTATGAACATTGGAACGAATTGACGGAAAGCGGCGATGGTCTGACACGTATTTTGTAGAAAAATTACAGAGAAAACACTCTACTTAATAATTCGTGAATTTTTGCTTTAAATGAAAAGTACTGAGCCCCACATAGGTTACGGCTTGCTGTTTTTAACCGGATCTATAATAATAGCCCGAAATTGTAATTAAATCATAAACTTAATAGAGTGAAGTCTTATCTGGCGTCATTTCTTCATTGCGTCATTTGTTAGTGGCAAGATCACCTTGAAGAAGGTCTTGATCTAGGGCGTTCAAGCTCGTGTGTGAAAGAGAGGTTATAGTTAGCCGAGTGAAGTTAGTGTGTTTTAAAGTTTAAAGATTGAGTGGTTTTAAAGGCATACTTTAGTGAGTGTATATATACGCAGTGTCCATCTATTAATTGAAGCTTGTCTCTTTACAACAAAAATGCGTGATTATTAATGATTATTTTTCATTTTACCCTAAAGAAGCTCCCTCTTTAAAAACGCAGACAATCAACGTTTATTCTATAATATGCCAAATTTCCTGGATTTTTGACCTCATACATAAGGAAGAAATAATATAGAAAGTAATAGCCAAAAATCAAGCGCTTTAAGGACAAAGAAACTTAAGGAATATTTCTGAAATAATTTTGAGGCCGGTTTTACTGAATTTGAGCAATATATGCCTATAACTTGCCTCGTAAGAATAATGGGGTACCTAAAGTGTGTGTATGTATGTGTGTGTGTGTAAGGGGGGGGGGTTGTCATTGTCATAAACTGTGCTGTTTCACACAAGTGAGCCGAACTGCTGCAACAGTACAGTCAATAGTGGGATACTAAGCGCAAAATAGATGTCCATAAAAAGCGTTTGTGCGCTGATTGTGCGGCTAATAGGGAAACAATCGATGAATTTCACTTACCGCTACAATAGGGAATTAGAGACTCTATTTATCTTAATGAAATTTGGAAGTAACTAATGAAAGACATTTCGTTTTGGAGTCTTGAAGATCGTGTGCGGCGCGAGGCGGTGCGGGCCCATGGCTTCCAGCCAGGGCGACGGGGCTGTGGCGGGGGAGGGGGGAGAAAGCTTTTCGTGACTGCGACCTGTGCCTCCGCCAGCCGATCGAAGTGCGCGCGCTTCCGTCAACGCTGACGCCTCCGGCACTCGCTTTCACACTGCCACTCGCTTGTCCACATAGACAAAGAAGCCCTTACCTTCTTGTAGCAGAAAGGTCCAAAATGAACTGTTTCCTAAGTACAATACAATACAGACCTTGCAAAGGTTGAAAACCGATATACTACATCGCATTAATACGAAAAAAAACTCTGTTTAATAAGATAAAGAAATTTGTTGTTCCGTACATAGTGGGTGTTTCACTGAAATTCTTAGTTCTTTATCTTACGAGAGGCGAGAGAAATGCCCCTTCGTCATAAGGAATGTGTTTTTTCTGATTCAACCTGCTTTATTTTTGGCGTACACCTTCCGTTCAGAGTCAAGAAAATGCCTCAGATACTGTTCTGCAATTTGACGAGGAAATAGACATCGATGTAATACAGAATGGAAAGATTTTCCAGAAATAGTCGTGCTGTATTCATTTCGAGAAGTTGTGACATTTGGAACTGTCTGTCACTGACGCATACTTGTTTTAAAATATTTCGTTCAACCTTGCGTATACTATTTCATTATAACAATTCGAACTTTCTATGAAACCTGAGTAAGTTTTTTACGGACGAGCTTAACTTAAGCGATCCATCATAAATTTAAATTAGTTTAATATAAAGTAAAGATCTGAAAATGCCAAATCCAAAATCTGGTTTAGATTAGCTTTAAGGCGCAAATTCCATCACCCAGAATTGTACTTTACTTAACGTGTTCTTTGAGTAGTCCTTCTTCACTCTACGTATCGAAAACGTTTAAACCTACCTGCAAACTCTTAATTGGTTGTAAACACAACACTTAACAATCTGCTAGAAGCAGCACGAGTTTTTATCGTCATGTTTTCAGCGCGAAAGCTTAAATTTATCGTTTACAAGAGAAATGTTAATTGTGCTATTACTAATACGATGACGAGAAACGATGGATGTTTTTTCTGAACGTTTTTAATTCTCTTGAAGTATATCAACGTGGCGGCCGAATGTTACACAGCACCTCGCGCCGCAGCTGTCACGTGACCTAACCACAGCAGCGCTCGCCCAGTCCTCGCCACCGCCACCGCCACCGCCGCCGCCACCGCCGCCGTCATTGCCAACGCGAGGTAGATGACCTCGCGGTCGCTCCCAAGCGCCATTCACCAATCTGGACGGACGAAAGCCCCAGGACTCCGCTGAACCGATCTTCCCGAAAGAGAAAACACATGCTCAGCGCCGGTCAATTTGCATGGCTGAGGAAACTCAAAACCACGTACCGACCCAGCGACCCTTCCCAAATTATCTAAGTTCCATCCCCCCCCCTCAGCATGAATGCTTGTCAATTTTCTTCCGTGGGCGCGTGCGTGCGTGTGTACGTGCGCGCGCGGGCGCGTGTGTTTTGTTCATTGATTTGATTGGTTGATAGTGATTCCCTGCGCGTCAAGTACCACGGCCATTAGTTCCGTAAGTGTAGTGCATGTTTCCCTCTCTCGGGAGCTGGCAGTGGCCTTCCCCCGCTGTATGTGAGATCCGGCGCCGACCTACTGTTGGAGTTTTTCCCAACAATGTAAATGCACATAATTGTCTTAAACAATTTCGTACACAAATATTCTCGTAAATATCACGGTTTTTTTAATAATCAATCATTATTTCGCATTTGAGTAGCTGAGTTTCTAATATTCATTGAAATGCAACGGTTACAAAGTGTAGAGTGTTCTTTAACAACTGGCCATTACATTACGCCAGTGCTTAATGAGGAGGGTGCTTTCTTGCGCGATAGAGAATCGTTGTTAATGCAGAGTTATAATTTCTGAATTTTCTAAACATCCTAATTCCTAACGGTGGACAACGAATGCAAAAGGAGAGGAGTGAATTTGTAATTTATTACCATACTATTTGATGCATTATCTCAGAACACAGTAAATTTAGTTCATTAATATTTTTGAAATCAGTGTTATCTTGCTTTTCCTGATTAGACTCCGGTTCATACTCGCCTTCAACCCCTTAATCTCATTGCCCCCCCTTCAAATTTTCACCGAGCCCATGATGTCCATACAGATTCCTTTGGGGACGCCTGCTTTACAGAATGGTTCAAAGTGTACAATCGAGGGGTGAACAGTAACTGGTTTCGGATGGAAGATACCCTTAAAATGCCCAATACTGCCATCTTGCTCCTGGAAATGGAAGTGGGAGGTTAAATTTGAAACTATGTTAAGGATATTGTAATTATTTGTCGATTTGTTGTTCCCTATGGTAATACTCGGTACTTCTTTTGCAGTCTATTTTGTAATAATTGAACTACATGTCACTTTATTCAAGGTCAATAACGTGTTTTTGTGACGTGAAATAACACGGCTTGTAATTAAGTGACGCAACTCAAACATATTTTGGCTAATTTCATTTAACGTAATGATTAGGTTCAATGCTGTAAAGTCCTCTTAGAACAGGGGAACGAACTTCGAACTATGGGAGACTTGATAATGTGAACCTTAATGTCGAAACAAAACTCCTCGAATGTCTCAGAACTACCATTATAGTTGAACGGAACAAATGAAAAGACGTAAATTGCTCTTGTATTATGGGTTATGAACGACTGTGTTTGTATTACGCGCCACGTGGTGGGAAAATGGCACCAATGACTCTTCGTCATCCTTTCGAAAGTTTCATGCGCAACACTTCTGCATTTCACCACAATTTGACCATCGACCCGGCCGTGCCCATATCCTTAGAGCGAGCTTTCAGCGTGAGTCATGTGTTTGGCTGCTTCTGACGGTCCTGCCAACAGCACCAACGTTTGAGCTTTTGAACCCACGAGAAAAGCGCTTGGTCAGACACAACTGATATTAAAGTAGAATCAAATTGATTTAAATCCAAGAGATAATATTCTTTTTAAAATATAAATACCACGTTTGTACAAGTAATATATTACACATACACACCTATTAATTAGTGGTAATTTAAAGTGAATTAATGGTATTTTATAATTGCATTTATTGATCGGTGTAAATTTTAAACAAGTTTGTTATGAACTCATTTCCAAATGAATTTAATGTTAAACGAATGAACATCAGTCGTTTCACAAAATCGAATATATTTTTTTTTTAATTTTCCTTAATGTAGATTTAAATGCGATATAATATTAAGTAATTACTTAAAAGTCCCAGCAATATTTTTTACAATTCACTCGAATTCATGAAGTTCTCAAAATCACATTATTGTTTAGAATAAATGTAAATTAAAATAAAATTTCCATTGAAATAAAAGTTTAAAATATGAAATAAACGGAAGAATTCATCTCCTTCGCATGAAAATCATTGTTCTTACGTTTTCATACATTATCTTTCCTGTAAACGTCCTTGGCTCATGAGACCGTAAAGGGTTGAGACAAGGACACAGCGCTACTGTTCGAAGAATCGAGGATCCAGCATTCGTTGTTCGTGAAGATACTTCACGATCCATCACTTTTGATGCAAGGCAGACACTTATTTTCATTTTTGAGAATAACCTTGTATTTCATTCCAAGAGCCCGGTAGTTACAGAAGGGAGTGCACAAGTTAGCCGGAGCAATATGACGAAAAAAAGCAAAGAAGGAATAGTCATGGCTGCACATTCTATTTAACAGGCAAATGGATTACCATTCCTCTCGCTTGTCTCATTTTGTCGCAAACCACCTGTGTCCCATTTTCTCACAAATACTATTTCTCCTTATCATCCTTACTCCTCTTCGTGCTTTTCCATCGTACAATAAACATTATTTTTTCCAACGTGTGCGTGTTTTTTTCAGAGACTAATCGTCGGATATATTAAAAGCAAAAGCACGAGTGTTCATGATTTCTTCTTGAGTTCTGATAATAATGAGTCCTGATTATTGCAAATACTGTGTCATGCACCGTTGGCTTACCTCTACAATGTCCTTTCTGGATCCAACCAATCGCACCATCCTGAATAGCAGGGATTTTCTTCCCTGCACATCCAGGCCATATCAATAACTAAAGAGGCCAGAAGCAAGGCCAATCTTTTGGGCACCTAATAATACTTAAATACACATGTAAACTTACACTTATGATGATACACAATTGAAATGACCATGAAAATACACCATAACATTTACATTTTTTAAAATTTATTCTAGCTTGACCATTAGCCCTCTGCAGCCGTATAAGATAAATATATTAATATGATTTATATACAAGAATCAGTTGAGAAATTGTAAACAGAAATTTAGTTTTGGATATAATACATTACAGTGGTTATATACAGTAGTTTATAATGAGAAACGTCTCATCGGTTTATGTCTACGGGGAATCAAAAAATTATCTTGGTAACTTTCTTTTTCATCTTTTGCGGTGAAGAGTTTGCTCACCTATGTGAAAGTGAATAGATGAAGGGATCTATAATATTTTGGAATAGAATTTTACGGATAACAGGGATAAATATACGGGGATTTGTGTAATGCCAAGTTCATTATGTAACTGATTTTCAATTTAAAGTAGTTTTATTAAAATACTTTAATGTATAAAGGAACTAATTTAATTTTAAAAAGAAGTAATGGATGCCCCCCGATCCAGCAGGTGCCATAAGCACGTTCCCAGCCTGCTAAGGTATTAATCCACTTCTGCGATCACCTCTTCGCCGCATCTTTCATAAGGGCCACACATTTCCTGGAACACATTGCTGATCCTAACTTTTCACTATGTTCTATTGCATTTATGTATTTTTTTAAATTTGTAATTTCACTCTACTTAAAGAAAATATTAAAGCTTCACTGATATTAATTAGTCAGCTCCCCGATTTTACTGTAACGAAGTCTAAAGTAACAATATTTCACCAAATCAAAACTGAACAAACAATGTTTGTTCTAGTAATGCTGTACTAATGTTTTTTCAAGGAATAATATCTAGTTTTATGACCCGCTCAAATATTTTCGTGACTTCTAGGGATTTTTATACAAACATGCTGATTTTCTTCGTGACTTTTCCAGAACAATGAAATTCTCTGATGTGTCCCGGTTCTCCATTCTTTTTAGAAAGTTACCACCCTTTTTCCCTCCTACCGATGCACATTCCTCTGTCAGTGCCGAGCAGGCCGGGCGGTCGCCTGGGGCCCCGCACGTCAAGAGGCCCAACGATAATAATAATAATAATAATAATAATAATAATAATAATAATAATAATATTTATTTGACTACAATTGGCTGATTGCCAGATGGTAGCCATAACCTTACAGTTTTATAATATATGTACACTTATAATTAAAAAACAATTTACAATTTAAAAACAATTTACAATACACTCCTTTCGAGCATATACACTCAATATATAAATATACCCAGACCTGTATACATCTATGGCACATATACACACACATACAAATATACATATACATATACACATATACATACATACACACCCATTCACACACATACATACACATTCTTATACATGAATGCTCACTCTCACGTTCACACATAACACGAACACACACTTGCCCTACATAGTATACATGCCTACATTTATATGAAGAACATATATTTAGTTACACCTAGTAAACATGCACAGATACATATACATAAAATTAACCAGTTATACAATTTCTTTTTTAAATAGAAACACAATGTGTATTTTTAAAGTTAGCTCTTTAAACATTTAGATTTGGTCCCCACCCACTCTCTCACTTCACTTCACTAGGACAGGTAGGGAAAATAATAAAAACCTGAAAAAGAAATTAGAACTTGAGAAAACCGTTGTCGTAAATTTGCAAGTCGCGGTACAGTAGTCTGAAATTTCATAAAAATTTCAATTAAGTTTTGATCTTACATATTTAATTATAGCCATTACGTAAAAGGTAGGGCTCTATGAAGTGAATCAAAAGACGCTCTCATTATAATAGGTTCTACTGAAATTCATTTTAAGTTTTCATGTGTTTAACAGCAGCACGTGATTTTATTCAACACTAACTAAACACACATATTTTTAGCATTTTAAAGATCAACTTTGAAATTGTATAATTTGATTAGTAAACACTTTTACTTCTAACAATTATTTAAAATATATTTCCCAAAACTTTTTCTACCTTAAGCGTAATTTTTGTTATTTGTTGAAATGAAAAATCTCATAGTTTCTTGATACACCTTTCGCATTTTCAATTTTTCGGGAGGGGTGGAGAGGGGGGCCAGGTTTCGTCGTTGCTCCGTGCCCAAAATTGTCCAGCTCTGGCGCTGCTCGCCCTGCCTGCGGGGTAGCCACCGCCCCCTCCCCCTTCCGTTCTTCGCACCCGGCAGCCCGTCGCAGTTCGCCCTAATGCGATTGGTCAGCTCGTTCGCTGCCATCGATTATAGGAGTAATTAGCCAGCGCTCCAGTTCGGCAACAAATTTCGCTAATGATTGCGCTCGCTGCTTATTTAATTTTCTGATTACTTCGAGTTTTTGTGCGGGAAGATGTTCTTGGCAGCGGACAGTGAAAAATTGAGGTTCATTAAAGACCCGCGCACATCTTCACCGTTTTTATTCGAACGTCATTACACACTCTGTTTGCAAAAACGAATGTTGCGTTCGATAAAACAGAATTGAAATTACTGAATGCGAATTTATGTTCACGGACGGGAACTTTTAATTCTTGGCGTACACGGACAATTTGCTTTAATGAAAATCGAACGTATTGCATATCGGAGTGTTAAACAGTCCGAATAGAATATTCTCGACATTATTCCTTGGTTAAATAATTGCACAGGGCGATTATGCCTTTCACTGGTGTGACATTCGTCCAACGCAACATTTGGTCAGTTCATGGATTTACAACGAAAATAAAGTGAGTAAATGTGATGATCGGGTTCACCACTTAAGCTCCAAGTAATTATTATATTACTAAAAAATGTGTATTTTCCAATAATGTGAAAAATAAATAATTCCAGAAAATCCTCGTAAATTTTATCTCAAATAGAATAAATTCCGGTAAGTGAGAAAAACGAGAAAAACATTTTTTTCTCGTGTTATATTGAAGGTCAAAAAGGAATATGTTTCGATAAGATCAATCATAATCGAAATTTAAAAACGAAGTTGAGTGTTGCTTTTATGACAATGCAAATAATAAATATAAACTATTTGGCTACACCACATTTTGCGTACATTAAGTGTCCTTTATGTCTTTAACTGTTATTTTGTAGTATTTTTCTGGTAGTTTTGAACTGCGCATTTGTTTGGTGATGAAATCATACGTTTTATGCCCAATATCTTGTTGTATTATATATGTTTGTGAACTTTCTTCTAAAATTGGTTGTTTTTTTTTTACAGGTGAGTACCCGTCAGTATTACTGTTTGATCACCATCCTGGTGAGTGAACAAACCTGAACTCCAAAAGCTTTCATATTTTCGCCTTCAGTCATATATTTTTCTATACAATAGATTCATGAATTTGATGATAACTACATTGATTAAAACTACATAAAAATACATTTTAGTTTAATCATCATTGTTGCAGCAGAATTTAATTGCCTTTGTATTCATAGTATTTTTAAAAGAAAAGAGTATTATTAAAATGAATTACAAAGATTATCTAGAATATCAATTCTTTGAAAATCATTAGTAATCATTATTTTATTATTACAATCTCCATTTCTGTTGTTTTGAACAAGTTCGGTAACAGGTATCGATATTCTGGAAATGTAACTTCTATTATTCTGTCATCCCCACTGGGAAGCAGTGCTGGACGCTGTTCGGAATCGGAAGTAGGTAACTCCATGGGTGTCACGCCATTCAGATCATGTAAGGGGATGAGCATCAGCAAGTCGCTAGTCTCTAAGGATGGGAGTACGGCCACGATGATAACGGAAGGATAGCGACCATTGATTAGGGCATTGCCGCGGCATCCACTTACAAATGATCCGAGGAAACTTCGGAAACCCGTGATCAGTCCAGTCGACGTAGTAGGGTTTTCACCCAGGAAGTGGCATGTCTCGAACTGGTTGTTAAGCAGAAGACGACAATCCAACCACGAGGGGAACTGGCAAAAAGGACTATCCGGACAACGCTCCAGTTAAGCCCTCACTGCCACATACTCTGTCCTGCCGGTTAGAAATATGAACTATAATACACTCTAATTGAATACATTGCATTAATGGAATATGGTTTAGCAATTATTTATTTACCATATATGGGTCATTTGCGGGGACATGGTCCTTGGTCGTGGTTTAAATGAATTTCAACCAGGCTTCCTTTAAAGTCTACCTCCGGCGCGCCGCGGTGCGCATCTAGAGGGACCTATCAGCAGGCGCACCTCAAGGCGCCTGAGTGCGACCCTCACTTGCTCCGCCAGATGTCGGTCTGGGTTAGCTCTACCAGAACTCTGGTTGGCAGAAAGTGTGATCTTGTTAGTACGGGAAATTTCCGAAGGGATTTAATTTTGCCGGGCTTTTGCCAGGGTTCTATTAAATGCTATTTTATGGTATTTTCCGCCCTTCCATGCGCTCCAACCGGAATCGAACCTGGTGATTTAGAAGCCAGTAAGCTAACCTTTCACAGAGAAAAGATATTCTCTAGTATATGTACACTCTATATACGTTTCTTGCTGTTTACTCATCATCTATGCTTCTTATCGGTGATGATAGAATTAACTTAATTCATGCTACTGCGTGTTGGCCAATTACTGCATTTGTTTTGTCAACATGTGTGAATAACTCAAGATCCCGGGGGAAATAAATTATATTAATGTTTTACTTAAAACTTTAAAAACGTAATATGTATGATACATGCAGTCTCGTCAACAGCAGTTCACTTTGATACCGTTTGATCGTTAACTTTTTTTTCTTTTTTAATTTCTCGTTATTTATTATAGAGAAATTTACGTAAATCTGGAAAAATATCTATCTCAAGTTTTTGATAGAAATGTGGTATTTTGAGAGTCCATGATACCGAAAAAGTGTTGTTTGTTTTCAAGAATGTCTGTTTTTCTATCTGTGAACCCTCGTCCTAAACCTTAATCCTACGCAGAACTTTCTCGAAAATAAATATTTTGAGATTGACCTGGTTTAGTTTGATGCCATGCGAATTTGAAAGGTATAATTCATTTTTTCCAGTTTTTTTTCGTCGAATCAGAAAAGGCCGGATGGCCAAAATGGGAACCGGCTACTCGCTTTCTTTCGACGAACAATTTCGGGAATTTTGGCGAACGCGCGCATGTCCACAGCGGTTCTACTGCTTCAGAAGGAAACAAAAACTCCCATAATCGTTCGTCAAAAAGAATCTTGTAAATACGTCTAAAGTCTCTTTGTCCGCGAAAACCAGATAAAGCGTCTAGGGAGTCTATACTCGTATTCAAGCGTGTACGGTATGAACAGCAACATTCCTTTCCTCAGGCTTCTTTGGGTAATGGAAAAGGGAGGTCTTTGTAGGGACCGTGCTGGTCATACCGGGTGGACGACAGAAACCGAAGTTGTTCCAACCATTTACGCTTCCAACGTTCCTACGTTGTTCCAACGATTTATAAGTCAACTTTCAAGTAATGGATGCCAACGTTTTCCCATTTAGAAGAAGTGACGGGAGGAGGAGGATTAAAGATCAAAATGAGACATTGAGGCATCAACACCTCTGCATACCTTGTAATTTTTACACACTCATAACTGATTACTACTATTAGGAGTGTTCTACATCCAATGTAAGGCGCATTATTTCAGGAATGTGAATCGATATTCATTACATCTGAAATAATTATACATTCAAGTTCTAAATATTAAATATTGTAATTGGAAAAATCACAATTGACATACTCTTTACTAAAGTGCATTCATAATAAAAATATTAAAATTGAACGCATTTAGCATATACTTTTCCCAAGGTGAAAGTTAATAAACATGAGCAAGTTTGCATATTATTTTTTAAAATGTTGCCTTTGGCGAAGAATTCAATTTTGGCACGAATAATCTATTAGCACATTTTGAATTCGAAATACAAATATCAAAATTAAAATCTTAAAACTTCTAAAACATTCCAGTCTTATTCAATGCACAAATAATTGAAGGCTTGAACTAAAAGTGGATGAAGGTGCCATTTTCATTCTTTGGAGAAAAGTAAGTTTATATATACACACACGCACACACATTCAACCTATTGGCTCATACAACTCCTGTCATTTATGATCATCCCGTAACACTATCAAGATATGCGTCTGGATATTGCTTCTTATTTCTTTTATAGGACTTAATGACATAAATATAGGTTATATATTGATTCATTCATCATTATTATGGTAAAAACTTGCTCTTAAGAGCAATGGCACTTACATCATTATCATCATCATCGACAGCAAGGATTAGGCCTCTTGATCTGTTCCGTCTCGTAATTGTTCATGCCATCTTTTTAAGGGACGTCATACACTTCTTTATCCTTTCGGTGCATACTGAAGAATACTTTTACTTATCCTATGTTCTGGCATTCTCAGGGCAAGACCTTTCCAGTTTTCTCGATATTTCTTTATAATATCTATAACAGGTTCAACATGGAATTCTTCTCTGATATCTACACTTTTTTTGTGGTCTAGTAGTGAATATCCTGCCACAAGGCGAAGAAATCTCATTTCTGCCGATTCAATTCGACGTAGCTGATCTGACGTTTATATCCAGCTCTCACTTCCATAAAGCAGTAATGACAAGGCAAGAACTTTGTAACATCTGAGAAGAGTTTCTTTTTGCATTTACATCCCTTTTTATTTGGAGTCTCCAATTGCCTTTGAAGTGTAATACACTTTACGAGTACTTACGCTAATCCGATTCGGGAGCCTCAATTGTCCACGAGGGATAGCCTGCCTCGCGATTGTTGACCGGCGCGTCGGTCTTAGCGCGGGTGTTGGGAATGGAGCTGAGGGGCGGAGGTGGGGCGGGGGCGGGGCGAGGCGCGTCGGCTGATGCGGGGCGGCGGAGCGCACAGCCCGTGGGCGGCATTAATGAAATCAGGCCAGTCGCCGGGAAGGCTTCCGCCTAGGGCTGGGGATTATGTGCACACAATATGACGCGGCATTACACGGCACGCGCCGCGCCGCGCCACGCCTCGCCGCGCCCATGGCCTGCGCAAACACCGCGCCGATACCGCTGCGGGGCGGGGCGGGGCGGGGCGGCAAGGGAAGCGCCGAAACGGGCCGGTGCGAGCCGGGTCGGAGGCGGCTGGAGAAGACGGCGACTGGACAGGACGGGTCGGGACGAGTGAGAAGGTAGCAGTGCGGGCCGGGTAGGGGCTTAACATGTCGGCGAATGGCGTGGCAATGGCGGTGTGGGACGTGGCGGGGCTAGCCGGGCTGCAGTGGGCTGGGAAAGATAGGGACTGGACGGGACGAGACGGGACGAGCAAGAAACGGGCAGTGCCGGTCGGGCCTGACGGGTCGGCGAATGGTGTGGCTATGCAGGGCTTAGCGCTGTGGGGCGCGGCGGTGCGAGCCAGGTCGGAGGGGGCGGGCAATAAAGGGCGCGCGATTTTGACCCCCAGATTTTGAAATCAATGATATCTTCAGTGTCTATTACTATGGCCATAAATCATTAAGGCGTTTCCGAGATGTTAATATTACTAGTTCTGTGTGATGATCAGAACTAGTATTATCATTAGGGAGCGGAATTCTATGATTTTGCCTATTGATTTTGCAAAGTGAGGATCCGAAACTAATCGTGGACTTGTTTTTCTTTTCCAGACAATATAATTTTTAGTTGGAAAAAGATCACATACTTTAAGCTGGACAAATATCATTTTACACTTGTCTATAGGTTGAAGAATAACAAAGAATATTCATATCTCAACTCTTTTTACGGTAAAAGTGGACTTATATTCCTTTAAAAATCACTCATTCGATTAAAAACATTATATATTATCTGACCAAAATAGTAGCATGCGATGTAACACAAAAAGGAAAACAAAATCTATGACACAAATATATTATTACAAATAATTCCTCTCCAATAAATCCTAAAATTATCATAGGTAATGCCAAATACTATATTAATGAAACACGTACGTCCAGTGCCCGTTTCTTATGACATACAAGCAGCTTTTGATTACTCAGTAAAAGGAAGTGGTAAAGAAAAGCACTTCAAAAAGCGATATTTTGTTTTTGATATTCCTTCCTGATATTGTTAAACTCTGATGGTGTTATTTCAGTGAGTGAATTAGCCATAAATAATATGCATGTAATACTGCATATATGGTCAGTCTGGTGAATGTTAATTTCTGCTTTATGTAGTGAACTCTCTGTTATTAACCAGAGCTAAAGTTTTGAACTCGAAATGAAGGCTTTCGTGGAAAACTTCTGGGCAAAGCGTACAATTAAGCGCAAATTCGGAGAAGAACCACTCCGGTTAAGCTCTTCTCTGCTGCATTACCTTTGCGGGAATTTCATTGAGATGTAAATCTGGGAAATCGAAACCCGTGATTGAATTATTTTCCCCGGAATTTACACGCCATTTTAGATTCTGAGGAATAATAGTCGATTTATAAAAGAAGCCAGTTTACATTTTGCACAAGAAAACGGAGCTTTGCTGTATTCTAGCGATTTCCCTTGAATAGCGTACACGAAATTTAGCCAACACAAATGCTTTTCTTACTTTACCAACGTAATTTATATACGGCGCGCTACAATGGAGTCCATTATTAAAATTTAATTCTACAATATTAATGAAATTGAATTACGGGGACAGAGCTATTTTTTGTTTAATTAATTTGTTCCGTAGCAAATAAATCATACGTTATTTATACTAAGCTTATTGCCTAGTTAGTGCTACTTATAGCCATTATAAGTAGCGAATGTTCCCATAGGTCAATGATACTTGTACTCTATTTCCCTGAGTTAACACGTCTTGTTAATTCTTCTTGCTGTGTTCATATGACCAAGTTACAAAGGGTTGTTTAAACGGAAGAGAGAAAGAGAGGGAGAGAAAGAAAGAAAGAAAGAAAGAAAGAAAAAGAAAGAGAAAGAGAGAAAGAAAGACGTACGTAAACTTTATTTACAACCACAATGTTAATTACTATCTCTATTTATCTCTTTGTATTACTTACTTGAGCAGTATGCCATCTAGCAAAGCTCAAAAACGCTTAAAATATATTTCAGACAATAATTGCCAGTTTCTTGCCGCAAAATTCAAAGTGCAATCATGTTCGATCCCATTTAAACATTGAAGGTTGACCCCTCGTCCACGCAATCTGGTGGGCGGCGGCGGACTGGACGTAGCGCAGATGTATTTTCGCTCAAAAAATATTGACATTTAATTTCGGATTTTTTTTTGTACGGTGCGGATTTGTGGAGGTATATGGTTTCAGTTCAAATACACCACCAAGTGTAGTATTGTCTTCATAAACTTTGAGATTTTGTATTGTTTGTAATCCGAGGCTGTTATTTGAACCATTCCATTTAACGGAAGGATATTAATGTGTTAATTAAACAGGTTTGTTATATGTGTGTATGTGTTATTAAATTTGAATTTACTATTAATAGTTATTCTAACGAATTATTATATTAAAAGATATAATGAATAGAAATTCATATTATTCTATTATTATTCCATTATTATTCTATTATTGTTCTATTATCATGGTGTTCTATAAATGCAAAACGTATTCAACGAACATAGAATTTGGTCTGAATGATAAGAAAAAATCATTTAACGATAACTAATGGACATTCTACCATATTTTAATAAACGCTCCATTGGAAGAAACATAATTCTTCACTTCTTTCTCCAGTCCTAGGCCTGAAAAGTAGTGACCGTCAGGTACCGAATCTAAAACGACATTTGTAATATTTTACCCGCAGCAAACGCGTTCTCGGTTTACAATACAATACAAAAAAGCGTCCGCTCCCTCAACCGGAATCGAATTTCCTGCATGCCATTTAACCGAATGTGCCTTTTTTCTCACGTTTCTCTTTTTACGTACAGAACACTATTACAGAGGTCAACGGTCTACAGGGACAGAAAGTACCATAGTATGATTATCTAATATAATAATAATAATAAAGGGGTAGAGGGGTGTTAACAACACCAGTGAACCTGGGCAAGCCCTTTGTTCCCTCATCATTGATATGCCGACCCAGCCGACCCGGTACCACCTTTGGGCGGTCCCAAGAGCCCGGCGGTTCTGACACCCTAGGCAGAGGAGATCAATAGATCTCCACTTCGGCCGGGACTATGCCCTTCCACATTCTGATAATTTCCGACAGTTTCCTTTTTCTCAGCTGAGAAGGATCCAAGGTAGAGGCACCACAGACCCCACGCCTTCGCTCACTCAGACCAGAACAAAGGCATAGGACATGTAGCGCCTCCTCCGGATGAGCATCGCACCATCGACACAAGGGCGATGCCACCAGGCCCATCTTAGACAGGTGAAAGTTCAGGCGCACATGGCCAGTCAGCAGACTCACGGTCAGCCTTGCATCTCGCCTGGACATAAGTTCGAATTCCTTCGCCCATTCAGGGTGTAGTTCGCTACCCAAGGCCATTTTGGCCTGTCTATTTCCATCTTGTTCACGCCATCTCTTCAAGTGTTCTTTGTCCAACCAATCTCGAATCGTGGACTTGATAACACCTTTAGAGGGTCCGGGGCTTTCGATCACATTGCGTGATCTAGTGCCCATTTTAGCTAGCTTGTCAGCCATAATGTTACCCTTAACATTAGAATGGCCAGGGACCCACCATAAATGGAGGTTACAATATCCTCCCAGATGGTTCAATGCCTCAATGCATTCCTTAGCCACTCGTGATTTCACTCTCTTATTGTCAAGTGCTAGTAGTGCGGCTTTGCTATCAGTGCATATGTACACATCTGAGCGTCTGCCACAGTCCACTACCTCCTCCAAGGCCATCCTGGCGCACTTCAAGATGGCGGTCAGTTCGGCTTGGAAGATTGTGGTATGTTCCTTCATAGCATATAATTTTTTCGCACCTCCTCTCTTGCGATAAATTCCTATGCCAACTTTATCCTCCTTTTTTGATGCATCCGTATACCATATGTCGCCATTTGGCGGGAGTTCTGCCAGGTTCGCATCATAGCTTACCTGACCCGTGGACAAGCTAATCCTAAACCTCTTTTCAAAACAGAGGTGTCGGATAGTGTCCGCTGGGCCAAGTGGTTTAAGACTACACATTGTCCTCAACCCTTTAGCATGATTGCCTTTATGAGACCAAGTGTCGTTGGAGAACAGCCTATGGGCTGTGACATAGGTCCTTCCCATAATCAGAAGATCGAAAGGGGCAATCCCGGTCAGTACTCCCATCGCCGCCGTGGGAGTAGTCCTCATAGCACTCGCAATGACCCTGAGGACATTACTACGTAGTCTTTCCAGTTTGGACTTAACATTGCCTTTCTTTATTGCGTTCCACCATACAACCGATCCATAAGTAAGTCTGGGGAGAAGGATCGCTTTCAGAATCCATAATATAGTCTTGGGGCTAAGCCCCCATGTGCAGCCGACCGCACGCCTGCAGAGCCAGAGTGCGGACCAAAAGTTGGTGCAAATTCTCTGCACCTGGCTATTCCAATTTAGTCTGCTATCCAATATGATACCAAGGTATTTCACTTCCTTGGTTACCGTCAGTTCCACGCCAAACATACGTAAGGGCCTGATTTCCATTATTTTATATTTTCTGGTGAAAATAATGCATTCCGTTTTTGTCGCATTCACGGACAAGTTTGTTTTGCCGCACCATTCTTCAACCACACTGATGGCCTCCTGTGCTCGGTCCCTCACTGTGTCCAAAAATGGTCCCCTGACCAAAATCAAGATGTCATCAGCGTAGCCAGTCACCGAAAACTTGAGACCTTTAAGCTTTACTAGTAGGCTGTCGACCACCAAAAGCCATAGGAGGGGTGACAACACTCCTCCTTGGGGACAGCCTCTGTCTACTTTCATTTCCACCTTAGTGAGGCCTTTTTCGACAACAAGCCGTCTGTCATGAAGCATACTTCTGATCCATTGTGTGCACAGCGGATGTATGCCACGATTTTCCGCTTCCGCACATATTATATCCGTGCTTGTGTGATTGAACGCTCCCTCAATATCGAGCAGTAGTCCAATCACATATCCACCTTGTTCGATCTGATCTTCTATCAGTGACACTGCACCGTGCAGTGCAGAGTCCGTAGATCGTCCTTGAATGTACGCGTGTTGATCTTTAGAGAGTGGGGAAGACCTCTCCAGCTTCTCTATTATGTATCTTTGTATCAATCGTTCTAACGTTTTCAGCAAGAACGACGTAAGGCTGATTGGCCTGAAATCCTTAGCAGTAACGTAGCTGGGTTTGCCCGGTTTTGGGATAAAGGTGACTCTGGCCACCTTCCAGCATTCCGGAACGTGCCCTAGGGCTAGGCTAGCTCTGTAGATAGCCAGTAAAGGTTTCATAAGTAGCGTTTTGCCTTTGGTCAGTAGTGCCGGAAATATCCCGTCTAGGCCCGGTGACTTGTAGGGTTCAAGACAATCCAGTGCCCATTCGAGCTTATTCCAATTTACTACCTCATTTGCGAATTTATAATCACTGTTTCTGCCCATCTGAGGATAGTTCCCTTTCTCCTCAGTTGTGGGCTCCTCATTAGCACTTCTCCCGTCCGGGAAGTTGGCCTTAATAAGATGAGTCAATGTGTCTTCATCGTTTGTTGTATATGTGCCATCAGGTAGTTTTATAGCTCCAATCCACGCACTTGGGTTAGAAGCTAATATCTTGCCCAGTCTAGCCGCTTCTCTTCCCGTTTCGATTTTTTCACAATAGTTCTTCCAACTTGCCTTTTTGGCAGAGCGGATTTCCATTCTATAGTCATTCCTTTCCTTCCTCCACTTGGAGAAGAGTTCCTCTTTTCGTTCACCTCGGGCGGATCTTGCCTTTTGGTAGGCTAATCTCACCTTGTTCTTCATTGTTTCGAGCCTTCCATTCCACCATGGAACTTTCGACTTTCGATCAACCACTCTTGCTTTGCTGCTCCTCAGATAGGCGCCAGTGACAATCCCCGACAGGAGCACCGTGGCGTCGTCTAACCCGGAAACCGTTCCGATTCTCTTGGGAAAAACCCTCAGATCACGTTCCAGCTCCTGCAGATATCCAACCCAGTCAGTGCTCCGCGGAATGTGGATGTCCCGCAACCCATTTTCCGTAGAACAGCGCAGCCAAAACACAATGGTGGCATGATCAGAAAGGGAAGGCTCGTCTGAGACATTCCATCCATGTATCATTTGACGTATGTTGAGACTGACTAGAGTCAGGTCCAGCACTTCGCCTCTACATATATTTCTGAATGTGGGTTCACTGCCCACGTTTGCCACATCCATGTCCGAGCCCGCTAGATATGTGATCAAGTTCTCGCCTCGGACATTAGTGTCCGTGCTACCCCACACAGTGTTGTGAGCATTCGCGTCACAGCCTATGATGAGGGGTAGTCCTTCTAGTTTGCAGTGTTCAACTAGGCGTTGAACTCCTACTGGTGGAACCTCCGAGTCTTCGTGTGGAAAGTAGGCCGACGCAAAGACGATAGTGATCTCTCCTTGGTCCGAGTTTACCTTACAGGATACAGCTGCCAGATCCCTGTAACAGAACTGTAAGAGGGGTACCCCACTGACGCCTTTCAGGGCTATGCTCGCTCTCGGTCTCTCCCCAGAAGCATCCGCGATCATACAACAGCCCTGTCCGACCCCCCTTACAGACCCACGCACAGTCCAAGGTTCTTGGATCAAGGAGATCCATGTGCGCCCCGTAGCCACACGCTTGGCCAGCACGGCTGCCGCGTCTTTGCTGCGGTGCAAGTTAATCTGTGATATTGGAATCATAGTGCTCGTCATAATGGCGGCATCATTAGCTTTCCTCCATCGCATCAGGATGATGATCCTGTGCCGTAGTGTCCGGTGGGGGGGTGGGACCGCCTTTCTGGTCACTGGTGTTCAGACCATCCACTCGCACGGTGACCCTGCCCATGTCGAGGTAGGGCTTGTTATCGATAGCCCTGAGAGACGACAGGTGAGACTCTGGTATCCCCAACACCAGAGTCATCCCTCCCACCCCTTCCTCCCCCTCCTTGTTCCCATCCCGTTTGAGGGCCGCATAAATCCTCCATCCCCCCGTTTTTATGGTGGGGTTGAAGAGCTCCAAGCGCCTCAGGACAGCGACCGCCGGATCCTCTCTGTCAGAAGACTGAGGGATCCAAACGGTCGCCCTCCGATATCGCTGGAGCAATTCAACCCCACCGACCCTCACCTTGTCCGTAACCCGCTCCAAGAGGGACTTAGCATGGTTCAAGAACCATTGCTTCGAACCCTCGTTAGCCGTTATAATGGCAATAGCGCCACCCCTGACAAACACATCATCGAATCTTGGCCACTGCTCAGGAGGAAGTTTTTCGACCTCCTCCCGTACAGCAACCCTCAATTTTCTGACGTGCGTCTGGGTGAGTCCCACTTGCGGGTACTCTTCGCTAGCCACAATGATAGTCAGAGGGTTTGTTCTCTGAGCAGCCGTCAGTCCGTCCTCAACCTCCTTGTGTCTCTTTTGAGGTCTGGAGTCCGTCGGCGAAGTCTCGCTCGGGTTTAGTTGCCGTTGTCGTTTCAGGGTTGACTGACCAGGAGTGGCTGGTTCGGGCCCCTTCGTGGGGTCCGACCCAGCATTCCTAGCCTTGGCTAAAGCACGTCTCTGTGCCTGCCCCCTGCGTTTAGATTTCGGTTTTAGATTGACGGTCTCCGTGGAGTCCGTGACCGTTTTGTCCGTTCCTTCTGTTTTCGTCGTTTCAGTGGGCTGTCCCGGTACTAACTTTTCACCCGACCCACTGACCCCACCGGTCTCTGGTTCGGTCAATGCGATCGACCCTAAAGCCCTGGTGAGGCCCGGTTCGGGATTCGAGCTCGTCCCACAGACAGCCGTTTCCGTGTCTTTTTTGGTTTTGGTGTCGTGTTTATCCATGTTTGGTCCCACGAGTAGCTAGGGGAAAAAAAAGGTCAGCCTGTGCAGAGCCCCGCATGCCAGGTAAGGCTATATACTTTGTAAGGTCGCCAGGTATTACAAAGGAACCGTTAGCGGCACGGCTCCCTCCGTACCACGCATCCCTCGGCACGGTATCTCACACCTTGGATTAGGGCGCAAGTGCCCGTCCCAGAACGGGACAATGTGGGCTACCAGGTGCGACTGCTCGCGCCACAGTCACACCTGGGGACCGCTTGTTGGTCGTATCGAGAGGTCGGTGTTGCCCATTCGCGCCCCATTCATACGCAGAGCTCGTCTATTATCTAATATACAATATTCTCTAATATACGTACGTAAACTCATATAATTCATTTTTAATCTGCAATATAAACATTTATTTTTATGCGATATTTCTATAGTTTTTCAGAACTTACTTCTCACTCATATTTTTATTACATTCGATTGCGTTTTAAAAATTATTTCCTCTTTTAAAAAATTTGGTAATACCTCGGTCATTAATGAACGTTTTTTTGGGGGGGGGCGTATGCCTGTGAACGAATCTGTCATTTCCGAATCCGGATAGCGGTCCGGTCTCGATCAGTCGGGTCAAGACGGAGGCTACTGGAGTCTCCACCTCCACAGGCCGATCGCCGGCACGCACTTTCGTCAATGCCGCCCTCCGCTTTAACTCTGCAGTCGAGATTAAATCTGATATAGAGAGCTCTATAATGGGGCAAAGTTGTTTTAACGTGAGGTTAATGGGCGCCGACGACGGGGACGGCGCTTAATTAAAACGGAGGCGCATGCGCAGACGCGACGCGCGGGCGGGCGATCGGCGCCGACGCTTTGCTCCCCCCTCCCCCGCGCTTGCGCTCGCCCACTCGTCCCCGCCCGCCCGTCTTTCCAACCGTCCGTTCGCCCGTCTTCCGTCCGCCCGCCCGCCCGCGACGAAAACGGCATAAATACGAAGTGTGTGGTGTAAATTGTAGTGTGCTTATAAATTGTAAATTAATTCCTCTAACCACCCTCCACCCTCCAGTTTTTTTAAATTGCTACCACCCTCCAATTTTTTTAAATCGCGAACAAACATCGTGACGTATATTTTTTGTTTTCGGGGCTTGTGTAGTCAGAATCCGTGTTTTGTCAGTCCTTGATACCAAAAAATCAATTAAGGGCAAAACGTTTGTCCTTCCGTCTGTCTGTGAACAATGTCTAAGCCAGTGCTTGCCAACTCAATGCTCTGTGACGTCACAAAAACTGCCCTCTTGTCCGAACGGACCGGCGAGCCAAGGCAATGTCCGACGCGGCGTCGGGCGTACAGTGTTCCAGCGATGGTACGGAAGGGGGGAGGATTTGATAGATAATTGCGTTTTTTAAATGATATTTATCATTTAAATGTTTACAATTTAATATAGTACATATTAAAAATTTCCAAAAATAGAACGTAATTTATTTCATAACACAAAGTAATATCCGACTGTATCATAGCCAGTAATTCCACTTCCACTTTCTAACACATAATATTATTGGAGAAGACTTTTTAAATTCTAATACATTATTGTATACAATGTATGTAATATAACTATTTTAATTCTACCTGAACCAATAGCACAGGCACACAAAATAAAAAAAAACTTGTCAGACCCGAAGACTTGACACATGGTTCTCTATGTATGTCAATGCACTGAATCCGAATCTGAAGCCAGAATTATGCTACCACCCTCCTTTTTTTTAAATAGCGAACAAACATCTTGACGTTGTATGTTTTTTTTTCGGGAGTTGTAGTCAGACCCAAAGACTTGACACATGTTCCTCTATGAATGTCGATGCGCTTTATCCGAATCCGCAGCCAGAATTGCACCACCGCTTTCCCTGTTTTTCTTTTAATTGCGAAAAACACATGCGAATAGTAGATTGGAGTCTATATTGGCGTCTTGTAGCATTATAATATAGAGAAGCCAAAAGTTGTCAGACCCAAGACTTGACACATACTTCTTTTAGTATGTCAACGCGCTGTATCCGAATCCGAAGGCAGAATAGCGCCAACACCTTCCAGTTTTTTTTTTATTTCAAAAGAAAGCACAGCGAAATTGACAATTTACAATTTCATGGTGGTTTTCGCGGTTAAAAACAACTGGAGGGTGGTGATGCAATTCTTCAGATTCAGCGCGTCAATATACATAGAGAAAACATGTGTCAAGTCTTTGGGTCTGACATTTTTTTAAATTTTGTGTGCGTGTGTAAATAATGCTAACAAATAGATACCCGGGAGGAATCGGGTATCTATTTGTTAACATTATTTATAGGAGAAGCATATTTGCAGGCTATCTGTAAATTCTAAGAAATTATTTTCCTCTGGGTCTCTCTGAGTTGAAAAGATGCGTGATGCCTCTGTCAGTTGAACTTTTTAACATACTCCTGCTCTTTCGAACACTAAACACTTCACCATTGTTACGGTATCTTCAAAAAGAAATATTTATTCCCAAATCGAAAGAAAATTAACGGGCGTAGATGGGATCTCATGCGGCCTGAAACACCGGCAAAGGCCCACTGTCACTGCCAAGGTTTTCGTCGCCGGCAACAGCCGTCTACCCTTCACTCCCTCCCCCTCCCCCTTTTGCTCGCGCTGCTTCTCTTATCGCATGCTCGGGGAGGGGAATGGACCTCCGACGTCATTTCTCCGCCAGTTGGCAAACGCTGCTCTAAACCGTAAGCAGGATTTTCTCCACAATAGATTCTGACTGATGTCGCGGCCCTTTGAATTTGAAACTGATACTGTGATATTTGGAGGTGCTTTACTAGAAATCTCAACATTTTATAAATTTTCTCAATAAACGCTTCGCATTTTTTTACTTTTTTTCCTTTGAATTGAGAAAATAACGCAATAAAATGGCGTAAGTCACATTTTCTTTGCACTCCCAAAATTTTCGAAAATTAAAGGTTCAAAATGTTTTCGCCGTCGTTTAACAACTACAATTATGGAGATACATTTTTCATTAATGAAATCTATTCATCATTAACTGATGTTTAAAAATCATCCTGATACATTTTTCCTACACATAAGAAATCCGTTATTTTGCTTGAAGCATAGGGAACTTTTAAATCGTAAACAATTTACAATTTCCTCAAAAATGTTGACTCCTAATTTGATTTTCTCTAATCACTTTTATATTACAAACACGAAATGTTAATAAAAATCGCCAAATAAATACGCCTGTCCGCCTCTCTGTCGTCATTTGTTCAAAGCCTTGTTTAGCTGTGTCAAGAACTATGTAATATATATCACAGATTTTAATGCTCTAGTTTGCCAGCAAGATTTAAAACATTATTTTAAATTCCACACTGCCCATTTCGTGACCACATAAAACAAGGGCTTTCATCGGAGACGATTTACATTTGCTAAATTTGCAGTCAATTTATAAGTCTCTACAATTACGTCATTGTAAAAAGGAGTAACTGCCTCTGTCAAGTGGCTATTGATTTTATCAATCCACGTTGTAAACTAGTGGATGCACGGCGTACCGAAATTTTTCCTCCTCACACTATTCTTACTCAACAATTACCCAGATATGGTTTTAAGAAAAGTGGAACTTTTGGAAGATCTACAATTGAAGTTATGGCAGAAAGCTTAGAAGCCACAAGATCAATAGGGTTGAAAAATGACCTGGAAAGTCAGTAAAGATTTAAAACTTTCGAATATCAAGGATGCATGCCAAAAATGAGATGTTTGGAATGTATATTTACACCCAATTCACATGATTTATTCTGAAATAAACCAATAATATCGTGCATTGGTAATTTTCAGTAATTTAGTAACGTAAGAGAGTGTTATGTTGTTTAGCTTTTCTGCCCCCAAAGATAGTCCAAAGGCAAACATCGCTTAGATAAGTTGTGAAAATGATGAAACACTAATGGTGCTCAGCTGTCTAGAGACATTCTGGGCTTAATTTTTACATTTTTGTGAGTTTGGTTGCATTTTACAAAACGCAGTTAAACCGTGGAATCAATTATATTGAGAAAGAAAACTCTTGGAGGTGTGGGCACATTCGAAAATAAGTTAGAATGACTGAACCTATGCGATTACATCAAACGGAATATCTGTAGAAAATTGACATCTCTACATATTTTCTATACGGAAAATCAAAAACGACAAATTACCAGGCCCTGATAATGAAGTGGATAAATTTTGTTTTGTGAAAGGAGGCAAGTGAAAGTCGATTGCTGGTCCTTATGTTTATATTCACTTATTAATATTTGCTTTGAAACACACTCGTCGAACTTAAAATAAATTCGCTATTTTCGCTTCACTAAAAAAACACATTCGTATTTCCTCGAAGACGAAAAGTCGAATGGTTTCAATAGATCGGTTACGCCAATACAATCTGTAACCAAGACGAAGAAGTTCACAATCGAGGAGAAGTTATAATATCATTAGTGTGAGCGAGCTTCATTGTAAGGTACAGTCAAAAATTGGAGTACCCTTCATATTACTTACAAATGTAAAACTACCAAAATATTGTAGTAATAATCTGTTTGAGTGCATTACAATGAAAATATATTACGTGATTATTATTCTTACAGGCTGCGCAGAAGGAGATCAGTTTTTAATGCAAAGAATTCCTATAGCACTCACATTCTTCCTGTTTTAGTTGAGACTTCAGTTTGCCGATAAATTGGGGTTTTGAACAAAAATCAATTAAACACAAGGGCAGTTTTTTAAGTAAGCGAAGATTCATGTAGAAGTTGTTTTAGTAGTAGGAAGGTTAGTAGCCTGGTCTTGAATGAGTGATTCCCAAAAACATTGGCCCCTTGCTCTTGAACGAAAAAACAAAAAATGTAGTGTATACGAGAAGCGTTATTGTAGATTTATTTACATTAATGTAAACATATGTTAAATAATTAAATATTTTCAAATATGGTTATTGCTCTTTCATTATGTGTACAGGCAATACTAAGTAGTAACATTTCTTCCATTCGGCGCATGTAACACACTAACTGATACTACTATTACTTACAAGTATTACTTTATTCTGGGTGATTCATTAATTACTTACATTATTATATTTACTTCTGATTCTCTCCTATAATGTTACACTGACTGATACAGTTGTGTTATTTACACTACATAGGCTGTAACATTCCCTATATTTGCTTACTGTTCACGTACACCTTTTGGGGTTACCATGGCCTCCCCCTCCCATATCACGACTATTGTCCACTGAACAAATCTGTTGGCCTTGAAGAAAAAACTGAATCCACCAAGTTCCTACCCAAGCCCTCCCCCTTCCCGCTCTTCCTTAATGAACTCTTTTCTTCGAGTGTACTGTGCAGTCTTCATATCGCCTGAGCCACTTCAATCTACATAATATACTACCTCGTGGGTGGCTCGTGGTAAGCGTGCTTGCTTTTCACTACGCGGCCCCATGCTCGATGCCTGGCAAGATTTTAGGGTGCGTTTTCCTTGCAATGTCCCAGTGTATGTTGCTGTGTGACGATCAGATACGTCACTTCTCAGGTTGAGAAGATCATAATACAGCGTGGGGATGTCTACGTGCTAACCACACGTACCCCCCTAACCCACGGCCGCGAGGCAGGCTTGAGCCCCTTCAAGGGCTGTCGCGCCAAGTACATAACACACAACCAAGTTATACATAACACACTTCGTCTTAGTCTTTATGATACCGCCGGTTTCGTTTCCTCTCAATATACATTACACCTCGCGCTAACCTTATCGGCCTGCAGAGGACATTCATCTTCTTAGTTTACTCGTACATGACACGTCCTGCTCCACTATTTAGGTCTACTATACGCAGCCAATTCAGCTTCTTGTGTCTCGATCTTTGTCACAAAATGGGTAACGTTCATCAAAATCTTGCCGGTTGTCGCAAATAAAATCAGCGGAGCTACCCGTGAATAGTGCATTTGCAACCACTGCCCCACATGCCAAACCCCATTCGTGCGGTGACGTAACTTTCAATTCAATGGTGCTTTGTTTGAATGGCCAGGCTCTGGCGACTGGGCCTGCATAACCACCGAAATTTCGCTAAGCCCCTTTTGCCTTTCGCCATTCTTTGCTAAAACATCACTCGAGTAACAAAACAGACAACGGAAATTTATCCTTCTTGGCGCGTACAATGGCGTGTACGCTCGTCGCATCGCGTCGTGTTGCGTCTAGTGGAGTCGGGTCGGGTCGAGTCGGGTCGGGTCGGGTTGGGTCGAGTCGGGTCGAGTCGGGTCGGGTCGGGTCGGGTCGGGTCGAGTCGAGTCGAGTCGAGTCGAGTCGGGTCGGGTCGAGTCGGGTCGGGTCGGGTCGAGTCGGGTCGAGTCGGGTCGAGTCGGGTCGGGTCGGGTCGAGTCGGGTCGGGTCGGGTCGGGTCGAGTCGGGTCGGGTCGAGTCGGGTCGAGTCGGGTCGAGTCGGGTCGGGTCGGGTCGGGTCGGGTCGGGTCGGGTCGGGTCGAGTCGAGTCGAGTCGGGTCGAGTCGAGTCGAGTCGAGTCGAGTCGAGTCGAGTCCAGTCGAGTCGAGTCGAGTCGAGTCGAGTCGAGTCGAGTCGAGTCGAGTCGAGTCGAGTCGAGTCGAGTCGAGTCGAGTCGAGTCGAGTCGAGTCGAGTCGAGTCGAGTCGAGTCGAGTCGAGTCGAGTCGAGTCGAGTCGAGTCGAGTCGAGTCGAGTCGAGTCGAGTCGAGTCGAGTCGAGTCGAGTCGAGTCGAGTCGAGTCGGGTCGGGTCGCGTTGCGATGCAAGAAGGGCGTGTGCGATGCGCTGCGGTTGTATATTTCCCCGCGCCTCTAAAGCGCGCGCCAAAAATCAAAGGGTGCGTGCACGAGGCAGGCATGCGCCCACCCGCACAAAGCGAATGAACCAGTGCCTGCTCCGCTTGCCCGCTGTATTAATCAGATCTGTGTGCCAGCGCATATTGTGCGTTTGAGATTCCCTCCGTGTGCGTTTTACAGGAGTACTGCCCGAAGGAGTTTGCCGTTATTCCGAGTAAATGGTAGAAAGAGAAACAATATTTATTAACTAGATAAATAAACAGTTAACTTTTTTCTCATTGTTTCTTCGCATCTTATTATAATTGCTTTGAATGTGAAAGAGATTAAGTTATGAGTATCCATATTGTTAATTTTCACAACGCACAGAAATTTAAAAAAAAAAATCTATGCAATCTCCGATCATGTAAAAAGTGTCCATGGTTTTCTATATGCTTCCATTACCCAAAAAAGTAAAAGGAAAAAAATAAAAAGTCAAAAAAAAGATTTTTCACAAAAAAAATGACATATCGCATTTTAGAATTTTCTCATCGCTGACAATACTGAATAGAGAGTTAATGAAGACAGACAGCGTTCATTTGACAAATGCTCACATCAATGATTTTTCTCTAAAGGGACACGGCGTAACTCTTCGAACGCGAGTGGCATTTGTTAGATGAATTACGGTGTTGCGTGCACTTGTGTCTGCGACCGCGCTACCAGCTGTAGTAACTCAGTCCCAACATTGCCGCTAAGTCTGCAGTGACTCAGAATGGGAAGGATTCGACTACCGAGCTGGGATTTTGGACAGAAGGTACATAGCTAGATCGAATTCATCCAGAGTTGGAAAGAGTATTCCAGAGACCTGCCGCCTGATCGGTAGTTTTCCGACGTTTCTCCCATCAATACCAAGTGAAAGCCGATGCAGTACCCTATCAAACGGGCAACGGACACCGTGCACTCTCTTTCCTTCCTACTACCAATCTCACCCTCCCCAGACACACTTTACACACTTTACGTGCACTATACTAACACATGTTGCGATAGCATAGAACTTTTCAACTGGAGCGGTAACGGCTTGGGGACAGAGGGTGACATCTCCGTAATCCGACGCGTAGTTTTGCGTTAAATCTCAGGCTACAGCGGTGCAAAAACACCACCACATCCAAGAACAGTCAATCCAAGAGAGAAATTTCTAGGAACCTGTCACCTCAAAGTCTTCTCACAGTCCTAGAAACAACAAAACAACAAAGAAACACATAGAAGACCCTCACCTCAAAGAACGTTGACATAACGACCAGCCACGTCATAACAGGTCACCTCAAAACAGGTCACCTCGAGACCGGCCACCTCAAGACCGGCCACCTCAAGACCGGCCACCTCAAGACCGGCCACCTAGGGACCGGCCACCTCAAGACCGGCCACCTAGGGACCGGCCACCTCAAGACCGGCCACCTCAAGACCGGCCACCTCAATCCCTAGGTGGCCACCTCAAGACCGGCCACCTAGGGACCGGCCACCTCAAGACCGGCCACCTCAAGACCGGCCACCTCAAGACCGGCCACCTAGGGACCGGCCACCTCAAGACCGGCCACCTAGGGACCGGCCACCTCAAGACCGGCCACCTCAAGACCGGTCACCTAGGAACCGGCCACCTCAAGGCCGGCCACCATTAGACCGGCCACCTCAAGATCGGCCACCTCAAGTCCGGTCACCTTAACGAGGGTAACCTCAAAGAACGACAACCTCCAAAACCGGTATCCACTAAACGATCAATTTATTAAACGGTCACCCTGTCTAAAGTCATGGTTATTTAAATGGCCTTTAAACAATCACCTTAATATGGCAACCTCTTTTAAACAAACACCTCAACTAAACGGTCACCTGAATTAACGGTTATCTCATTTAAACGGTCACCTCATTTAAACGGTCACCTCTATTAAACTGCCACCTCTATTAAACGGTCACCCCATTTAAACGGTCACCTTATTTAAACGGTCACCTCTTTTCAATGGTCACCTCTTTTAAACGGTCACCTCTTTTCAATGGTCACCTCTTTTAAACGGTCACCTCTTTAAAACAATCACCTCTTTTAAACGGGCACCTCTCTTAAAAGGTCACCTCTATTAAACGGCCACCTCTATTAAACGGCCACCTCTATTAAACGGCCACCTCTATTAAACGGCCACCTCTATTAAACGGCCACGTCTATTAAACGTCCACCTCTAGTAAACGGCCACGTCTATTAAACGGCCACCTCTATTAAACGGCCACCTCTATTGAACGGCCACCTCTATTAAAATGCCACCTCTATTAAACGGTCACCTCTATAAAACTGTCACCTTATTAAACAGTCACCTGATTTAAACGGTCACCATTAACGGCAATCTCTTTTAAACGGTCACCTCTTTAATCGGTCATAATTTTAAATGGTCACCTCTTTAAAACGGTCATCTTTTAAACAGTCACCTCTTATAAACGGTCACCTAATCAAACGGTCACCTATTCAACGGTCACCTAATAAAACGGTCGCCACTATTAAACGGTCACCTCATTCAAACGGTCAACCTTAATAAAACGCTAACCTCTATTAAACTGTCACCTCTATTAAACGGACACCTCTTTTAAACGGTCACCTCTTTTAAACGGTCACCTCTTTTAAACGGTCACCTCTTTTAAACGGTCACATTCAACGGTCACCTTATTCAACGGTCACCTTATTAACGGTCACGTTATTAAAATGTCACCTTATTAAACGGTCACCTTATTAAACGGTCACCTTATTAAACGGTCACCTTATTAAACGGTCACCTTTTTAACGGTCTCCTCTTTTAAACGGTCTCCTCTTTTAAACGGTCTCCTCTTTTAAACGGTCTCCTCTTTTAAACGGTCTCCTCTTTTAAACGGTCTCCTCTTTTAAACGGTCTCCTCTTTTAAACGGTCTCCTCTTTTAAACGGTCTCCTCTTTTAAACGGTCTCCTCTTTTAAACGGTCACCTTTTAAACGGCCACCCCTTTTAAACGATCGCCTGCTTTAAACGGTCATGTCTATTAAATGGCAATCTCTATTAAACGGTCACCCCTAGTAAACGGTCACTTGTATTAAACGGTCACCTCCTTTAAACAGTCACCTTTATTTGACGGTCACCTGTATGAAACGGTCACCTCTATGAAACGGTCACCTCTATGAAACGCTTACCTCCATGAAACGCTCACCTCCATGGAACGCTCAAATCATTTAAACGGTCATCTCTATTAAACGGTCACCTATTTTAAACGGTCACCTATTTTAAACGGTCACCTTTTATAAACGGTCACCTTTTATAAACGGTCACTTCTTATAAAGGGTCACCTCAAATAAACGGTCACCTCTTTTAAACAATCACCTCTTTTAAACAATCACCTCTTTCAAACAATCACCTCTTTTTATCGGTCACGTCTAATAAACGGCAATCTCTATTAAACGGTCACCTCAATTAAACGGTCACATGTATTAAATGTTCATCTCTATTAAACGGTCACCTCATATAAACGGTCACCTCATATAAACGGTCACCTCATATAAACGGTCACCTCTTATAAACGGTCACCTCATATAAACGGTCACCTCATATAAACGGTCACCTCAATTAACGGTCTCTTCATATAAACGGTCACCTCTATTAAATGGTCACCTCTATTAAACGGGCATCACTAAATAACGGTCACCACTATTTAACGGTCATCTCTATGAAACGGTCACCTTTATGAAACGGTCACTTCTATGAAACGGTCACTTCTATGAAACGGTCACCTCTATGAAACGGTCACCTCTATGAAACGGTCACCTCTATGAAACGGTCACCTCTATTAAACGGTCACCTCTGTTAAACGGTCACCTCTGTTAAACGGTCACCTCTGTTAAACGGTCACCTCTATTAAACGGTCGCCTCTATTAAACGGTCGCCTCTATTAAACGGTCGCCTCTATTAAACGGTCACCTCTATTAAACGGTCACCTCTATTAAACGGTCACCTCTATTACTCGGTCACCTCTATATCTCGGTCACTCTTTTAAACGATCACCTAATTAATTGGTCACCTTATTAAACGGTTACATCTTTAACGTTCTTCTCTTTTAATGGCCGCCTGCTGAAAAGGTCACCTCTAATAACGGACACATGATTGAACGGTTACCACATTAAACGGTAATTTTTTAAAACTACCATCACTGTTAAAATTTTTCATGGAACGTTCATCTGAACTAATAGCCCCCTCTAAGAACGGTCATCTCCAAAACTATCAACTTCAAAATGGTCAACTCGAAAATGGTAAGTTTCCAAACGGTTGCCTAGGAAACGGACACTCCCAAATGCGTCAACACAAAATCTGTCCTTTTCATGTCAACTCCAATAACGTTCATCACAATTAACGGTCACCTGTTTGAACTGTCTTTGAACCGCCACTCTAAAACGGTCACCTCCAAGAACAGCCACCTCCGAGAAACGTGACCTCCAAGATACATTAACATAAATGATGATGTGCTGGAACACGTCAAGTAAGCAAGCAATGCAATGCTCTGTTTCGTATAAGGGTGAGTGGTGTTTGGGTCTGTGCCTGAGGCTGGGCCTGTTGACGTGGGCGTGGCTGTTCGCAGTTCGTGGCTTGCTCCATTTGCGCGCGCATTAAGGGTCCTAATGTGACCACGACCTCCAGATCTGAATACTTAATTACGCGATAGTAAATGAGATATTTGGTCGGTCGCCCTTGGTAATCAGGGTGCGTGGTGCGGGTAATTTTCAAAGTAGGAATTGTGTGTTTAGCCGTTATTTCTCTTGCACTGTGAGGTACATTAATCTCGCAAACCTGCAGAAAGTTGATGAGATTTTTAATTTTCCTCTGCTATTCTTTGTATAGAGGAAAGGCAGTGGAATCGGTCTCAAAATTCGAGATCGCTGTTGTGGAGTAAAATCCGCTTTCCGGTACCTGACATACAGAAGGATTTTCTACCTTCAGCCTGTATGATTGATGTGTGTGGAATTGTGTTTAACAGGATTGTTATGTTTGAGAGATTTGAAACTTTTGATTTCTAACTTAGCACACACAGCAATAGATATATTTTTTTATTACTGTCCCGCAAATAAATAAGATTATTAATGCAGTTCGTGCAGGGATAAGGAATTTCTGCAGTTTCGTGTTTGTACCAAGACAGTACAAACATTGTAAAATTGCCCCTTTACCTAAAAACGAACTATTGGAGTGTGGGATAAGATTGTTATGAAGGTTCCAGTGTTGTCAGGGCCTACTACAGGCATTCCTGGATCCATAGGACTTAAGTGGAATTAATTGATGGGTAAATAAATGTTTGTTGTTGTTTTTTCTGATACGTTATAGCTTTTTATTGCCTTCGATACGGAGCTCGGTAGACACTACATAACTTACCTATATCGAAATGATCGAGGTTACAAGGGAAAAATGAAAACAATTTTATTAAGCTACGTTTTCTCTTATGAAATAAATTATGAAAAGGAAATATACAAAGACAAACCTAGTCAAATTAATGCAGTTAATTAGTACATAAGTAAATCTGAATCAATAATTAGGTAAAAAATAAAATGATATATTACAACGGGCGTGAACTGGTTGTAATGATCTCGGGCCGAAGACTCTCGGGCATTTTGTCGCCACTCTATCATTAGAACCCTTATAACGACCTTCGTGCATATGTATATATATATATATATATATATATATATATATATATATATATATATATATATGCCAAATTCGTAAAATTCTTGTTTTACCTATCCCTCGGCATCGGGAGAATAGGATCAACCGAGATGTTGCCAGGATGACATGTATACACACCCCGGCTGCCACTGGACCTGTGGACGTCACCGTTCTGAAAACCCTTTTCTATAACTGACATTTTAAAAATAATTAAGTAGTACTACATTTTGTTGTCACATTTTCTACAAATCATTTCAAAATCCAACATTCCACGAGACCAAGGAAAATTTGAGAATGTCCCTCATCCTTTCGATTTGTTGGTATATTTCGAAGTACCGGCATAGAGCATCGACTGATGTCATTGCTGCGCCTCTGACCGGGAGGTCCTGGGGTTCGAGTCAGGACGGTGGCAGGATTATCGACACTATCTACACAGCGAGGTCGAATTCTGGCGTCCAGCTGCTCTGGTCGGTGGTTTTCCGTGATTTCTCCAATCAACACCAGATGAATGCCAGAGCAATAAATACCCTGACAAATAGGCCACATCGCGCCATCTTTCATTCCTCTCTCTTGTCCTTTTCTCACATGTACTTATACATTTACACTCTGTTGCATTGCACTGCCACACACGTCTGGAGGCCAGTCGGGAACTTGGAGTTGGTCCCGGCTGGGGTGGTGGGAACATAGGGTTGGTCCTGGCTAGTGGGAGATACCTGGCGGCGGAAATGCCCGCAAGCCGATGGAGGTCGGCGCCGGATCTCACCGACCAGCGGGGGAGATCACTGCCAGGTCCCGCGATAGAAATGCAGGCACTGCTGGAGAGAAAGATTGATTCTCGCAGAAAATGTAATGTAAAATCACCTGTGTAGAGGTTACTTACGCACACAAATATGCCACACATTTGCCTCGCTCCCCTGCTCGCTGTGTTGCGTGATGGACGAACTGATGTCTTTACAAATAATTACGAAAGAGCTAATTTGTGTTTGGAAATTGAGCGAAGAATGTTTTTTGACGCAGGTTAATTAAAAACGGAAGAGCTATTGCAATCCCAAAATGGAACAACATCTGACGATACCGTCCCATATTTAAAAATTGTTTTTGATTATGTGTTAACCCTTTTAACTCTTTCTTAGAAATAAAATTTCTTATCTAACGTGTTCGTCTTCATTTCTGATTTCTTCTTGCTTTATGAAACTGGATACAAAACAGTTCTGCTTAATTCATTTATTTTGTTATGGTTAATTAAGTAGCAAGTAAAAGTGTAAGTGAACGGTTTTGAATCTGCAACAGTAAAGAAGTAATGAGCGTGTTTTTAGAGTTTTAAATGCTGAAAGGTTTGATGAATTACATTGATAACGAGGCAGAATAATTGTTTCAATAAGAAGCGTATCCACTGTTTTGTAAGGTAATCATTTATTGGCAAATAGTGCGACGTTTCGTAACTTGATTGGTTACATCAACTGGTTACTAAAAATTGTGGGAAAATATAGAACAATACCTACATACAAATTTCAACATTAATGATGTTTAAAAATTATTGCAAAATGTCTTAGAAGTAAAAAGTTAAATAGCAAAGGTTCTATTATCCTTAAGAATAAATATATACAATTTTAAAAATTCGTTTAAAATGATTCAGTTTTAAACCAGCTAATACGAAATATAAGTTATAAAAGACACTCACCTTTTTATGGAAAAATTGCTATTCCGTGGTGTTACATCAGTGGAATTAAATTGATAAAACAGCTCGAAATACTGTGATAAATTTTCCTTTGCACCTGACCCTAGAGGTGCTATTAATGAATACTATAGAATTTTATCTGCATGTTCTACCAGAATAAATAATAATAATAATAATAATAATAATAATAATAATAATAATAATAATAGTATTTATTGAGTCACATATACAATTACAATCGTGTATGACGAGTCAGTATGATGCCTTGGGTGGAGAGAGCGAAGTTACATTTCTGTTCAGGAGAAAACAAGGGACAATCTTAGCATTTGCCCAAAGGACCAGGGAAACTGAACAAAACCTGATCGAGATGGGGTCATTGGCCTAGAAATACAATACTTGTTACAGTTAGATTAAGATATTATACAGTAGATAAATTATCTGCTAATAATTAACATTTCAAGATGTTATTTTAATGCTACTACTTATAATAATAGTTATTATATTAATAATAATTATTATATTAATAATAATAATTACATTAATAATAATAATAATAATAATAATAATAATGGAACAATACATATCAATTATGTTTGCAACTAAATCAAATTTAACAATATTAGTACATTCTATATTTAAAACTTGAAATGGTGAGGAGGCAAGTTTTGACCAGTTTTTTTGTTGTTGTTGTTTTTTGTTTTTTGTTGTTGTTTTTTGTCACGCATTCTCCTTCTATTTCACATGATGGGATATGCCAGTTCTTTTTTCTTTGCTTCAGCTCGAAACAGTTTACATGAAACAGAAAGTCTAATGGGATAAGAAATTCTTATTTATTTATATTTTTAAGGGAAATGTAATTTGAAAATTCCTTTACACTGTAGAACATGTTAAGCAGGAAAGCTTTCAATTTACTTTTAAATGTATGAATTGTGTTTATGTCTTTGATATCATTGCCTAGTTTGTTGTAAAGTGTAATGCCCTCTATTAGGGTACTTTTTTGATAAAGTGTAGTTTCAGAGTGGGGAACATGTAGATTTTCCTTTCGACGGGTGTTGTTGTGTACATCGGAATTTAAAGTAAAAGTTTAAAGTCTTTGTTTTCCATGAGAATTTTCTTTGTGAAGACCACTATGTCAAATATATACATGCATGGTAGAGGAAGAATCCTTAGTTTATTAAACAAGGGTTTGCAAGACTCCAGCTTATGAGTGCTGGTCATTGTTCGCAATATTCTTTTTTGGATAATAAATGTGCGAGTGCTTTCTGGGTCATTTCCCCAGAATATTATTCCATATTTTAGGTGTGAGTGCACATTTCGAAAATACATTGTTCGAAGTGTCTCAATGTTGGAGCTTGACCTGAGGGTGTATAGGGCATAGCAAGATTTGCTGAGCTTCTTGTTAAGATTTGAGATGTGAGAGTTCCATTTTAGGTTTTCTTGAATTGTTAGTCCGAGGAAGGTAGTTTCATGAAATATCGTTACAGGGTTATTGTTTATGAGCAAATGCTGTGAGAGTTTTTCTTTACATCGAGGATTCATGAAATTTAGAGACTGTCTTGCTGGTGTTTATGGTGAGTTTGTTGTCTTGAAAACATTTTACTAGTGCTTGCAAAGTTTTGTGAGTTTCTTTTTCTAATGATTGTTGTGTTTTTGCCTTGATGATGATGTTTGTGTCATCTGCAAACAAAATTATTTTGTTGTTCCTTAAAGTCAAAGGCATGTCATTTATGCATATAAGGAATAGTATTGGCCCAATTGGAATAATTATTGATTAACTTAATCCACCAACTGAAAAGTAGGAGGCTGCTGCCCTTTGTGGGGTGGTTGTTAAAATGTATTTTTAAAATTATAGGCAACTGTAAACACAGTTAGTACAAGTAAGGTAGTTATATTACAAGTTAGTTACAAGTTACAAGTTGGATTGGTTTTGAGTACTGATTTGGTTACAGATATTTCTGTTCCATTTCCATAAAATGTTACAATTTCAGGCGTCTGTGTGTGTGCGCGCGCGTTGGTGCCAATGCGTACTTGCAAAATACTTCATTAAACTAATAAATAATACAACATTGTATAAAAGATATTGTCATATAGTAAATTAAACAAATTTATATTAAAATTCATTGAAGTAATTGAGTTCCAACACACATATATAGCTCTTTCATACGACAGTACAACACCCTATGGGGCAAAAGTATGGACACTAACGAAACATATGAAAAACAATCGAAATGGGGAGACAATCGAAATGAAACAACTAAAATGGTATCGACATATGAGAAGGTTGAATTCGGATGGACTTCTAGAAAAAGTTTGAGAATGCATTCCAAATCGGTGAAGGGGAAGACCGAGACGAACATGGAACATGGCAATAACTGAAGTCATGAAAAAAGAAAAATGGTGGAAAATGACCTATGGGATAAAGAGGCATGGAAATTTGGATGTGGAAAACGGCCAACGCTGTAAAAAAAACTATAAATAGATATGTAAAAATGAGGTTTGGGATTTAATCAAATCATTATCTTAGTAAGTCTTGTATAATATTGTCAATTAATTTTTGCTTGAGGGTATTTTGTAAAAATATTTTAAACGGTATTTAGGCACGATATATTTGCTTCGTACGATGAACTGTAGGAATGTTCTGGGGTAAAGGAATGCCCAGCGCAACAGTATGGTTCAGCTATAATATGAAAATCAATACTTCGATGTTTTTCATAAAGTATTAAAACAAACAAAGAGACTTTTTTGTTAATCCATTTTAAACCAGTGTATTCTACCACCATGAGCTTGGGGCAGTTATCCGACATTTGTAATGCCGCATTATTTATATAAACGCATTACTCGACTCTCCTCGATTTATTTTGGATGTGTTATTGAGGAGAGATATGGCTTGCCAGGTCAGTCAATTTTCAGTATCTGATAATCGACAGCGAATGTTCCATTGGCGCGGCACGCATGCGCAGCTCCAGTGCGCTGCCGCGCACGTGCTTTCAAGTAGATCCAGGACCATCGAGACAAGTGCAGCGTACAGTATGTACTGAACAAGGTGCAACTGATTTATCTCATTTTAGTCGTGTTTAGAATATGTGAGTGTGTTTGATTTTAAATAAAACCCATTCGGTAATATTTTGGGACTATTTTAGAATACTTTTAAAAAACTGAAATGAAAGACGTTTTCGTCACAGAAAGTGTAATAGATTTTATGTCAAAATTTCACGCCTTTTACTGGTGCTCAATGTGGTTTATAATGACCTCCACCTGATGTAAAATTATCGTATGTCTACTGCTTATCTGATAGGAAGTACATCCACATGGATTAAAGCAAATTATCCTAACAGACCAAAAACATTTTTTAAATGTTTTTGTTCTCCTGAAAAACATCTATTTGGCACACAACTTTTCGTACTGTCAGTATCTTTATGATTCGTCTTGATATAAAAGTACAAAAACTCTCATTGAATTCAACCATATCTAAATATAAATATAATTAAAATGAATTATAATGAATATAAAATAGAATAAAACTATTGACTGCAACTGTTATCAATCTTCATGTTATTAAACATTTTTAGTGGTAAATTATATAAAAATGATTTTATGAATATTTTATAGTCTAATCTCAGTTGCCGCTTTGCAACACATTTCCGAGTTGTGGCATCAAGGTTCAACCTTTGGAATTTATGTAAATAACTTTCATTCTTTGCAATTTATGCCAAAATACTTCTCGCCATCATACCAAACGCCCTTTCCGAACAGTCCCCTTCCTTTACCCAGCACTCCTTTACCCACACAGTTGCTATTGCCGACATTAGTCGAAAGATGTCTGAAATGATCCGTTCAGAGGGTCATTCGTGAATTAGTAATATTTCGGACTTCAGCGGTAATGTTTACAATACATGCACAGTCCGAAAAGTCATTAAATTTAATGTAGATTAATGTATTGTACATGAAACTCAATGTAACTTTGAACATTAAAAAAGCTTAATGGCTGGCTAAAAGGCTGGAATGGGCGAGGCGGGAACGGACGAGGCGGGAACGGACGAGGCGGGAACGGACGAGGCGGGAACGAACGAGGCGGGAACGGACGAGGCGGGAACGGACGAGGCGGGAACGGACGAGGCGGGAACGGACGAGGCGGGAACGGACGAGGCGGGAACGGACGAGTCGGGGACGGACGAGGCGGGAACGGACGAGGCGGGAACGGACGAGGCGGGAACGGACGAGGCGGGAACGGACGAGGCGGGAACGGACGAGGCGGGAACGGACGAGGCGGGAACGGACGAGGCGGGAACGAACGAGGCGGGAACGGACGAGGCGGGAACGGACGAGGCGGGAACGGACGAGGCGGGAACGAACGAGGCGGGAACGGACGAGGCGGGAACGAACGAGGCGGGAACGAACGAGGCGGGAACGGACGAGGCGGGAACGGACGAGGCGGGAACGGACGAGGCGGGAACGGACGAGGCGGGAACGGACGAGGCGGGAACGGACGAGGCGGGAACGGACGAGGCGGGAACGGACGAGGCGGGAACGGACGAGGCGGGAACGGACGAGGCGGGAACGGACGAGGCGGGAACGGACGAGGCGGGAACGGACGAGGCGGGAACGGACGAGGCGGGAACGGACGAGGCGGGAACGGACGAGGCGGGAACGGACGAGGCGGGAACGGACGAGGCGGGAACGGACGAGGCGGGAACGGACGAGGCTGGAATGGTCGAAGCGGGAATGGGCGGAGCGGGACGGAGCGAGGCGGGGCGGGACGAGGCGAGGCGGGGCGGGACGTGGCGGGCGGGGCGGGACGTGGCGGGCGTGGCGGGGCGGGGCGTGGCGTGGCGTGGCGTGGCGGAGCAAGCGTCCGGAGCAGCGCGTGTCTGCCGCCGACCGCCGACGGCTCGGACAAGCGCCTTTCCGCCGAGTTTGTACTTGTCAGCTCTTCGCGCAAGTGAACATTAGGTCGACACGTGGCCGTCGGGTGAGGCAAAAGTTCCCTTTTATGTTAACTGCCGGCAGTTGTCTCGCCGCTCTCGCTCTCCCTCCGGGAGTAATGTGTTTCTGCGAACACGTTTTTGCCCTTTCGAAAGAATTAAATTGGACTGTTCGTCTTTTGCCTCAATGTTTTTTATGCCGTTTATTAAAAAATATTGTTTGTTTGTTGAATACGGGAATAAAATAATTTGAAAAATTTATTTTTAAATTTAATTTTAAGTCGCTGATTTTAATTTAATTATTAAGCTCGTATTGTTTTCCCGCTTGATTCGACATTTGTAACTGGCATTTTAAAACCATGTATTTTATGATTATTGTTTCGTACATATTTATTCATTGTCACTTTTAATAATAACAAGCGTTGTTTAAAACCAGTTTTCTTAAATAGAAATATTCAAACGTGAAAACAATATTGTGTTACACATTCTTCGGTTATTTCCTTTCAAAATGTGGTTTTGTGGTTACAATATATGTTAATGGTTAACGCATAGATTACCAGTAATATAATGTTTGCTTTAACAATTAGGTAATAAAACTTTTAAACATTACATTATTCCCAAAGTGTACAATGTTATTACAACTTATAGTCTGTGAAGTTGTGTGTGTGAATGATAATATTCATTTACTCTTATTTCAAATCATTAATGTTTTATCACGTGTTTGTTTGAAACGAAAATATGTCATTCCGTTATACATTATTCATAACGTTTATAACTTTCTTTCATTTATGATTGTCTGATTTGTGTGCAAATAATTTTCTGCGGATGCGACGTGTTAAACTTCGCATTCTTGGACGAAACTTTCAATTTCTCTCAATAAGTCATTTTACTCGGAAACAATATCACTTCCCTCTTGATATCGCAATTACACGTGTGAATAAAACATCGCAGTACGTTTTTACTTCAACAACTGACGAAAATGGAACGCAATTATACAAAAAGAAGTGAACAAACATGTAAACAAATTTTTATTCTGTTACTATTTCATAACATTTCAGAACTATTTTCAGACGTGCACAGGAGATTTTCCAACCTTCAGTTTTGTGTAGTTAGGCGCTATTTTAAGCACATGTGACACTTTTAATATCAGTAATCAATAATTCCTTCAGCAATTTGGCCTCAGAGACGCGGGTACTCGTAGAAATTGTTTTGCGTAATTGTTGACCTGTGTAACACTTTCCCTCAAATGGAGTGTGCTTTTCCGAAAATCCCTGTTGAAAGGGTCGGGGTTCTTTGCGTCTCGCTGACATCCCAGAACTTAGATCTAGCATAACATTACGAAATCTTTCTGTCACAACGTATTTGACGTGTGTATGTTTTCCTGTTTTACCACCGTACACCGAAAGTATGCATTTGAAACACTGTATTAACAATGATACGATGTAATTCATATCAAGATTTTTATAATAATGAAATTTTATGTGTGAAAAAGTTTCATCAGTTCCCACACCCTCAAAAAAACCTGATATAGGTTTAAAACAAATCGTTTGAGTACTCGCAATGTTTCCTCTGACAACAGAAGACGTGAGCCTTCTCTTTGTGCCTAAGCCCCTGGCGCTGTTATTTTTCCATCCTGAGGCAGAAGAGGCTGCAGACGCTGCCAAAGGAGCCGATGCCATCCCCCTGCCCCCCCCCCCCCCCAGCCGCTTCAGTTGCGCCCTCCCTCCGCCCACCCCGCCACCCTGCCGCCCTTCGTCTCTGCTCCAGCGCCGCCAACTCCGCAGCATTTTGTTCTCCCATCGCTTCTCGGCGTTTTTTTCTTACACCTCTCCCCCTCACCGTCTTTGCCTCCCACGCCACCCCCTCCCGTCACCCTCGCCGCCCTCGTACTCCTCGCCGCCTTTACCACCTTCACCGCAATGCCTTCTTTGACTACCCCGCCACCTTTGCCACTCCATTGCCACCCTTGCGGTCTTGTCGTCCTGACCGCTCTCGCCGTTGTCACCGCCCTCGCCTACCTCGCCACCCAACCCAATATCTCCATCGCTAGCTCCCCGGTGTCACCGCCTTTCCCGTCCTCGCCGCCCTCGCCGCCTGCGCTGCTGTAGAGGCGCGAGCAGCAAAACGCCTCAGTTGCCGCGCGAAGGAGGCCCGCGCGGCGCGGCCATGCTAATGGCAGTCGCCTCCGACACTTCGCCGTCGCCGCCAGGGAATTTAGAAGTTTCTAATTTTCTTTCTCCGCCCGCGACGAAGCATCGGGGCTGTATAATTCAATATCCTTTCGCTTTGAGTTGGAAATTGGACGCGGTTGCATCGCGGAAGGCGAACTTTTCGAGGAGTCGAAAGGAGAGCATCGATCCTCTCTAACCGCGAACTGTCATCTGCGGATCCCCACGGCGGACGCGGCCCGGCCCCGACCGCCCTCGCCCGCCCTCGCACGCCCTCTCGCCCGCCCTCTCGCCCGCCCTCTCGCCCGCCCTCTCGCCCGCCCTCTCGCCCGCCCTCTCGCCCGCCCTCTCGCCCGCCCTCTCGCCCGCCCTCTCGCCCGCTCTCTCGCCCGCTCTCTCGCCCGCCCTCTCGCCCGCCCTCTCGCCCGCCCTCTCGCCCGCCCTCTCGCCCGCCCTCTCGCCCGCCCTCTCGCCCGCCCTCTCGCCCGCCCTCTCGCCCGCTCTCTCGCCCGCTCTCTCGCCCGCCCTCTCGCCCGCCCTCTCGCCCGCCCTCTCGCCCGCCCTCTCGCCCGCCCTCTCGCCCGCCCTCTCGCCCGCCCTCTCGCCCGCCCTCTCGCCCGCTCTCTCGCCCGCCCTCTCGCCCGCCCTCTCGCCCGCCCTCTCGCCCGCCCCAACGCCGCGGCGTAAGGACGAGTGCCAGTGACGGAGCTCGTTTCCTAGAGCGCGCCGAACCGAGAGGACATTTATATACGGCTTCACATACGCACATGGAACTACAAGCTCAGAAACTCTTAAATTTCTTAGATTCATATTATTAGTTTTTCAGTAATTCTAAAAAAATAAATGGCACTACCTGCACCTATCTAAAAAATAAATACATAATTAAATACATAAATAATAAATAAATAAATAATAAATAAATAATATATATAAATAAATAAATAAATAAATAATATATAAATAAATACATAAAAGTCTTTATTGGTGGCGAGTCTCTTGTCATTTAGCTTGATCTTCCACCTGATCTCTTTCAAAAAAATTTTAATTCAATAGTTCATGAATAGATCATTCAAAAAGAAATACGTAGGCAATTTGGATGCGGTGTTTCTCATTGAAGACAGAAATGAATGCGTAGGAGAAAGGAGTAGATAGAAAAGGAAATTCTCTCAAAGCATTTGTGAGATTACGTTTATTTATTTCAAGTTAGGGATGTATTACAATTAATTGTAAATATATCAGATTGAATGCTACGAGGTTATACTCAAATTTAGAGTAATTATATTTTGTGACTCAGCAAGTTAGGTACAGAAAAGATTGGAAGGACCTTGTTTAAATCAGTGAAAGGTTAATGAATACTAATTATTTCAAATAAGTTTTGAAGGAGCTGACAGTGAGATTGTGTTTGTATTTTTGAATTACCCCTAAAAAAACTATAAAGGGATGGAATAACCTCAGCATTCGAACAAAAATACAAGCCAAGAGTCGACTCAAGAGTTCAAACCTTGAGAGAAATGGAAAATATGGGAGATAATGTGTTTTGTAATGATAATACTTGTATTTCGTTATAATAATAACAATAACACTATTAATAATAATATGATAATGTATTATAAAACTATTCAGTTATTACATTAAGTAAAAAAGGAATTAAAAACGTGGATGTGATCAACTCAATTTTAGGAAAGGTTTCCAATTTTATACATTGATATTTATTCCTGGGACTGCAAACAAGGGACCATCCCAGCATGTGCCTTAAGCTATTGAGTAAACCCTGGAAAACTTCAATCAGGATAGCGGCTTAAGGCCAAGTCACAATACTCTGCCAAAAACACGAACAAGAAGATTCTCTATAGCTCGGAATCATGTGTTACTCGTAAGAAAGACCTGTCAAGAATACTGGAAGAAACACTGTCATACGAAGTGATCTCAATATCTTCTCACTAACCACTCGTCTAGAAGAAAGTAAAACGAAATGGAAAGAACACTTTAAAAAAAATGACCGATGGAAGATTCCCAAGAGAAGTAATGAAATATAGGTCCCGAGGAACAAGAGATCCAGGTCGCCCAAGAAGATGGACTAAAAGGCTGGAACAGGCATCGCTCTAATCCTTAAATGCAGAAGATGAAGAAAACATTTTTTTTTCTTCAGTATCTGCAAGTTTGAGGTAATCATACGAATTCCAATTCAAACGGAAACACGTCGTTTAAAATATTTTTTTTTATTGTTAAAATGCTTTATATTACATGTGCGGCGTTTCGCGAACTTTTTGTTTTGGGTCTCCAGGTCTCCAGATATTCTTGTCATCATGTGTGTGTGTTCGTGTTATGTGTGAACGTGAGAGTGAGCATTCATGTATAGGAATGTGTATGTATGTATGTGTGTGTATGTATGCATGTGTATATGTATATATATATATATATATATATATATATATATATATATATATATATAGTGTGTGTGTGTATGGGTGTATATATGTGCAGGTCTGTGTATGTTTATATATTGAGTGTATATGCTCGAAAGGAGTGTATTGTAAATTGTTTTTGAATTATAAATGTTCATATATTCTAAAACTGTAGGGTTATGGCTACCACCTGGCAATCAGCCAATAGCAGCCAAATAAATATTATATTATATTATTTACAATAGATGTCTTAATCAGCCAGGTTCGAAGGATGGATGTGTTACGTGAGACAGCTGACTGTAACAAACATCGTAAGTGCCATCTGGACGGCTGAGATCGTTAAGGCAGTAGTATCGTTGCGATCTCGAACTGAAGGTCGCGGGATCGAGTCCCGCCTCGTGCGTGGTTGCATTTGTGTTTGTTCTTTTACCCCCTATCATCACCATGTCATGTCATATTCATAGTTACCATAACGTTAAATCCAATAGTGGTCGCTAATGACCTAGATGTTGATGCGACCTTAATTAACAAAAAAAACCGTAAGTTCACAGGCCTTGGATTCATTTTTAGAGGTCTGCTAAACCATTTAACAGCAAAAACTGCGTAATTTGTTTTACGCTTCTGTGTAAAAAAAAAGTCTGAATTAGCAGGTCAAGACCCAAATTGACGACGAGGTAGGGTTTGGAAGTTCATTGTGTTTAATTCTACAGAAATATACGATTTAAATTTCACACAGATATAATGTAATATGTCCCACAAGTACGACTCTCATACAAATTAAATATATTTGAAGTTATACCACCAATATGCATATCTCAAATGTTTATTTGTGAGTTACGAATTTTTTTAATCACATTCAGCGTGCCATACCACAACTAGTTAAGAGCGCAATGGCGAGTGGCAGAATGGTGGATTGGTGATTGTGGTCGTGGTTACATTGTCCGCTCTCCTTCCATCCTCCATCAGAGGAGGCTCAGTGCATTAGCTGATGTCACTTCAGTGCCTAGGTTCGAGTCCGGGCAGAGGCAGGATTTTCGACGCTAGCTCCTCAGCGAGGTCGAATTCAGTCGCTGTCTGGGGGAGAACTCAAGCGGCCGGTTGCTCCGATCGGTAGTTTTCCTTGGTTTCTCTGCTCAACACCAGGCGAATGCCGGAGCAGCACACTACTAAACGGTCGACGGATCGCGCGCGATCATTCGTTCCTCTTCCTTGCCCTGTTCTCACCCATTACATACTTGCATTACTACCGCACTGGCCGGGGGACCGGTCAGAGGTTTAGGGCTTGTCCCGGCAGGAGATACGTGGTTTGGAAAAGCCCTACTAGTCGGTAGTATCCAGCGAGGGAAGATCACTGCCACCTCCCGATGAAAAGAAACATACACTATACTTACGGCACTACGCGCTGCGTTTTCCCTACCCTGTTCGGTTGGGAAAACGCAGCCTCCTTTTCTCCATATGTACTCTCCGTCTTTCTCCCCACCACCTCTACTCACTCAGCCTCGCTCCGCCCTTCCCCATCCTCTTCACAACGCCTTTTCCCTCCATTTCCACCCCACCCCTTCCGTCGTCACCGTCTCCGCCAGAATCTGTCCCGGCACGGTTTGCCTTTCTGCACCACCCCCCGCTTCCCGTCCTCTTCACCTCTCTCACCCTCCATTGCGGTGTGTTCCCTCTCCATCTCGCTCCTACCCCCCCCCCTCACCCGGCTTCTTTCCGCCCTTGCAGTGCCCGCTCCCCCGAGCCCCACCCCGCCACGCGCCCACCCCGCGCGTTCCACAAGCGGCTGCAGCCTAATGCGGCGCGCGAGCGGCTATCGCCTATGGCCGCTGTTTACGCGCGCCGCCACGCCGCTAATGATCATAGAATTTCCATCAATCCCTTCCAGCCCCCGCCGCCGCCGCCGCTCTCTGCCCTGCATGTCCGCGCTCCGCCTCGCCGCCGCGTTCCCGCTCATCCATTTTCACACCCTCTCTCTCCCTCGCTCTCTCTCCCTCCCTCTTTCCTCTTTCTCCCTCTCTCCCTCTGTCCCGCTCTCTCCATTTCTGTCCCCCTCTCCCTTTCTGTCCCCCTCTCCCTTTCTGTCCCCTCTCTCCCTCTCTGTCCCTCTCTCCCTCTGTCCCCCTCTCTCCATCTCTGTCCCTCTCTCTCCCTCTTTCTCCCTCTCTGCTCCTCTTTCTTCCTCTCTGCCCCCTCTCTCCCTTTCTTTCCCTCTCTCTCCCTCTCTGTCCCTCTCTCTCCCTCCCTTCTCTCTCCCTCCCTTCTCTCTCCCTCCCCTCTCTCCCTCCCTTCTCTCCTTCTCTCTCTCTCTTTCTGGATTCATCGTTCTCACACGGCGGTCCCTTCCCTGATTACACTGTGATCCTCAAACACGATCACGTTTCTACACACCCACCATTGTCCACCGCGGCTGTCTCTCAGTAGACTCTGGTTTTTAAACACATACGTTCGCTTTATTTTCACTTTTGGTACGCAGGTACGCATTACTCTCGCCTTTTTTAAACATGATTGTGCGAAAATACAAGATTATTTGATGGAAGACATTAAAACAATAACCACATTTTTCCTTTACATTAATTTTATTCGATTCTCCGAAATTATTAGTCTATTTCATTCTTGATTGATAAGAACAAAAATCAGCTAATAAATAATAAATCATCTATCCTGTTTGATTAATTAAACTTTCTTACAGTTACTGATTCATTTCTCGCAATTTTTTATTCCCCTTTGCTATTTTGATTCTCTTATTGACCCTTGCAGAGCTCCATTTGCACCTTGCTACCCTGACTTCCTCTTCTTTGCCACTGCGCACTCCTCCACTTGGAATGCATTCTCTCTCATGTCAGACTCTCCTCCGCTCTCGTCCTCCTCGGCAGTGGCGTTGTCGCCTGCAGAACCCCTGCGCTCAGAGGCTGCGCGCGGCCTTTGGCAGCGCCGCGCCGCCGCTCGTGGTTTCGGCCGTAGGGGGCTTTGCAGCTCTGACGTCACGCGCTAAGCGGTGCGTCCAAAGGCCGCCTCGCAAGCGGTTGTTCTCGGCCTTCCGTTGGGGAACTGGAATGCAGAGATCGATTTAGTAATTCGGACGCGTGAACTGCGATGGTCGTGGGTTCCGTACGTGTTGTGCATGCTTTTTCCATCGTGAGTTGGTGATGGTCTTCCTCCGCTGGATGGTGAGATGTGGCGCCGGCCTACTTGTCGGCTCGCGGGGTTTTCCTCAATCATGGAATCTCCCACCAGCAAGGCACCGCCCCAGCCGGAAGAAGCTCTAAGCTCCCCACCGGTCTCCCGGTATGTGTGGTAGAGTAGTGCATTTAAGTGTGTGAGTAAGGCGTTGAGAGAGGATAAGAAAGAGGAACGAAAGATCGCGTGCAGCATGGACCACGCGTGGTTTTCTACACTCCCCATGTACTTGTTCTACCAGAAGGTGTTAGCCTCACCTAAGCTTTATGCTTTTATCCTCTCCGGCGCATAAATAAGCCGACAGGTTGGTGTCCGGACCCTGCGGGAACGCAATTTGCCCTCACAGCACACTCCCCATTCAATGGCTGGGTCGGGCCGCCCTGCCAGCTTGGAGCTCCGAGCCATCCAGACTAGCACGCGAGTCAAAACAATGAGCCACTCACGTGCGCCGGGACAAGGCCCTCCTCTTTCCCAGAGTGTTGGGCCTTTGCCTCGAGTGCCCAAATGGGGGGCCCCAGGTCAAGACCCAAGGGGCTCGGAGCCCGCCACCCGTCTCTTCACTACCTCTACGCTATCGCCTGAGTCATGCGGAATCTAGGTAACCCCGATAGGGAGTTTCGTATTCCCCGACCGTGCATAGGTGATGTCGTCTAATGTATCCCACGTCCAATCCCGCACAAGGGCCGGTGGCTCGCCACGTCTCACTGAGGCCGCACATTAGATTCTCAACGTGAGCTATGCCGTGAAGCTCAGGGTCCGCGTGGCTGCTTACATTCCTCCACCAGAAAACACAACTACCTACGCAATCGCGGCTACGCGATCGCGCGCAGTACGTGGCCCATTTGTTGGAGGTATTACTCCGGCATTCACCTGGTGTTGATCGGGAAAAACTCGGAAAACTACCGATCAGAGCAGTCGGTCACTAGAATTCTCCTTTCGAATAGCGGCTGCATTCGACCCATCTGACAAGCTAGTGTTGAAAATCCTGCCACCGTCGGGAGTAGAACTCTAGGACCTCCCAGTCAGAGGCACTGCACTGAAATCAGTTGATGTCCTGCACTACCTCTCCAAATCGTGGATGCAGAGACACTGATTTGTTGAAAATCTCCCCGATCTGTGTTTGAGAATCAGTTGTTGCCTCTGCAGGGTCCTGGCTTCGAGTCCCGACGCTGACAGGGTTTTCGACACTAGCTTGTCAGCGAGGTTGAATTTTGTCGCTGACTAGAGAAGAATTCTAGCGGTCGGCTGCTCTGATCGGTAGTTTTCCGTGGTTTCTCTAATTAACACCCTTTCGTACTCTCTCTCTCTCTCTGTCTCTCTCTGTCTCTCTGTCCCTCTCTCACTGTCTCTCACTGTCTCTCTCTGTCTCTCTCTGTCTCTGTCTCTCTCTGTCTCTCTGTCTCTGGCTCTGGCTCTGGCTCTCTCTCTCTGGCTCTCTCTGTCTCTCTCTCTCTCTCTCTCTCTCTCTCTCTCACACACACACACACACACACACACACACACACACACACACACACATGCACTGCACTACCGCAGACATGCCATGAGACCTTTGAAGAGCGAAGAGCTTGTCGTGGCTGGGGCGGCAACTAAAGAGAAGATATGTTGCTCTTACCATTCCTCTCGACAAGAGAAATGGATTAACACAATTCTTATCTGATTCCTGCTAAAATATTCTGAATTAAATCGAGAAAACACGTGTTTTGAATGATTTCAGTGCTCCTACGAGTACATTGGTGAAACAGTGTAAATTACTAACTTTTTCCGACGTGTTACGATGTTAAAATGTAACGATTTGATTCATCATATTGACGCTAATTAAACCTAATTTGGTAATGAAACAAAAATTAAAACAAATATTTTAATCGATAATTTTTCATGTAACTTTCTACGCCCGAAAATGGACAAGCCACGTAACTGTGGTATGTTTAAAATTAATTTTAATGAACTATCAAAGCACAAATAAAACTTTTCAACATAAAGATACCTGCCGAAGGTGTCTTACTAAAGTAGTTTTCTTGTATTTACGTATACAACATTTAAAGGCTAATAGTTGTGTTAACAAATAAATGCTTTCTCGAACCGAGCATTTACCACGTTTCGCCTGCAAAAACAAGGCACGCGCGCGCGTGGTCCTTCTGTGACGTCGGCCGCAGCCGCGTCGTCTGCTGTGTGCGGGCAGACGAGATGGTCTGTCGCCGGGCGTATCGCCCACGCACCGTACATGTGCTCGGTGCGTTGCAACACGCGCGAAGCTGTTGGCCGAATCGTGTTCAGCGATCCCGTGCCGCCTCTTGCAAACTCTCCGCCCAAACATCGCCGTTTCCCTCGCCCCGCGTTACATGGGATGTCGCTTCCGGCGCGTGGGTTACTCGCGATGTGAAATTGGAAACTTGTTTGCGAAACGGGTGACAAGGAGAGAGGGTTTTGTACTTGTCGGTACTGTCGAATTTGCGTAACTCGTACGAAATGACAAAGATGTTTATAAGCATTGATTCATAGAAGATAAATGAAGAATAAACCCATCCGATGTAGTAACTGTCAAGTAGAAGTCGTGAGGCTTGCGCATTACTGAATGTCAATTTCTTTCTGTTTCTGTAAACATGAAATAACTCCTCCATGTGATTTATTGATTACTGAAATGGACCATAAAACACAAACCCAATCTAACATTCTATTTAGCAATATATTTTCATATAATGTGTCACTATTATGTATTTTTACTATGTACTCTTCAGTATTTCGCAATGTATTTCTAAAATACATTTTCTCTGATTACCTACAGGCTTTTACAAATCTAAAGGCACTTGCGTTTTAAACTCGCTTTTTACCATTCTTCAATTGTCTAAATGTCATGCATTTTGAAACTCTACTAACCGGAAACGATACTCGTACGTTTTTTGAAAGACGGCCGGGACAGCTGAGTTGCGTTTTAGTCACTTTATCCCGGCACATGAACAGAGAATAAACACTCCCTGTCGTTCTTGAGGTCATGAGAACGATCGCGTGAACGAAGGGTATATTTTATAAGGAATTTCTATAACGGAGGACGAATCGATTACACATGTCGCTGCAGTCATATAGCTGGCAAAAATAGGGCAAACCAAATCGTCTGTGAGATCTTTATGGTCTCGATGTACCAGGTTGCTGGCACTAAGGGTCGCCGTAAAACAGTTTTTACCTGACATAGTTGTTTCATAGTTCATTTACATTGTAGTAAGTGATAGTATAATTCCACTTTTTAACAAGGCGTGCCTGTTTGTATGGCGTAGAAATATTCATTTTATTTCAATTTGTAGATTTTTACATGTAATTTTATGAAAATAAGTTTTTCTCTGTTAAATCATTGAAATTTAACCGAAATTACAAAAGATCCATCGATAGCGAGAATCGAATATCCATCACTTACATTACATACCTGTCGTACCGCTCTTCTCCGAATGGCTTCCACAAGAACATTGTCAATAACGAAACTATTGAGAAATGAAGTTAATAAATATTATCCATTCAGTTTTAAAAGATCATAGTAATTCTCGGAACGTTATTCAATAATGGAACACGAGCAGACTTCATGCAGTAAAAATGCGGTATATGAGAAACAATATAGAGAAAAGCCAGAGTTTCAAATGAATTCAGAAAAATGTGGAAAATGTATAGCATATGTAAAGTTGTTACGCTGCATATAGAACTGATTAGTACGTAGAGGACGAGTGCTGGAAATCTATAAATTAAATTAAGCATATTCTGCCCAAAGGCAAATTTCAGAGTCCCCAAAATGTTCTAAACTATAGAGAAACCACTGTAGCACTACCAGAAGCTCACAGCAATCCGTAAGGGCGGGAAGAATAAGTTAACCCTCTTTCTTTCTCTACCCGATGGGTACTCAGAATTCAAGCTTTATGGCTCCTTGATACCGAAATATTGGATGACAGCAAAACATCTGTGTCTGTGTTTAACGGTAGAGCTCACACTGTTCAGACGATTTTCTCAAAAAGTTATATTCTCTCATTGATCACACTGAACTCGAGACACTGTGAATTTGAAACGAATACACTGATTGTGGAGCGGAGGTACTTTACATAAAACCTTAATATTTTCAAAATCTTCTATAATGGCCCGCAGTTGTTTATTACACTTTTAATTCGTGTACATCGAAATACGCTTAAAAATACTCAATGACATTTTCTCCGAACTCTTAAATTTTCGAAAATTGCAAAAGTTGACAATTTTTTCTGATTCTTCTTACATGTACAGTATTACAGTTTAAGATTTTTGAAATCACATCTTCAAAGACATGAGACAACGAATGAAATACATTTTTCAAAGACATGACTGTACAATTTTTCCGAAAATATGAGTAATGTTCGAGTAAGTTGGCGTGAAGTATATGCAATTTGTAAACAATTATTTGCTTAAAACTCATTCCAATTTTGTTTCTTCAATAGAGCAAAATGGAGGTACAAAAATGGACCTCCATTTTTGTACGCAGACCTCATTCTCGGTACACTTCGTGGTATTACAATATAAAGTTACAGTATTGATGATAGAGATGTTTTAATTAATGAAAACTTTCTTGGGAATTACGAATTAATGAATTCTTTGAAATTATGTTCCTAAGTAAGATTACATACATTTTTATTTAAGTGTGAGTAGTTTCGTGTAATATTTCAGTTTATCAAAGTCGCAAATTCGAATTTCCCACACTTATTTTGCTGCCTTTCATGCGATATCCGAATTTGCCAATAGTAGAGCCGTATCACAGCAGTTTGAAGTATTTAGAATTCCTTCTCAATATTAAGTCATATTTCTCACCGTTTCCTATTGTTGAATTTATGTTGATGTATTCACTTTAAAAGAATTAGTTTTCGCACCTAATCCAGCACGATTAGTGATGAGTTTTATAAGCGATGTCTTAGATTTGTTAATATGGTCAGGAACTAAATTATTATAGTATTACTTACGTATAATACTACGATACTAATTAATTAATATATGCTTTTTTAGCACCATAGTTTCTTGCGTTCGTTTTGTGCAAAATGTCTTGGAATTTCCCCACAGCAGGTCCTTGTGTCGTTGCATCGACTGGCGTTGTTGCGCTTCGAAGTGGTCGAAGGCCGCGCGGCAGGGGCGCCGCGCCGGGGAGCAGGGAGCGTGGCTCATCGACCGCGAGCTCTGAGCTACTACTCGACTCACGCCGCCCGCCACTAACCGTCCACCACCCACAGAGACCGCCCACCCCCACGGCCCGCTGCCCGCCACCAACCGTCCCAATTTACCGTCCGCCACCCACTGTCTACGCATCGTCCACCACCTACAGTGCCCATCCTCCGTCCGCCATTAACCGTCTTCAGTCACCGTCCCCAATCACCGTCCCCTTTCACCGTCCCCATTCACTGTCCGCCTCCCACCGTCTATCACCCACCGTCCGCCACCCACCGTCCGCCGTTCACTGCCCACTGCCCGCCATCTGATCGCTGTCACCATGCTCACGGTTCTCACTACCTCATCACCCACACCGTCTTTACATTCCTCATGGCCCTCTCCTATCACCGCCCTAGTCACTCTCACCTTCCTCACCCTTCACCACCCTCGTCACGTTCACCTTCCTCACTTCCCTCACGGCAATCACTTCTCTGACAGTTCTCACTGCCCTCTCACGCCCATCACCTTTCCCCTCATCGCCGCTTCGCCGCCCTCACCTCCCACAATTCCCTCACCGCTCACTACCCCCTCACCACCCCTAACACTCTCCAAACCCTCATGGAGGACATCGTTGACAACCGCCCTCCTCCTCCCGGAGCCTTCCTCCGTCCCCAACGCCGTCGCCGTCACCGACCCCGCATGCCCCGCCCACCTCATCACCGACAGCCACCGTCACCTCCGTAATCACCCACTGCGAGCGCCGCGTCGCCACTGCGCGTGTCCTAATTACCATAACGAGGCGCGATACAGTTAGCGCTGCGCCCTCCTCCGCCACCGAGGTACCGCCGCCGCCGCCGCCACCGCTGAGCTAATTGCCGCGATGACCCACCCCGCGCCACAGGCTCGCGGTCCTCTTCTGCGCCCTCTCCGCAGCTCTCGCGCTTCCGCCCGTCATCATCTCCTCGGTCGGGTCCGGTTCTCGCTAAAATCCGCTCTGCCTTGCCCCATTGGCCGCGTGTGCTTAGTTGTACTTCCCCCAGATAATCGAAAAAAAAGTCGTATCATTTGTTGGGTATATAAATTGTCCATTTAATGCCATTCGGTACATGAGATAATGGAGCAATATCGATATAATACATGAAATCATTTTGAAATCAGAGTGCCCTTCGAGAGTCCTCTCGTGCGCTCTCTGGCAGCGCACCGATGTCATGTAATTACTCTTTTACTGCTTATAATACTAGTCCCTATGCCTCAGTAGTGAACCCCGTGCGCTTTCGTTCTGCAACTAGATGGAAGCAACGGCTAACGCCGCACAGCTGTTGCGGCGCACAGGGGGAGCTGCTCCTCGCCGTAGAGCGGAGGGGATGCCGGCTACGGAGTCCGAGGGGAATACGATTTTCTGTCTTCATCTAAAACTATCTGCATCTTCATTTTAGAAATTTCGCGTGATATTGAATGTACACGACTTCAGTCAATTCTCTTGGCCGTGAATGATCATGAATTTGTATTTTGGAGAAACTATTTTCTTTTGTGGTTAGGTTTATTGATTGGAATTGTGCTTTTGATGAGTGTAGGTTGTTTTGTGTAAAGTTGGCTGTTCTGGAAGGGAAAGACAACTATTCGCACAGTAACAACCACAAGAAGTCACATTTTTCTGTAAATCTTAATAACAATATTGATTTATATACCTCTATCATGCGATAAGTTTTGATTTGTTTGCCTACTAAATCAGCTTTAAAATCATCTGAGGTTTTGTGGCTGTATGACGAGAAAAGCCCAGGCAGGCGGATGTTGCTTAGGGTGGTAGGTAAAGGGAATATGTTATGTTAGCCACAAATCTCTCGTACCCCCCCCCCCCCAAGCGAGAGAATTAAACTAGGCCCAGGCCTGGGGGCCTTCGTTAGCTAGCCGGACAGACGAACAGTCGACCCAAAATGCCAAATGAGTATGTATGTATGTTTGAACTTCGATGCAATAGCCACTGACGAAACCTCGGCCTACCAGCGGTCTTGCAGCCATGGGTTAAGAGGGTACGTATGGTGAGCACGAAGATATCCCCACTCCCTTTTCTGATCTTCTCATCGTCACACAGCAACTAGGACATTGCAAGCAAAACGCACACTATAATCTTGCTCGACCGGGTACCGAAACCAGGGTCACGTCATGGAAAGCGAGCACGCTGACGCATGAGTTACCTGGGAGGGCAAACGCCAAATATTATTAGTGGTCTGATGTTTCTTCCCGCATCCTGATTCGTCTAGTTCGTATCTTAAAAATGGGAAGTCGCATTCATATCCGCCCCCTATCAACGAGCGAGATGCGCACGGCGGCCGAGGTTGCCGGTGGTGGCGCTGGCGTCGCCGTGCGAGCTGAGCAATTTCAATTTGCCCTCGCGATGGGAGGTGAGAGAGGGGGCGTTTGTGCGAAATTCTTCGCCGAACTTCGTGACCGGGGGCGAGGGGTGTTGGGAGGGGAACGCGTTCCCGAGAAAACCCCGGCGGTCTCGTTCAGGAAAGGAATGCAAGCGGAAGTCGCAAATTGGATTGCCGCTTCCGGCAAAAAGCCCGAGCAGACGCCCGGTCTGTCGGAGGCTCTTTTTCGCGCGCTTCCTTTCGGGGGGAGCGCAGAGCGGAAAAAACCCAAAAAAGCCCTACACGACCGACGCGCGCGCCGCGCCGCGGTGCAGTGGGGAACCTGCGATCGCGGGGACAAAAGGCTGGCGGGGATAGTTTCCGAAACGTTGTTTTCGACGTATGGAAGGAGATTCGAACCGAAACAAGTCTTTAATACGTCATGTCAAGATAAATATTTCAAATTGGTTCCGTAATAACAAATTAATAGTAAATGAAAAGAAAACTGTTTCAGTGCAGTTCTCCATTTCAAATAAACAGCTCGACACTTCACTGAAAATGAACGGGGTGCCATTGACTGATGTGAAGGTAACAAAATTTTTAGGTCTTTCAATTCAGTCAAACCTTAAATGGAACGTCCATTTAAATGAATTGAACACTAAATTAAGTTCATTATGCTATGCTTTCAGAATTCTTTCAAATTCAGTCAGCCGCCACACTGCTCGTCGTGTATGTTACGCGAATGTTCATTCCCGCCTGGGATATGCCATATTATTCTGGCGAAATGCTTCTTATAGCTCCCCGACTTTTAGATTAAAAAAACAATTGTACCAATAATAAGCAAATTCCACCTACGTGATTCTTGTAAGCTTCTCTTTATTAATCTGGGTATTTCACCATTACCTTGTCTCTTAATATATGAATCAGTGGTTTTGTCAGAAATGACTTACTTAAGAGTGCGAATATATTTTAAGCGAATGCCGTTGTCTATAACTACAACACTCGACGTAGTAATCATACAAGGTCTGTCCCAAAAGTAAGTTGAATGACCATGCGCCGCCGAAGCAAGCCACTAGCAAGGCGCGCCAAGTGACGTGAATGGTTGTGTGGGGTTTAGGGAAGCCAAGGACAAACACGTCAGTTGTCTGCAGGCTCTTCCACAGTGCGCATCGCTGCTAGTTTGAACCCTTGTGTTAGTGACGCGTCGAAATTTTAAGATGCCACGTTTCAAGGACCAGCGTTACGCAATAAAATTTTGTGTTGCGCTCAAGAAAACGGGCGCTGAGACCGTTGCCGTGCTAAGGGAAGCTTATGGCGATAGCACCATGTCCAACAATAAGGTTTACCGCTGGCACAAGATGTTTCGAGAGGGCAGAGAGGACGCCGAGGATGAAGACCGCTCTGGACGCCCGTCAACGTCACATTCCTATCAAAATATGAAGAAAGTGAGGGACATGCTGAACTCTAATCGACGCCTCAGTGTTGGAATGCTGGCAGATGAGTGTAATATCCCTAAAAGAACTGTGCATCGCATTGTTACCGAAGATTTGGGCATGCGGAAGATCTGTGCGAAGATGGTCCCCAAGGTGCTTTCCGATGAACAGAAGGCTGCTCGTGCAAGGATTTCGCGTGACCTCTTGGAGCAGTGTGAAAATGATCCGTTTTTTTTTGGATAATGTGATTACGGGTGAAGAAACATGGGTTTTCGAGTATGACCCGGAGACCAAAAGACAAAGTGCTCAGTGGCACACGCCAGCTTCCCCGCGCCCAAAAAAGGTGAAAATGAGCAAGTCCCGTGTAAAGGCCATGCTCATCGTGTTTTTCGACAAAAGAGGCATTGTCCACTCAGAGTTTGTGCCACAAGGACAAACAGTGAACAGTCATTTTTACTTGCAAGTCCTGAAAAGGCTCCAAAGCAGAGTGCAACGCGTCAGGAAGGAGATCGCCAGCACTTGGCGTCTTCACCATGACAACGCGCCGTCGCACACCTCCTTCATTTTTAGAGTACTTAGCGAAACGCGGTGTGGCAACATTGCCCCAGCCGCCGTACAGCCCCAACTTGGCACCACTGGACTTCTTTTTGTTCCCGAGGATCAAGAAGGAACTCAAGGGCCACCATTTCGGGACTTTGGAAGCCGTCAAAGAAGCAACGACGAGGTGCTTGAAGGAGGTCTCCGTCGACGCCTTCCAGGGTGCGTTCAGCGACTGGGAAAAACGCTGGCGCTGGTGTTCCGACGCGGAAGGAAGCTACTTTGAAGAATTTTAGTTACTTGTATATTTATCTGCAATAAATCTCTTTTCTTGGACTTATTCAACTTACTTTTGGGACAGACCTTGTATTCATCAGGTAACAGTATCAACAGTTCACTACAAAAAATTCACCGATAATACATGTACATTATTTTAAAACACCTTGCCAGATGACATTAAACGATTAAATTCGATTCATAAGTTTAAGTCCCAAGTAAAATCTTTTCTGCTGCACAACTGTTTCTATACAATTAGAAACTATACCGAGCATCCAAAAGGAAAGTAATATTAATTTTAACAATGACATTTAATGTATTATATATCATGTGGATTGTATAATTGTAAAGAACCTGTAACAAGCATTGTAATTCAGCTTCTAGGCCAATGACCACTATCTCGATCAGGTTTTCGTCCAGTTTCCCTGATCCTGGAGCAAATGCTGAGATGGCTCCTTGTTTTGCTTCTGGACATAAATATAACTTCAATTTAACTTCTCCCCGTAGCACGTTACACACATTTTTTAACTGTTTTTGACGTAAATAAATAAATTGTCCAGGAGTGTACTATGCCTTAGCGATCTTGGCTAAATAGACATCTAGCAAACTCGTGTACATCGACATCTAGCAATCAGGAATGAAAAAAAAGCTTGCTTGTATGCTTCATTTAGGATATCTATAGGAAGAAATGAAATGTGAAAATTAGTGTAAAATGTTCAGTTATGACCTGGCCAGACATATGGTTACATACATGTGACAAGTGTCGTTAGAAGGTTAAAGTAATGTTGAACTGGTGATACAGTAATATAGCAGACTTTGTTGCAACTGTATGGATTAAGTATTTCTTAAAGTTGTATTTACTTATCAATCAACGAATTTGTTCGCGATATATTTTTCGCATTAATTATGATATTAATATTGATAATCCGAACTTTATAATTCCTTGTAATACATCCATCTTTTCCAATATTGCAATCCACATTCCATCGCACTGCCTCGAGTTCAACATACGAGGGTATGTCAGTGACATTCCATGTTTATAATTTTTTACAAAAGTTACAATGAGCTTACAATTTTTCACCTTTTAGGCGCCAAATGTTTCAATTCGCGTGGTACATCTTAGTACCACCTTTATGATACTCTCGGATTTTCGATTTAACAGCAAGCCATGTATTCATATTGCCCTGCGTCACCGCCTGAGAACTCTTCAGCCTCTTAAAGTATCCTTAAGTGGGCCAACCAAATGGTTATTTGACGTGACAAGATCGGAATTGTATTCGGGATGTTCTGTTACTCCAGAAATACAGATTTTGATGAGCTTATTCGGCGGAATGTGGTTGCTCGCTATCTTGCAACGAAGAGTGCCTTAGAAACAGTGCATCTCGTCGTTCTGATATGCAGAACCTGAATAACATGCATATGGTTTGCTACTTTATCAATATCCTCAGAAATGTAATTCAAAATGAGACCATGGACTTGATGAATACTACAGAAGTATTCACCAAGTACAATAATACAGTAGTGTATGAGGCTAGACATCTTGCTACTTTCTCATCCTTCTTACTTTTTTGACTGCTTTTGAATTGTTCAATTCACTGGTAAACATTTTGCCGAGGAGAAATATTACACCCACATACTGCTGAAAATCGCCTTAAGATTTCAGCTTTTGCTATACATTCAGATTTCAAACAACGGATTACATTACTTTCCGAAATTGTAAGTAATTAACATGGCGTATCTACAAAATTGAATATATATATATATATATATATATATATATATATATATATATATATTTACTGAATGAGATATGTTTTTCAGAATTCGGTCTTAAATAAGCTGATGTGATTTTTTTTTAATATGAGAAGTTTCCCGTAATGTTTTCAATCTTCGAAATTGCAAATTCTAATTTCCCGCGCTGCTTTTGCTGGAAAAAGTATTTCACGATACAACAGGTCACGGTACAATGGTGACGCCACGCCATGGCAGTTTAAAATTCTTGACATTATTTCTCATTGTTATGCAATAATGTTTCTCGTATGAAACGCATTTTTTGATTGGCAATGTCTTTGCACTTTTGCCGTAATTCTAGCAACATCCATATTTGCGCAGCAAACCATTCTTTGGATGTATCCCCTGCTCTAATGTTGGACAACTGCATGAAGTTCGTTGTTGGTGGTAAAATTCTTACCCCGCATGACCTCTTTCATTGCGTTGTGTAGTGCATAGGCGCTAGGTGTCAGATCCGCCGAGTATAGAGAATCTCGAGTCTCGTGGAAGGTCCATGACTAGTCGACGGTGACCAGACGCCGAAGGAACTCTTTCTTGGATCTGCTCTGAACTGTTTAACCAACTGTTGGCGCATCTCCACACGATTCTGCTTGTGCGCAATGGTGAAGGTATGGGGCACCCATTGAGAACACACCTTCTTCACCTTCTAATCCTCATGGACGATAGTGTGGAGGGTTCCCGTGAGAGACCTGTTGCCTTTTTCAAATCATCAAACGTGATTCGCCTTTCCGTCATTATCGAATCGTTAGTGCGCTGGGCGTTGTTTGGTTGGCGTGCATTTGATGGGCATCCAGTGCTTATGCGCGTTTCAGCCCAGTCCCTGTCGGGTTTGAACACTGATACCCAACGAAACACGGATCTGCGACCTAGTGATGAATACCCGTATTTGACTACTAACCTCTTGTGAATGTGATGTGGACGCGATCACTCCTTCCTCCAGAGAAACCACACTGCCCTCGCGTGCCTGGTTCTATGTTGTCTTATCGATCTCCACTAGCCTACTGGCAAGCCGGAACCATTGCTGCAAAATGAGCCTACCTATAGGGAGCAGTAACACCATCTTGTGGCTGTATACAGTACTATAGTCCATCTTCACCCATACATCGACACACATTTCAAATTGCTACTTTCCAGACGTTACAGGGGGTGCCAATCAATGTTGAACGAACTAAATATTTTGCGATAGTTGGTTTTCAATTCAACAATTTCTACATAAATGGCTAACTCGACCTCGCAGGGTTTCACTGAGAATTACTCCATTTTATTTGGACAGTTCTTCGATATAAATTAACGGCGTCGGAGATTTAACTATTTAAGGTTGAAAAATCTGTACGTAGATTGAAAAACCCATTTCAGTACCTAGGTGTCTATTGGTCACGTCAATTGGCTACTTAAACACTATGCAGAAAATATTTCGCAACATCGTTGGCTTATTAGGCTAAATTTCGACATGACAGATTATACCCTGCCGGTACAAATATTACTCAGAAAGATAGCCTAAATTTCTCCTTAATTTGTTTTGGCAGATTTGTGTGATTTCATTGCTTTCCTTAACTAAAGATTTGGAATTGTAATGATAGAAACGACTCATAAATGTCTGTATACGACCATCTGTGTTAATGTATGCATAGTATATTCAATTATGAAATATTAAGGGAAACTATAGTCCACACACATTGATTAAATTTAACGTCTGGTTATAATGTTATTGCTTGAAAATTAACTTCTCTTACCCAGACGACACTGGCTTAAGACTATCGCCCGGATGAAGGTCTTTATTTTTCAAATAATCCATAATCCATCCATGTTGTTTTTTGTTAAGGATTTGCTTTAAATGTTTTGATTCTTCAAACTTATATTCCATTTTAAATCCGTTTAATTGCACTTGCAATGATTGAAATTAAAAGTTCTCATTTGAGCTCATCTCTCTTCTCCTCGAAAGCCCCAACCGACGCAACGCGTAACAAATTCCCCACCCAGAGCACCGACAACGAGCAGTGTTCGTTCAATACGCGAAGTGCGTCACCGCCGCCGCCGCCGGTGGCAGCGGAGGAGGCTGGCGGCGGCGGCGGCGGCGGCGACGGCAGGCGAAAAGCCAGCCGTGATGGAGGGGCGGCGCTGGCGGCCCGGGCTGACGGAAGCATTAGAGACGGCGGCGGGGGCGGCGGCAGGGGTGGCGGCGGCGGCGGCGCGAAGCAAGGCCCGCGGACACGGGAAGTGCATTAGCCTTAGGCGCGGGCCTCCGCCTTGCATACTTCGCTGCCCCTTCGGCGCCCGGCGCGCAGGGCTGCTGCAGGCGCTCAACGCCCCTGCGCTGCGACTCCTGCGAGGTTCGCGTGGGACGACAGTAATGAGAGCCCTAGAAATGTAAGATTGGACAACGAGTGTCCCTGTAAAAACTTATTAATGCATCTTCAGGGCCCTTCTATAAACTACGTCACGCTTGTTTCGGTCTTTTTACCCCCCCTCCCCCTTCGTCACAATTGTCACAGATAACTTCAACCCCCCCCCCTGGGGTGACGCACTTAATTGATGTAACCCCCCATCCATTAAAAAACTTTAATACATACAGCATATAAAACTCAATTATTTATTGATTAACAATTAAACAACTATCTTTTTTTAGATATCTGTATTCTTTCTTATCGTATCTGTTGAGATTACTTTCAAACGCAAATGAGAAAATGCCACGTAATGTCGTGATTGAAGACGTCTGTATTATCAGTAATAAGAACGCTACTTTATCGACAAAATTAAAAATCTTATTAATTCATAATGTTGATTACGTAAAATATACATTAAAGTAATATACTACATTATAGTAATGTAATACAATTTATTTTCTAGAGATGAGTTTTATAGAAGGGTGCAAAAACAAGAAAATTGTAGTACTATGAATACAGTTAACTACACAGATCATGAATGACCTAATAAATCATTATATAATTTCAAAACAAAAATTATTTTAGATTTATTATATGTATTTTAATATACTAAGTTAAGATAGATATTAAGAATAATGAGTTTGTTCAAAAGTTAGAAAATGTTTAAATTTGGAATTAAATTTCTTGATAATCTTTTTCAAATTCCTACAAAAATTTAATTCTATCTTAAATTTTCACCTTGACGTCACAAATTTTAAAACCCCTCTCCCACTTGCATCACAATAGCTATAAAATTAATGACCCCCCTCCCCGAAGGATGTGACGTAGTTTATGGTCGGCCCCTTCACTTCAACCCAACACATCTTGCTCCCACTGCATAGCAGGTGGCGTATTTTTTATGGTTACGTCCTTAACTGAACGTGCACCGTAATGCACATAGAACTATCAGTCTCATCTCGGCCTTTAAGAAGTGATGATTGACTATTCAGTGATTTAGAGAAGAGGTGATTGTTTGCCTATATCATCCATGCCACGTTCACAACATAAACATAACATTCTTACGCAAAATACAAACCCACAACCTGACAATAAATTGTTGTCTCCGGAATACATCGGATTATTTAGTTATGTAATTCTGAAATTCCATGAATCATGAAGAAGGATTTTAAAATGCCCCTACCTTTGTTTTTGAAAGCTTCAATTTTTCGCAAGGGGGCATGAAACTCATGACGTGGCCCCGCCCTCTTCCGCCCTCTTCCGCCCTCTTTCGCCCTCTTTCGCCCTCTTTCGCCCTATTTCGCCTTCTTCCGTTCTCTTCTGCCCTCTTCCGCCCTCTTCTTTACAATAACGTTATTTATAATAGCGATGGAATCTATCTTTCTGTAGTCACTTGTCGGTACATTCCTTGGCATTGTTAAGATAACAAAAATGTAAATAACATTAGTCAGTAAAAAAAATAAAAACTAGTTTGGGTACATGTTAAATATCAAAATGGTAAGAGAAACTATACCAGAAATAAGTTCGAAGTATCACGAACGTCCAGACAAGCCACCTCAGCCTTCTAGTTCTAAACCTCCTCGATAACAATCAAGTAATAGCCCACGTCAATAATATTTCCTCAGAGCACGTCGAATGTACAAATTTGCACATCTGTTCTGGAACACTCGGTCATGTCTCTCACCCGGATGGATCTATTGACTTTTTCACAGATGGATTGATTGACTTTTTGATTGATTGATGTAGCCTGAAAGGTCAACTGCTACGGTCATTATTTCCATTAATATATTGTGGTGGCTGAGTTCATCACACACTGGATGGCGATATCAGGCGCCGAGCTACACGTCGGTTTGCCAAAGAATTGCACCACCGGGTATCGTCCCAGCGAGGCACCGCTCCAGCCGGAACATGCTCTAGGCTCCCAACTAGCCTTCCTACATGTATAGTAATGTTGCGCATGTTAGTGTAGGTGTGTATGATTAAGAGGAACGAACAAGAAAGTGGATGGGAAGATCGCGCACGTTTATCAAGGTATACCTCCAGCATTCACCTTGCATTGATTGGAGAAACCAGCAAAACTACAGATTAGGACAGCCGGTCGCTAGAATTTCCCAGTCTGTGGCTGAATTCGACAAAGCTGTACGAAAAATTCCGCCCCCGTCGTGACTCGAACTGAGGACCCTCCGGCCAGAGTCGCTGAGCCCAACGCAGCGGGTCCTTCCCTGCCCGCGTCAAGTGACGAGCACAACAGGTGTTCACCTATTCCCGCGGCGCCCTTCCATTGGCGCCATAAATTGCGCGAGGGGCGCTGCGCAGAGGTAGGCGGCGCGGCGGGCGGCCCGCACAATGGCCGCGCCTCGTCGCTGCGCCCCCGCTTTGTGCAGGCGGGCCCCAGGCCCTGGGGGTCAAAGCGGGGCCCGGCCCCTGTTGCGCGCGCGCCACCGCCCAACCGCCGCCTCGCACCGACGGCCCCGTCTTGCTCCGCCCCGCCCCTCCCCGCCCTGACCAACCTAGCCCCTCGCCTCCTCACCCCGCCCCACCCGCCTCGCACCGTGCCTCCGCCTCGCTACGCCCCGCCTCGTCACGCCCCACCCCGACCCTACACGACACTCCGATCCTCGCCATTCCCCACCGTGCGCTACCCTGCCTCGCATCGCCCCTCCCTGTCCATCGCCACCTCGCCCCGCCCCACCGTGCTCCGACCCGCCTAGCCCCTTGCCTCCTCACCCTCCCCAACTCGCCCCACCGCCCCCGTCTCGCACCGTCTGCTTCGCCTCGCCCCGGCCCGCCGCGCATCCCCGCCCTTACTTGACACTCCCATCCGTGCTGTTCCCCACCACGCGCTACCCTGCCTCGCATCGCCCTGCCTGTCCATCGCCGCTCTTCCCCACCCCGCCTCTCCCATCCCGGGCCACCTCACCTCATCATGCTCCGCCCTGGCCATCCCCGCCTCCTCCCCGCCCCACTCTGCTCGGCCCCGCCTTGCCCTTCCCGGCTCCCCCCTCCTTGCCCTCCGCCCCGCCCCGCTCTCCGCCCCGCCTTGCCCTCCGCCCCGCCTCACCCTCCGCCCCCACCTCGCACTCCGCCCTGCCTCGCCCTTCCCTGCCTCGCTCTCCGCCCGCCTCGCCCTCCGCCCGGCAGGCCTCGACCCGCCCTTGACACAGTGCGCCGCCGCCGCGACCCCGCGGAGGCGCCGGGCATCGATCCGCGCCCCTCGCCCGAGGCGCCTTCGCCCGCACCGCGCGCACGGCCGCCCCGGCCCCAGCGACACTTGCAACGCTCCCCGCCCCCCGGAGTCCAGGCCTCAAATCACGGGAGACCCACTGCGCTAGCGCAGGGCCTGCAGTGGCGACTCTGCCCCAGTGTGCAAGTCCCGATGGCGGCGTATTTTCGATATCAAATTCTAATTACGTCGATTTCAACCGCTGTCTGGAAAACAATTCTTGCGGTCTGATGCTCTGGCTCAGGTAATTTTCCGTGGTGTCTCCGATCGACACCATCCGAATGCTTTTGTGATGTTAAATTTATTAATTTCAAGTTAGGTATGTATTAACTGTAATCATAAATGTATTAGATTGAACGCTACGGGAATTTACACAAATTTAGAGAAATTATGTTTTATGACTCAGTACGTTAGGCACAGAAAAGGTGAAACGACAGATGAAAATCAAGCTATTACAAACTGAGCCAATTTAATATTGAGTTATTTAGTCCATGAATAAATCTCAATCATTGACAGTATATTCAAAATTAAATATTGTATGCACCACGTTAACTGGTTCTGCTGTTCTTGGTGCATAAATAACTGTTATAGTTTGAGGTTTACTGACCCTTCAACTGCTGAGTCATTGATCCCTATGAGTTATAATCTAGTAATAACCTAGGAAACCTATAATCTAGGTAATAACCATAATAATGGAAGTGAATGGTGATGGTGTTACTGGGTGGACTCTGAGAAAACTCTGAAAATATCGGTTTGTCTTTTACAAATTCCACGTGGAATCGCCTTGAATCGAACCCAAGCACCTGCTTTGGAAGATGTGCGTGCATATCATTATTCCAGGAGCACTCCATCAAACACACGATAAAATGCTTTGCTCGAGCCAACCGTCTCGTTGGTCCGCGTCGTTTTCATTCTGTTGCTGCTTGATGCCCAATAACTGCCCCGTTTTTTTAAACGTCTGAAAAGAACCATTTTTAACCCTGCTTACAAACACATTTTACCGAATATTTTAGCACTCACGTGATCTGTAATCATAATTGCAGGTAATGTCCGCTCAAATTGAACGGGGCACACGCACTCAGTAACAATTACAGTGTATTGCATGTATGGAAGAACATGTGACAACTGTAAGGATATTTAGACAACTGCTTACAAATATATTTCAAAAATAAAGAGAGCTATTTCAGATATTTTCACTGTCGCCATTGAAGGTATCTAACTGCACTTTTGGTATTAAGCAATTAAGCAACCGCAGACATAGATATCTCCAAGAGCGTTATGTGCTTTGTATAATTTAACAAATAGTAATTAATTAATTAATTATATTGGCTCTTATGGTGATTGGAAGATATCAGTGCAAGAAACTTGTAAGAATACGAGTAACAATGATATTTTCCCCTGCGACACCACAGTTTGTACCAAAATATATTGTGTACTATATTCAACTCCTTTACCTCCTGTTACAATAGACTATAGCTAAAACAACCGCTGACTTTTATGTATCCTGAAAATATTGACGGGAAAAACAAACGCGAGGGCCATGGGGATGTTTCATATTCATGTATTTCTGCGCATGACGACGGATATCTCGGATGAGCAGACTTCAGGGTTGGCATATCACCTAATTTAATGTAGTTACATTCATTAATTACAATTAAAATACGTTATCGACGTGTTCCTCATGAATCGTATTTCAAAGAATCGATGGACGTTGTGTTGAAATTTTCTCTGTGCGTTAATTATTTATTAGAGCGCTCTATAATTAATGATGCCCTTCCTGCAGGGGATTAGCAGAATAAATTAACTCCGTGATTCCTACAATATTAATTATCATTTTACTCGATGCAGAATATTAATGTACTCCCAGAGCGCTCCTTTGTCAACGAAATACTTTAGTGCGTTTCATAAAACAAGTTTACCAAAGCGTGGCTAACGTGCATGCGGGTGGAAAATAATTATTTGTTATTTGTTGCTTTCCAGGTGAGTACGAGCGCTATTGCGGCCATGGGGGCAAGCTCCGAGCTGTGGCGCACCGCCTGAGCGGTGAGTGTCGGGCGGGGACGGGAAGGTTCATTCGATTAAATGATGGCGTGCTCGTCCACCTGACCACGCAAATTTTGCTACGCTCCTTCGCCGCCAACTAGCAGCGAAACAAGGTACCACTACGCCAGGACTACGAAACAGCCGATTAGAATTTTACTCACTATACCATTTCAAATACTTCAGTTACGCGTCATAATTTGTTACATGCAGTAAATCTAAAGCGTGGGCTAGCTGGCTTTACTTCCTCTTCAAAGTAATGCGTAAGAAGGATTTTTTTAAACTTAAAAACCCACGGCTTCGGTCGCATTTGAACGCGCAAACTTCTGTACAGCAGTTGGATACTCTAACCCTTACCCCGCCATGACGACTGAGCATTTGGGAGAAGGCTGTTCTGCAAAGTGTTTTATGAAAAGTATGGAGGTTTTCGTATTAAGGGGAGCTAATTTTCCTGTGATCCACGCAGGATCAGATTACATCAGAATTCACGAGTATTCCGTATGATACATAGCGTGTCGAAATTTTTTGTGGAAACAACTGATGATGATTTTTTGTGGCTTAAGGACCGCAGTGAGTAATAACCGTAATGATAAACTTCTCGAAAAATATTGTTTGAAGATACTAGCTACTGTTCACTTCTCTGCCATTATCTTTATCATTAACGTAACTTAATAATAGATTATTATAAAATCTCCCGCCTTCACGTGAAATTCATTTTACTTACCATTACGATCAGCATTTTCACGGTAGCACGCGGGGCGTGGGGTGGGTGGGGACGGGGGGGGGGGTTCGGGCGCAGTGATGGACCGATTGCGGAGGCGGGGGTAAGCGCGCGAGGTGACATATCCTTGCTCACTCGGCAACTGAGTCCTCAATTTATTCCTGAGACCAGAGGTACGTGGTCCTCGATTTGGACCCTTGCTTTATATCATTCCGTTTACAGACCGTTAAATTTCGCGAGATGGCAGAGTACGTGGAGCATGAAATCAAGTGCGATGAACTTCCTCATCGAACTTCAAAGGCACAAAGTAAAAAGTTAATATGTCATTCTCACATTTTATTTTTCTTTTGCTACTAATGTATACATGACAGTTCCATATTACCTTACATTCCTGGAAAATCGTCCGATTTTGAGTTCATTGGCGCTTGTATAAACGCATGGATTGAATTTAGAGCGAATTACTTCTAAGAATTTCTCTCCGCATACGAATATGTTTTTCTCGTCGAGTTTCCTAGAATTCGTGATATAATCATTTCAAAATTGATATATTCGTACTATCTTCTCTTATTACTTAGAAATATGTGGAGTTCGTGTAAATAAGACTAGGAATTTCAATCTCATTCTGTTAAAAAATACTCGCCTGAACTCTGGAATTAAAAAAATTAATTTATTAATTAAAAAATACTGGAATTAAATTATTTAACAAATATTTTAAAACGGTTTTGATTCTATGTGACTACTCCTTCAAAGGTGACAATTCTGTCCTAATCAAGTTTATTAGTCAATCGAATATATCCTTTATTTTGCAGTTAAGCTTTTGAAATTATGACTTGCGACAACAAATGAAAATATCTGGAAATCATTTTCCCTTTCGAGAAATGTTTGATCCTTGAAATAAAAACCGAGCAAGAACATACTTTTTGTGTCCAAGATTTCCTTCATTTTTGTCTCATATTTCGTTATCTTTCATGTTTTGCAGTTGCTACTGCAGCTCATTTCCAAGGTTCCAGTGTTAGGAAGTACAAGGATTGTAAAGAAACATTGAAAGTGATACATGTTGTCATGCTAGTTAACGGTAGATTGTTTGCTATGTCGCAAAAATAAGACACAAGTTCGCAATAAAGGCGGTTCGAATGAGTTTATCATTGAAATTTGTTTGTTGATAGATTAAATGATTGGTGGAAGCATTACCGGGAAAGAGGAGACTGACATGAAATATATCGTTTCATTTTTAAGCATTTTATGAACGTTAGCGGTTTAAATTTCCTGGTACAGATGCGATAATACATTTTACAGATAGTTTCAGTAGCGAATAGTCAATTAACGGAACGTTTTAAAAGGCTAGAGAGATGACCATGTGACGCATTGTGGTACGAATTGGATGTGTGCCGCGGGGGCCTGAGCCCGGGGCTATGAAGGACAGGGGTCGGCGGTGTAGAGTGCCAGACGGCAGCGGAGAAGCTGCGCCAGCGGCAGCACACACAGAAGCAATACGCGTAATGCTCTCGGGACGAGCGACACCCATTTGTCTCGCGCTCTCTCGATGCTGCGCCGTGCGAGGCAACGAGCGGCAGCCCCCACTCCCACGCAGCCTCCGCTTCACTCACACCACGCGCCTGATTCCGGAAATGCCTTCGCTCGCCCGTACTTCATCTTCACTCGTCGTCAATCGCCACTCCCTTCGTTACATTCATATTTACACCCTTCGTCCAGCCCTTTTCCCCAACTCCTCGTTACATACTGCGACCCTTCGTCCAGGCCAGCGTCCATCCCTTTGACCATCCATTCATCGTGTCCTCCTGCTCTCCGCACCGTTTTAGCTCTGTCCTTCGCCCAGACTTTCGCCCAGACATTCGCCCAGCCCTTCGCCCAGCCCTTTGCCCAGCCCTTCGCCCAGCCCTTCGCCCAGCCCTTCGCCCAGCCCTTCGCCCAGCCCTTCGCCCGGCCCTTCGCCCAGCTCTTCGCCCAGCCCTTCGCCAAGCCCTTCGCCCAGCCCTTCGCCCTGCCCTTCGCCCAGCCCTTCGCCCAGCCCTTCGCCCAGCCCTTCGCCCAGCCCTTCGCCCAGCACTTCGCCCAGCACTTCGCCCAGCTCTTCGCCAAGCCCTTCGCCCAGCCCTTCGCCCTGCCCTTCGCCCTGCCCTTCGCCCTGCCCTTCGTCCAGCCCCTCGCCCAGCCCTTCGCCCAGCCCTTCGCCCAGCCCTTCGCCCAGCCTTTCGCCCAGCTCTTCGCCCAGTCTTTTGCACCGCCCCTCTTCCCGACTTAAACCTCTTCACTCTCCGTCCTCGCACCAGACAAGCGCTGTTGGCGCTCCCCCGCGGGCGCGGGGGGAGCCGGCGATGGCAGGAACGCTGCGGTGTGCGTTGCGAACGGCCCCAATTTCGAGATTGCCGCGTTCTTTATGTCTGCGCCGCCGGGGTCGTGTCTCGGCTAATGGCGCCCCGCACCTCGCCGCCTCCGCTCGTAGAATACGGCCCTCTCCAGCCTTCCCTCGTGTACACACTTCCGCGCTCCTCCACCGCGCACTAAGCAGGATTATCTATCTTCATCTTCCACACCGCGCCGTCGGCGCATATCGCATCTTCAATTGTTTGCGGCCTCGGCAATCTTCCTCTTCTTTTTCTTTTTTGCATTCTTCCAAGAATAGCCTTTACATCCTTCGTCTCCATTTTCTTACTCGGCGTTTATCCCCTCTCGTGTTGGCGGCGCCAGTTACCCTCGGCAGTTTGCTTACGTGGCCGTAGGCACTCGCCTGCACACTCCGCCTCCGTTGCCTCCCCACTGCCCCACTCCGCGCTCTGCCCTTGGCCTCTCGCACGGACCCTCGCCCCCGCGCCAGCCCCGCCTTCGCCACCCCCACCGACCTCCCTCCGACCGTAATGGCACCCCGCCCTCGGTAATATCATCCACTCACCGCACAGCCATGTCGTCTGCGTTTCAACCTTGTCCCGGCTGCGAATGGCGCCCACGGCTCCGTCGCCTGCTCTCGCACGCCCACCCCCCAACGCCCTTACCCCTCCTGGCCGCCCCACGCGCCGGCCCCCGCCTCCCTCGCCCACCTCCGTCGCCCTCGCTTGACCACACCCCATCACCCGCCCCGTCCCCTCTCGACCTTGGTATCTAGCTAGGGTTTGGCTTTCGACCTAGCTATATAGCTAGCTATAGGGTTTGATTTTCGACTTAGCTATCCAGCTAGGTTTTGATTTTACACCTAGCTCTCCTACGGTTTAGTTTTTGACCTAGAGTTTGATTTTCGACCTTACAATTTAGCTAGGATTTTGTTTTCTACCTAGCTATCTAGCTAGGGTTCGGTTTTCTACCTAGTTGTTTATATGTTCAAACCCGCCACCATCGCGATTTGAACCCTAGAGCGTCGCTGCAGAGATGGTGTCAACGCTTGCTCGCAGTCGGCGAGGGAGGAGCTAGGCGCGGGAAGAAACGGGGGGGGGGGGGGAGGCGCCTAGTACAATCCGAGTGATTGGGCGCGCGCTCCCATGGGACGTCGCTCCGCGGCGCCTCGCAGGTGGGGCGTGGAGCGGAGTGGGGGCGGCAGCGCCGTAGCGCCTTCCGGTAATTATTTCCCCAGGCGCACTTTGCGCCCACGCCCGCGACTTCGAATGCCACGCCACGCCATGCCCGCCCCACCTCACCCTACCCGCCCCACCCCTCCCCGCCCGCCCCATTCCGCCCCGCTCCGCCGCGTCCCGCCACGCCCCGCCACGCCTCACTCCTCCCCGTCCCACCACGAATTCCCCGCCCCGCCCCACACTTTTAGCCCCGTCTCGCCTCACCCCGGCCCGCGATATGTGCCCGAGCTATCTTTATCTGATTCTGAAAGTCCTTAAAAAAGGTGATACTCCGTACTTCGTTTTAAACATAGAGTCTGTTGACGTAAATTAGCTGTTATGATGTCATCCAATCGGGAACTTGGATGAGACTTACAGTACTGACATTTACGTTCCCGAATGGATGACACAGTAACCGCTGTTGATCTGTCAAAAAACTCTGTAAATTAGTCGAAGCAGACGTGAGAGCCGATTACTGTGCGAGCACTTTGGTCAGCGGGAGTCTTGTGTGATGGAGTGGAAAGATATTTTTAATAGGGGGGAGAGTCGTAATGTAAACGTTTCTCTGAGAAATTTTTGAATACGAATATCTGATGGGATTGCTTTCTATAGAATCAACGTTTATAAATGAAAAAGATTTGAGAAAGCAAGAGTAAAAGATTATATGATGATTACGATAAATAAAAGATGTTGCCTGGTATCAACAACTTATTTGGCTGATGATCGTTTCGATCGCGTAGCGATCATCCTCAGGGCTTTCAGCTTCCGGGACGAAAACAAAGTTCTGTCAAAGCAGAGTACAAGTAAGTTTGTTACAGATTCCTTTTGATTAAGATAGGGAGAGGGGACATATTTTTCTTTACACTAACTCAATTTCAGTCTGTAGTGGCCTGGAAATATCAGCTACCGATCCTTCCATCTGCAATCAATAATCATTAAATGTTTAGCAGGAAATGCTGGCGAATATCACGCAAAATGTCATTTAAGCAAGTAACAAGTGTTGTTCATTGATTACCTGCTTTCTGTACTCGCCTTCACAGCGAGGTTTCAACCGAATGATCGGTGTTTAGCGCTTTTACGTCCATCGATGCAAGCACTTAAAGAGCAGTTTGATCAATACGACCCTGATATTCATTCTTCATGTGCCAGCTTCTATCCTGCAATTTTGCTTAGTACAGAAACGTAAGGCGTTATTGACGTAACCATTGACGCTGTCTGCTAAGCTTTCTGTACACGCAGAGTGACAGTAAATGCACTAGAAGGCCAAGTACGTTGTTGCGTAAAGGAAATTATAATATTAGTGATTAGTATCAGACAGTTGGGGTAATGTTCAAGGAGCTATAAATTTTGACATTTAAATGTAATTCAATTATATTTTGTTTAATGTATACAGTATCTTTTATTCTTCTATCTTAAATAGCACGCCTGGATAGTCGAGGTCGCCTCGGCCCTGAAGGGTCGCGGGTCGAATCCCGCCCTGTTTCGCTTCCCGGACAATCTCATTTGAAATTTGTTCCTACAAAACGAGCTGGGCTGCTTCACAGGGGCTAGTGCAACCCATGTGAAGTGTCCTAAATTCTACAAAAGTTCTAATTTCTTCACATTTCATTAAAGCAAGACTGACATCCAACTTCTCGAATATCCTCTTAGAAGGATCGCCAAGGATCGCACGCTATCTACGTGTTGCTACTACTGCTACTATTACTAGTACTACTACAACTACGGATGATGATGATGATAATAATAATAATAATAATAATAATAATAAATCAACTTAAAGTTTAAATCAACTTTATAACTATCCAAACTTCCTTCTAACAATTATTACAATTATTTATTTTCTAATTACACTAATTATTATTGTAAAAATCACCGTCCGTCAAGAAGGACCTTTACGACATTCAAATTTATAACTAATGAATAAACCTTTACAAACAAAGCACCCATTATTTAAAATTATTAATAATTCACTTAGTGACTTACCAACCCCATCTAATATTTCAACATGATGAAATTTTGGATCCCTATTAGGATTATATTTAATTATTCAAATTATAACAGGTATTTTTTTAGCTCTACATTATACTGCCGACATTAACATAGCATTCAGATATAGAAATAGAATCAGCCATATTTGCCGAGATAAGAATATATGCCGTATTGTCAGAAGCCATTTGAATCTTAAGTAAACGAACCGCACACCTGGTCATCAATCCAGTGTGTGGTTGACATACCGACCAGTAGATACTGTGAGTAATACTAATAATACGCACGAAACACCCCTTTCTTTGTAAACGTCAAACTCTACCTTTCAGTACACGACTACCCCAAACGAGTACAACAATATCGAGTTAAAGCATACACTGAGCAGGTGGCGCGAATGCTCCGTCTTAGGCGGGCGAGGCGGCGGAGGCGGCGGCGGCGGCGCCTCAAGAAGCGGTGCACAGGGACGCGCGGGGCCGCGAGAGTACCAGGGAACGTCTGGAGTTATACACTAATTTAAACTTCTCGCGCCGCGCGCATCATTTAAAATTAGCTGCGCCGCGCAAATAATTCGCACGCGCGCTGCCTGCATTTTTCCAGGGATTTAGCAACAGCAGTAAGTTTAATGCTTCCGAAAACTTAATGCGTTTTTATAAAATATTATTATGATATATAATATAGCTAATTTACATAAACGCTTAAATCATAGCTAATGGGAAACGTCCGCCAAGTTGCCCCCGTTCGCGGGAACAGCGTCTGCTTGAGCCCACGGCGCGCCTCGCCTGCAGCGGGGCGAGCGGCGGAGGTGGAATATGTCCTCTGGAACGAAACACGCGGGAGCTGGTTGTAGCGAGACACCTTTTTACTTTCTTGCTGCGGAGAGAAAGTTGGGTAACGCTGCGCGAAAAAAACTGCGAATTTTCGGCAGAAAAACTCTTACTGCGGGGCTCTGGCAACGAGAAAGTGGATAAATCCATTTGCTAAATTTACAGAAAAACATCCTGTAACACATATTGTAGCCGAAATCCGTGTTTTGTGTGTACTCCATACCGAAAAGTTGATTGACGACAAAACGTCTGTCTGTCTTCGAACAAGCCGATTTTCTCCAAAATTGATGTTCCCCCATCGGTCTCCCTGATGTCGCGGCCCCTTGAATATGAAATCGATATTTAAATTTTGGGGGGTACTTTCACTGAAGCCCCTGGGATATTTTCAAAAATTTGATTTGTATTCCGCTGTTCGTCCTCTAATATTCAGAACAAATTGTGAAGATATTCATGTTTTCACGTTCCGGATTACTCGCAGTTGGGCAAACTGAGTAGAGGCGACAAAACACTTAATTAGAAGCCATCATATTGAACAAAAGTTAATCAATAAGATGGACAGTAACTGTAAAACATCTAGTGAACTGACTCATTGCATAGAGTGCTGACTTCGCATTCAGGTGGTCTGGGTTCAAACCTCACGCCGGCCATCCTGTCTGGGGTTTTTTGTACTTTCCCTCGTCCGTCTAGGTGAATTCTGGGATGGTTCTACTGAAAGGAACCGCCTCGTAGCCTGCGACGCTGGACGAATTCGTTACACACGTAAAATCACGATGATTTAGCGAATTCGAGACGGAACCCTGGGATCCAAAAGCACCGAAATCAATTACCATTTACTGGGAATATAATGGCCAAACCCGATACAAACATTTTAAAACAATAAAAAAGAAGAACCGCTAAAGGACCTAAGAATATTCAATGAAATAGGAAATAGTAATACTACTGCTGATCTTTCACACAGTCTAAACAATTTCCTGGATGGCCGAGTTGGCCAAGAGCGTGTACCGGCTCAGAGCTTCGGTGCGAAGGGTCGAGATTCGAGTCCCGCCTGGGGCATGGTTGTTTGTCCCTTGTATCTCATGCGTGTGTTGTCGCGGGTAACCTCACGTTCTGTTGAACCAGATCAGAGGAGTCCGCAAGTTTGTTGGTGTCTTCTAGTGTATGGTCAACTATGCGTCCCATCGGGACGTAAAAGATAACCGACTGTCGGCTGGATAAAGAACGGTCTCTCGAAGTGTGGTCGAGGCCTCTGGCGGTTGCGTGGAAGGCGGGGCAGCTGAGGGTGGCAGGGGGACCGCGGGTGGCGCAGCGCTCCTCCACTCGCGCCGATCGATATGCTCAGCGCGCGTCAGTCGCTTGACGCACGCGGCCGCTCGCCGCCCCACTACCCACTCCTTCATCCCAACACTATAGACGCTCGTTCAGCCCATCATCCGACTGCCCAACCGCCTAACTTCCAACACACTCAGTCGATCAACACCCTGACGATTCAACCGCCCGACCACTCAACCGCACGACCACTCAACCGCACGACCACTCAACCGCCCGACCACTCAACCGCACGACCACTCAACCGCACGACCACTCAACCGCACGACCACTCAACCGCACGACCACTCAACCGCACGACCACTCCACCGCACGACCTCTCAACCGCACGACCTCTCAACCGCACGACCTCTCAACCGCACGACCACTCAACCGCACGGCCACTCAACCGCACGACCACTCAACCGCACGACCACTCAACCGCACGACCACTCAACCGCACGACCACTCAACCGCACGACCTCTCAACCGCACGACCACTCAACAGCACGACCACTCAACCGCACGACCACTCAACCGCACGACCACTCAACCGCACGACCACTCAACCGCACGACCACTCAACCGCACGACCACTCAACCGCACGACCACTCAACCGCTCGACCACTCAACCGCACGACCACTCAACCGCCCGAACACTCAACCGCCCGAACACTCAACCGCCCGACCACTCAACCGCCCGACCACTCAACCGCCCGACCACTCAGCCGCCCGACCACTCAACCGCCCGACCACTCAACCGCCCGACCACTCAACTACACGACCTCTCAACCGCACGACTACTCAACTACACGACCTCTCAACGACACGACCACTACCGCACGACCACGTAACTGCACGACCACGTAACTGCACGAACACGTAACCGCACGACTGGTCGTCGGTACGACCAGTCAGTCGCACGACCACTCAATCTCACGACCACGTATCCGCCTGACCACTCAACCGTCCAATCATCATAGAACTTCTCCGTGCGTCAACTTGACCAACTCGTTCTGAACATCCCTAGGTTCCGCTTCTTCAGTCACGTTCATCCTTGGAATTTCAGATTAATTTAATAGCTTAAATAATGTGTCATTAACTGGCGTATTTGAGCTGCCTTCATTTCAGAATCCTGATCAGCAGCTGAATTTGGCTTTGGGAGTACTAATCTTTTAAGCCTATACAGATTCGCTTGTTACGTTCATTTTGTGAAGCCCAGGATAAAATGATTTGCTGCTGATAAATACAGTGCGGGCCAGGCACATGTCGTACACTGACCTCTTCAGAAGAAAAGAGTAGGAACATTTTGGTTAGAGGGAAATGCCATGCAATTTCTTTTTTAATGGAACCTTAACCTCCCTATATAATAAAGTTCAATATTCTTCCCGAAAAGCATGTTCTTTGTGGCTTCGTTTGTGTTAACTGTCGTGTTTATGTTTGTTAATATTGTCACTACAATGTATTGCCAATTCATTGTCGAGTGCTGAAATAATGCCCTACTGATTTGATTTCGCCTCTTTCTTTTTGTTATAATAATATTTTATTTTGCAATTTGTTTGGGTATAAACATTTGGCAAAATTACATACATTTTTTTTTAAAAAATGGTAAGGTCAATGGACCTTACTCCTCTCATGTTATTAAAATTGAAATCGCCTATTTCTGTGCAACTATAGCTATTCGCTGGCAGAACCAGTGATTCACATAGCTGCTCTCATATACTTGCGCAGCGTGTAACGAAATTCTTGATATATTGAAGAGAACTCTGGCTCCTAAACTTCCCTTTATTGCGTGTTCAGCAGTTTTAACGTTTTGAGCGATCCCTTCGTCCATTGATGCTGGATTTATTGTGTTACCATACAAATCAAACTTGAATATTTATCGAGTTAATCGGTTATATAACCGATCGAAAAATAATCTTCGATTGAGTGTACTCTATCGAAATGACGATTCGGTCCTAACTCTCCTTTGTAGGCCTATATGAGACTTCGTGACCTGTGGCGGTTTTTGTCGGGTTGTAATGAAAAAAAAAAAAACAAGGACCGTTTGTGTGGCAGGAAAATGTTGTTTCAGGTCCTTCAAATGTGCACTTCAACGTTTAACAGCGTTCATATAGACTATTTGCATTTTGCCGGTAATATGTAAATTTCCATTTTGTCACTGCTCTAATGTATTGTGAAAACGTGTAAAACTGGGTTAAATCATGCACTATATGCTACAAATCCTTTCCAGAAATTCAAACAATGTTAAAATGGTTATGTAAAGTACGAAATAAAACAATTATTATCTGAGATTCTTTGTATATTTTATTAATATTCATCCATATACTGAACTTTTGTTTATCTGAAAAAGTTTATGCAACGTACTGTTAACGTAAATAAGCCACTTTTCACCTTTCTGGTACATTTTACAAATTTCTCTTAAAAATATTTCTTTTTATACCTTCGCATACAAATTTTACCTCTCAGTTTACTCATTGTAGATACTTCATTACCTTCTTTAATGTTTCACATTCTGAATATGTATTATTCATTAAGCGTTCATTGCATATTTGTAGTATTGTATCAATGACATCCTCTGTAAAACCATATTGTGTGATCAATTTTTGAGTCTGCTTTTATAAAAGTTCATTATGTCTGCGTCATAGTGCAAAGTTATTGGAGTTGAATAATTAGTATACATACAATAATGCTATGATGTTTAATGAGCCGTTGAATACAGCTGTCAAAATAAAACAAAAGTTGCGAAAAGAATGAGTACTATAATTAGTATGAGATCATTATGGTCATTGTAATAGCTTACGGAAAAAAGACAAATAGGCTGTATAGTCTATTTTTGTATGGTTTCTCATAAATAGTGCAGAAACCTGTAGTTTTTGTTCATAAACATTACACATCTCGTATCGCTTTCTAGTCTAGAGAACTAGTAACAATTGACTTTTGTGAATAACTTTAAAATGATTTGCCTCCCAACCCGTAGTCACATGGCAAAAGCTGTCATAGGTGTACATGCCGCAGGATTCGAACTCAAAACCGTGGTGAAGAGGCTTTTTGCCTCTTCTATTCAGGTTAGTTCACGAAATGATATCATATACTTGTATATATGTATGTATGTAGGTATGTCATTGTCGAATGGGGTTGGATTAATTCGACTTTTGCCAGGTATGCCCGATTTTCCACAGGCATGTGGCCCTGTTTTTGTTATTCACGCCTGAGGATAAGGGAGATATGTGGTCTGCATGTCTTATTCCCATCACCGTACCTAGATTACAGGTCGTGCCTGAGCTATTCTTTCGTCACGCAGCTATAGAAGCTGAGACTATTTGTATTAGAAGCCTACTGCGTCATGTCCCAGCCGGGAATCGAATCCGGTACTCCTCCCAGTCTGTTGGCACGCTGCCGATGAGCCACTCGTGTACACTAATTATTGTATCGTTAACCTATAATAATAATAATATTATTAATAATAATAGTGATTATTATTATTGCACATGTGCTAAACGCCCAGTAAGTATATAGTTGGAGCTCGCCCCGCCGCCCTCCCCGCCCTCACCGCCCTCCCCGCCCCGCCCCGCCCCGCCCCGCCCCGCCCGCCCCGGGCTGGGGGTTTACCCTGCGAGCGCGCGGCAACGCGCAGGAGGGGCCGGCGCGGCGCCAGTCGCCATGGCGACGCTCTTATTTAGACGTTGAAGTCGTTAGGCCTCGCGGTGCAAATGGGCGGCCGCGATGTGGCGCCCTAATGCAATTACGCGCAGCGCCCCCGCGCTGCTTCGCGCCTCCGCCCCTGCTGCCGACTCACCCCTCTCCCCAGCCCTGCCGTCGACTCCGACACCCGCCCGACACTGACACCACCTCGCCCCGCCCCGCCCCGCCCCGCCCCGCCCCGCCCTGCCCCGCCCCGCTCCGAAGCTCGACCCTGACTACCACTCTGCCTCTGATCCCCACTCCGATGTATTTCCAAACTGCACAGGCCTCCCCGCTGTCCCGAAACTCCCGACACCGACCCCGACACCGACCCCGACACCGACCCCAACACCGACCCCAACACCGACCCCAACACCGACCCCAACACCGACCCCAACACCGACCCCAACACCGAACCCAACACCGACCCCAACACCGACCCCAACACCGACCCCAACACCGACCCCAACACCGACCCCAACACCGACCCCAACACCGACCCCAACACCGACCCCAACACCGACCCCGACCCCGACACCGACCACATCTTCACCCCCCTTACCGTTTGTGTCCATGCTGCTTCTCCGACCCGATTCTGCCCCTGTCCTTTACTTCCACCTCTCCCCCCCCTGCAAATCCACAGTGCCGCCAACGTCTCCTCGTTCGGACACGCCATTAGAACCATCACCCAACTCACCACATCGTTCGCCCTGTTACCGCAACCACGGCACTCCCTTTTTGCATCGACATTCATATCGCAGCCCACGCTGTCCCCTAGCACCACCACCTCACCGTTTGCTACACCGCTGGAAATGCTTATTGGCAGCGTGGGCACTTACTGCGGAGTCATTATTGTGAATGCTGCTTCCATCCCTTCGCCCATGCTTTTAAAGCCATCATTGTTTTCATATTCTCGGGGGAATCATTCCGCCCGTCACGCACATCACATCATTTTTCTCGACCCCTTGAAAATCTGTGACCCAGATCGGAGACCCCTCCATTCGTTTCGAGTGGCCTCACCGCGCCACCCTGCTACATCGTACATGACTCTACCTGGCTTACCTGGGCAATAATTACTGCTCAATTATCATCTGTCCCGTTCGAGCTTTTCTCATACGTTTACAAATTAATATTTTATAATTAATGAAAACCTATTTTGAACTGCGATCTTTATTTTAGTTAAATGTGAAAACAAATAAATGATTTCGCTTTGCAAAATATGATGTGGGAATGAAGAGTAATGCGCGTAAAAACTGAGGAGTTTAGGTGAATATAACAGTATAATATTTAATTTTTAAATTTTGAATCCATTTTCATTTTCTTGCCGGAGATTCAACAATGCTAATTTGCAAAATGTATCCTACATGAATTACTGGTCATTGGTGCGCGTTTTGCTACACTTGTAACGCCTTACTGATAACAGAAGGTCATAATGAGCCCCCAGTTCGTTCGCGTTAATATAAATTAATAATTTTTTTACATCTAAAATCCGCGTCGCGCATCATTGTTACATTTAAGTAGAAGATGAACGCTCTGAATTCAATGATAAAAAACCTCTTTTTGTTTAAACATTTCACTAAAAAATATATTTATTTTTCACGCTTCGTTTGTTTAAGAATTTTTTTAATGGTAATTGAAGTATATGAGAGAAATTGTCATTACGATTTTTTCATGGCTATTAACAAAATAGTGAGAAAGTTCGTGCTGTTGTAGCTCCACTGGTTTTTTTCTTCAGCTTTCTTCTGTTAGCAAATTTTGCGATTATTTCTTTTTTGACTTCCATCTTAGCTGCTTCGATTACCCGTAGGGGCCTCTTGTCTGTTCGACAGGCACGTCTGCGTAGCAGCAGTGCGCAAAGTTCACCTACCCAATGTGACTGGCGAGCACCTGACAGCGTCAGACAGAGTTCGAGGAAAATTAACCGTCCGTCCCCGCCCCGCCCCGCCCCGCCATGCCGCGCCGTGCGCCGGTGGAAATGAACTCTGACGTAACAAATAAGCTTAAGTAAACTCTTAGCCGGAGAGAGATCGAGTAATTCTTGTGCACTAGCGTTTCCATCTGGGTAGTGAATTACTACCCAGTAGTTTCCCCATGAAATATCTACAGTAGTTTATTTACAGGAGGGAAATTGAAAATATTAGTGTTTGGGACATTGGAGTTAAACCTTTCGCTTCATCTGATGCAAAAAATATGGAATTGAGAAACTTTGTGGCATTAAATGTGGAAGATTCTGTATACTCCATATTTTGTAAAGTTTCCTTCGATGATGATTGTACATGTGATTGCGATGATGATTGTACTTGGCACATTGTAGTTCGTTTTGTTTTATTTTGGAATTTCTGGAATGATGGAGGGGGGTCCTTGGTAATTATGTGTTGAATGGTTAACTCTTTCCTTTATTATCATAGAAAAAATATATTGTGTCATTGATTCAATCTCGCGACATGTTTTCCAACAAAGAGACGTGAGCAAAGAAATATGAAATTAATATTACGAACTTCTTTACTTTATCTACACTTCATGATCTCATTACTGTCCGTGACAGCTTATTTTTTCTTCCCACAAAAAATGAATTGAGATCATAATGCGACTACAGCAGGTGGAAATCACGTCGTTGATGACAAAATGTGTACCAGAACCATTCCAGAACCACAGCTACATCTCACAAGATGACGCCCGAGCTGACATCACGGGCCATCACAAATCCGAGGTGCGCAAACCATAAAAACAATTTTGCAATTTCTCGCTGTAGCCGCGGCACGTGATTGTACCGCGAGGCCGGAGTTTCGCGTTGAAAATTTTGCCTCCGCTCCCTCTGTGACATTATCGCCTCCCTGGAATGCGCTCCTGGATGAATTACGAGAGGGATTGATTAAATGTGATTTGCGGGTACAAATATATTGCTCGATAGACGCGAGCCTATCACGAGAGACAGAGTTACTGGGGACGTCAGCCATTCGCTGGCATCGAGCCTGAGTTATGTGGAGGCACAGTGCGTCGATCTGGGCGTATGGGCGGCGCGAGTACAGTTCGCGCGGGCGAAAGTTCTCGCTATAAATAGACGCGTCGCTCGGTCGCTCGGTCGGCTCTAACGTATGGAATCGGTTTAGCGGTATTTCCACGATCCGAGAAAGGACTGATGCAATTTTCAATTATGAGTTTACGTTGCAGAGTAAAATACACGCTGGATCGCTGCATTTGGCTTTTCATATTTGCTCTTTGTAATATAGTGAACGCATCTCACGTTGCCTTCGAGCAATGCTTATTTCATTAGTTGGGCGGAATAATTGCAGGCGTAAAGTATTTATAGTTTATTGCGAAAACCAAATTCCTATTACGTATATTACATTATTTTATATTTTCTGTGAGAAAATCTTAAAACTTGAAAGAATACCGCGCGTTCATATTATTATTATTATTATTATTATTATTATTATTATTATTATTATTATTATTATTATTTAATGTTATTATTGTTTAAAGGCATGTATTCAATACTTATTATAACAATGGTATGATAATAAAATGTAATAAAAAGTAACACATTAGATTGATAATTAATTCATTGTATTAATACTCAAATAAATGTAATAATAATTATTATAATATTATTATCGTCCCTGCAACAAAATTGTTTCATGCAGGAAAGATGGGTTAAGAAATAACTTTTTTAATAGAAAAATGTTTATCCCTCACCTTGGGTATATTGGAAGTCTGCCAAGAAGCAAGAATTGATTTGTCTTGTCCTTGCAATAATATCGTCCCGGACGAGAAAGTAAACTTCTGCCGGTGGAAATCATGGCGCAGTCCGCGGCGCCTTTGTTTGCGCTGGGTCGCCGTCTTTCCTTCGCGGAGCGCCTCGCGGGCTGGGGGCATCGGCAGTCGCCGCACGGCGCGGCCCCCGCCCCCGCCCCCGCCCCCGCCCCCGCCCCGCCCGCCGCGGGGCAAACTGAAATAAAGTGCGTGCGATGACGAAGCGGGCCTTCGCTTCACCGCCTCCGCGCCCCTGCCTTCGCCCGCGCCTACGCCTCGCCCCGCGCCCCGCCTTGGCCCCTTCTACCTTCGCTCTCGTCTCCGAGCTGCAGTCTCGCTTCTTCCTCGTCCCCAGCTTCCAGTTTCGCTTCCATCTGTATGTCCGGATTTCATCCCTTCGTCACCCCACGTCATCCCTTTCACCTCCCGCCTACACCCCTTTTAAAGCCCTGGATGCGACCCCACATTGTTTTGACCTCTGCATCGCCTCCTCTTTCGTTTGTGCCCCCCTATCCTCACCCATCGTTTACTTTATCATCTTTTCATACGGCCTCGCCTCCGTTCTCTTCCCTATTCCCCTGCTAAGCCATACCCTAAAACTTCGACTCCACCCCCCATTTATCCCCATGACTACACCTCGAAATTCTATTCTAGCTTCTATATCGCCTCCTGTTTTGTTTACACTCCATCCCCCTCGTTTACTTTACCCTCAATCTCCGTTCCGGCGTCCGCCTCCCTCTTCACATCTCTCGTCCGCCTCTTCACCTCCGTTCACGGCGCGCCCCGCCCTTCGGTTGCGTGCCTTGTCACTCCGTCCGCCCCCCGCCCCCCCAGCGCTCCTTCTCAGCGCCCTCCGCGCTCGTGAAATCTCCAACACATCCCGCGTTGCGTCCATCGGCCGCTGCCCCCCCCCCCCCCGCACTTCCGCGCGCCGCCCTCGTCCGCCGCCATCAGGGCAGCTTCGCGAATTGGGCGAGGCAGCGGGCCGGCAAATCGCGCGCACGTGACTGCACTGGCGCCGCAGCAGCTTCCGCAGCGGGCCCCTCCGCCCCCCCCCCGCTTCCCCCGCGGCCGCCCACCGCCCTCCACCGCGCCGCCGCCGCCGCCCCCGCCGCCCCGCCGCCCCCGCGCCGCCCGGCCGCCCCCGCCGATATCTACCGCCCCCGCCGCTCCCGCCCCCGCCGGCTCCGCCGTCCCCGCCGCCACGCCGCGTCCCACCGCCCTCGCCGCCCCGCTGTCCTGCCGCCCCCGCCGCCCCCGCCGCCCCCGGACCGTCCCTAGCCTTCCACCCGGCATGAGAGAAGCAGTGCTGCTTAGCTAGCAAACGTTGCAACCGCGGAGTTAGAATTGGCCGAGGAGATATTGTGTGCGAATCGCAAAGTTTTTTACTGACGCCCACATCCATGGAACGAAGAAACCGGTCTGGTCGAACGATGTAATGAACAGTTTAATGCTTAGAATCGTACGTTTTCGTTTCTACGTGCTAGGCTGCTTCCTGTTAGAGACAAAGAGCTACGAATTGATGCCAACATTATTGAAAGCCATTTCCCTGATTCTGTTTCATCTTTGTAATCCTGGACATCTGATAATTAAGAATAAAAACATCCGGTGGCCGAGATCGCTAAGGCAACAATGCCGTAGCGATCTCGGACCGAAGGATCGCGGGTTCGAGTCCTGCCTCGGGCATGGTTGTATTGTGTTCGTCCTTTCACCCCCCTATCATCATTGCATGTCATCATCGCTGTTACCATACCTTTTCAAGCAATAGTGGGCATTAATGACCTAGAAGTTGATGCGACCTTAAATAACAAAAAAACAACAACTTAGATTCGTTTATCAAAAATAATTTATATTGTTCGATGTGCACGATAATTCCTACTATTCTATTTTAACTGTTTCTAGAAGATTTTTTTTATTTCTTCCAATACTCTTCAAGTATTGTAGGTTTTCTTTATTGTCGTTAATAATGGGACTTACGCTAACCTCACTAATTACTAGATAAATAGATGAGTAAGACGCGAAGGGTTTCAGCGACTGGGAAAACTGCGCCGCTTTAGGCTTCTACGAGAACATGAAGTCGCGTTTATTATCTGGAGGCGCTTATGCGCGCAGTGTGCAACGCAGTTCGATGAGATCAGCTCCACGCTGAAGTACTGTGTTGTCTGTTTGGTTAGATGGACGCGTTTCGCAACTCTTAGCCAAACAAACTGGTTGGAACTGCCCACTTTCAGTTCGTAAGTGAGAGAACAGATGTTATGAAGGCCTGTTCACATTCTGAAGTTTCTTAAAATAATATTTATTGAGTTTGGTTTTAAATTGTTTTTTCTTCTGGCGACGTATTTCGTTTATTTTCTAAAGTTATCGTTGTCTGATGCCCGACGACTAGAAAGTTTCCATTGACATTCCCCCAACATAACCTGTACTGTTCCGAGTTGGTTTTTATACTTGGCATCACGTGGGTTTTCAACGCTACTGACTTCTAAACAAGAACACTAAAACGGATTAAGAACTCACAGAATTGACCATCCACTACTCCTTTCTCTGTTCTGGCTTACAGGGTCAAGTAATAAGTTAGAAGTTTTTGAGAGAAGTAGGTTATTTGTCATTTCTAACAATAGTTAACTGAATATTTAAAAGTTATTACAAACTATTGTATTCTACCAGCTGAGATTGCTCCAAACTTCTTTAGATTAAAAAGTTTCTCCAGTAGCTTATTTACTGTCCGAATGGATAATTTCACAGCCTGTCGAAATCCCTTCCGCTTCTGCTACTATTTCCTCTGAGTTATGGCTATTATTTATACTCAAACGCTTCTACAATAACATGTGAATGGTTAACATTTCAAATCAATTACAATTAATTGCAATTTCTGACACTGCTCAGAACTGCCTTTCGAAACGAATCATTCGACACCTCTGGTGAAATTTAGCCCTTGAAGCGTGCTCCATGAGAAGGATATATAGCCACCATAATTCCAGCTTTTGAGCTTGGGAGGCCTCATCTATGATCATGGATCAATTGATGAATAGGTGAAAAGGATCAAACGAATGGTTATGGAATAACGGTTGAATGAGAGGGAGAGAAAACGGGAGTACAAAATCTGCCATGAACTCGCCTTCTCTACCACAAATACCTTATTTCAGCCCTGCGAGTTGAACCCAAACCCAAAAAGAGAACGACAATGGGCCGACAGTCTCTCTACGACTCACATCAAGGTCTGGGCCATAATGCAAGGAGGAAGTAACATTATGTGGTTACCAGCAGTGCAACCTGAAAGTACTTACGAACGGTTTGACATAAATTAGTGAGAATTTCAAAAGCGGTCAGAGGAGGTATTCACTTATTTTCTAATTGAAACATTGAAGTACAAATTTAAGGTAACTGTCCATCGCTCCATCGTTGAGTGGTTTCACTAAATGACTTGTGTGTTATATTCGCATCTCGCATTCATTTTAGTTACGCTACGTTGAATGTTCCGCTTGGAAAACTGCCTTCAACCGAGGATTGTCAGTCGATACTTAATGGAAGCGCCCCTCTCTCCGAATTCTCTAAGAGAGGCTGCTTGTGACTAAAGATGGACCCGTTGATGCTATGCAATTTCCGCTGTAATGTGTGCCGCAATCGTTTTGGATGTCCATCAAATGTCACTGCAACAGAAGGCATGGAGACATCGTTTTAAGTATCGAAGGAGAAGTTTCCCCACGAAAATCGACGGGTATAGAGAGAAGAGAGCTGCCGATTATTTTAGCATTAGAATGTTTTTTCTAGGCCATTCATCAATAATAACTACCTTCGGGGAAACGATATCTGCAATATTATAGACATACGTACTGAATAGGAAATACCCTTGAAAGAGGAGCTTTTTTTTGTGCAACGTATGGAAACCGTCTATTCCTCCGGGCTTGGTAAATGTAAGTTTTTCACGTGCGGCTTCTTTGTCTGTCAATCGGTCAATTGGCCCGCGGTTGGCGCCCTGTGCGTGTGACACGTATCTGCTCGAGGGTCACCAAACCGAACTCATGGCGACATCCTGCTGAAAGATGAAGGGACGTTGTCCTCTGACAGTAAGTGGGGAGGTACAGCCGTGTATCAAAAATTTACCTCATGTGTAATGAAAGATTTTTTTGTCTACGCTGTTCATCAATAATGACGTCCTAGATAGTCCTGCGTGAACCAGACAAAAATTTACCCTTCAATTAAGGCGGTACCACGCATTTGGTATTCGATGAAACGCGAGCGAGCTTTCAGCAAATTCTGAGGAGTAGTGTGGCTAGATTGCTCCCTGTCCGCTGAGCTTCAAACTCTTAAATGCTCACCCTCCCGGCAGCTTGGCGGTTTTGAGGGTCAAATCAAAAGATGCAAACATTTAGCGACTTACTCAACTACTCGGCATCAGTATCTCCCTACTCGCGAAATACCAAATGTGAGCACATTAAAAGAAGCGAACATTTAGCTAACTACTCGGCATCAGTCGCTCGCTACTCGCCATCATTTATCCGCTACTCGCCGTCCGCCAAACGCGTGGAGCGGCCTTCAGACCACCTCCTTTTTTTTAATTTTATTTAATTGTTTGTTCAAGTACAATGTTCAGTTTACAATAAAAACTTTGCAATTGTTTGATGACTTAATCTAATTAATTTAATCTAGGTTAAAATTGTACTTAATTAATCTTAATATAGGGAGAGGAAAAAAAAGCACCTCAGGAGAATTATTCTACATTTGCAAATATCTGGAGGAAAGAATGGAGCTGGAATCTGTTCTTAATTCTGGTTTTGAATGTGGGATCATTTCCGAGTCTGTAGTGAGTTGATGCCTTTATGAAGGATAAGTTTGTGTAAAATTTGTTTGATAGGAATGCTATTTGGTGTGTTATTTCATGTATGTTTAGATCGTTATGAAGTTGTTTATTACTAATGAACCATGGTGCTGTTGTTATTGATCTTAAATATTTGTTTTGAAACACTTGCAATTTGTTGACTCCGTTCTTGGCGTGACGGCCTCGAGGGGAGGCGCAGACCCGCGCGAAATTTGAACTTCCGCCACCAGCTTCCGCTCCCACGCCGGCCACGCCCCCTCTCGCAGGCGGAGCGCCCCCTCCCCCCTCCCCCGCCCCCGGCGGGCGCCGTGCGTGCCAGCGCGCCGTGTATTTACGCAGTTCATTGGCGCGGACGCGCTGCGTGCGCGCCTCATTATTGCCGTGTGGCGCGCGGTGCCCTGCGTCGCTTAACAGCTTTGCCGCGCGCTTGCCCCGCGCCATCAATTCCCGCCGCATTGTTCGTTTGCCCGACAATGACCTTTTTTAAATTTTGTTAGTTGTCGGGATTTTTTTGTTCGTTTGTGCCGTCTGGCTACGCCGCACGATGGTTTGAAACGCAATAGAGGCCGGACGTTGCAAAGTAAAGCTGGGTAAAACTTGTTAGCTCAAAACGTGCCTCTTATTGCAGACCGTGAATTGTACGAAATGGAGCTGATGCTGTAGAAGAATTTTTCTACTGTTGTATTTCTGCTACTATAGTTTCAACTATATGGTTTAGTTTCTACTATACTTCACACTATGTGATGTAATGTGAGCGTTGTGATAATTCTTATGATAATACACTTGAAGTGTGTGATCAGTGTGTTCATGGAGCTTGATAAAAAAGGATACTGCAAAAGGGGATACATTTTTTGTAATGTCATTATAATAGTATATAGAAAACTTTCTGCAAGTAACTGTTGAATATTTTATATCTGGCTATGATCTTCGAAAATTCACAGAACACTCGTACAAGTACAAGTTCAAACTCTTATAAAAAGGTACTTAGCCGCCTACTCGCTTGCCCACACCCGCGTTCTTTCTAGTGCTCATCCTCACTTGTTCACATCCTCAATTATTCGGGTCTTCATCTGCCCGCAACCTCGTCTGCCAGGTCGTCCCCTGTCCGCGACCTCCCTCACCAGCGTCCTCATTAGTTCGCGTTCGCGCTTATCCTCGTTTACCTGTGTCCTCGTCCTTGATTGTCCACGCCTGTCCTCGTCCAGACTTGTTCTCGTCCACGTTTGTCCTCGTCCAGGCTCCTCGTCGTTTGTCCTCGTCCCCGCTTGTTCTCGTCCAGGCTTGTTCTCGTCCATGTTTGTCCTCGTCCAGACTTCTTCTCGTCCTGATTTGTCCTCGACCACGCTTGACCACGACCTCCCTTATTCGCGTCTTCACTCGTCCACGTCCTCACCTTTTCGTGTCGTCACTTACCTGCGTCCTCACCTCTCCGCGTTTTTTCTTACCTGCATTCTCACGTATCTGCGTCTTCACCTGCCCGTGTCCTCACTTGCCCGCGTCTACTCGTGTCTGCGTGCACGTTTGTCCGCGACCTCAGCTCCCCTCCGAGCGCGTCCTCGCCCTGCGGTGCCCATCTCGCCCCCGTCCTCGATCCCCGGACCCTCACCGCAATCCCCATCCTCCATCGCCCGCGCCGCCCGCAGCGCACGTGCCGCGCGCGGCGCGTATTAATTACTGCGGAATTTCATTGGGGCCCGTCCGCATTCGGTACCTGTTAATGAGCAGATTTGAGAAAATTCGCCTCTGTTACCGATAGGCAATTTTGCGGGGGTTGGTAATGAGACGGCCTTTATGGAGCACGGTTGAATTTTCACGCGGATGGAAAACGTGTTTATTTCTCGCATGTGGTGCCATGAAACGAAATAGCCCCTATGCGGCAACTGTTAGCATCGAATTCCCCAGCGAATGAAAAATAAATTTAGAACGGGCAGTGTTTCTCACTCAGAGTTTATATACTTTTTTATGGCTAAAGCACATCCGGTGACTGATATATGTTCAGATGAAGTGAATATAGTATGTAACATGCCGAGTGAGGATGGTATCACACATCACGTTTCTATTTCAAGTTATTTATTTTTTCAGTAACTGATGTATGGCTTTTTCAATTCAATTGTTTAAGAAATGATTGTAGAATATAGTGTGAATGTGCTTCTATTTCGAACTGGGGGAATTATTTAAATCGAAAGAACGTCTCGTAACTATGTGTTCCGGTTTCTTCATTTCTTTTTTATCTAGAAGTTTGAAAAATCACCTTCGACAGTTCTATTAATTCTTGAGACAAATGAATTAATAGGATACTTTGTTCAAAATACCCATAACTGCTAGTGAATATTATTTCCAATCACTAGTTGTAGGGAATAATTAAATCCATCTTATTTCAAATGAGTACTTAGTTTTGATTTTGAAGTTCGTTTTGCATGTAGGTGTATAACATCATGAACTTGAAAAAGTAATAATACGGTACCTGGAATATCCAAATAATTCTGTAGGTGCGTCTTATACAGTAGCGCCCTTTAAATGGTGAATGAAATTTAAATTGATAGATTGTATTCACGAGTTTGGGTATTATGTTAATTATGAAAATCATTTAAACAATGTTGAACAATTGTTGATTCAGTGAGTAATTATGTCTGTAAAAATCTACGATTATGGTAATTGCATTTAGCATTCCGTTTCTTTTAGGCATTTCATCATGTAATTTTCTGTCCCTTTATTTACAATATATTAATATGCAGAGCAATTACAAAATATTAATATAAATAATTCATTAAATTCGCAAATACATTTCACAATGACTACTACTGTCCTAAAATATTGAAAACAACGTTTTCCATGTGTTTTTCATTCCTTTCATTAGCATTTACATAATTCGGAAAAGAGATTCGATTTCAATTTCAAAACATTGAATAATAAAAATATTTTTTTCGAAAACTACGTTGCAAGTTACTGAACTAAACCGTCGCTTTGGTAAGGGACGATATCAGGAATTGCCCAGCGACACTTGTTTCAGGTGTCGAGTGTTACGAGGTTAAGTGCATTTTTCGTTTTGGTTTGAGTTTCATTTTCTATTTAATAGAAAGAAATACTTAAGATATTTTTATGACTTCTACTATATCATATTTGTAGGAAGTAATGTATTAAATGTCTAAATATTGAAACAATTTAAATTAGCTATTCTATAATTGTTAACAAATTTTTAAAAGTAGTACATAAATATAAGTCAATTTTTGTAAACAATAGTTTCTTATATTGCTCTAAAGTATGAGAAGTATGAAATACATTGATGAGCATAATTTTATGTTCATTTTTCTTCGAATCTTATAAAATAGTTCCTGGAATTGCAAGAGCATTTTAAGGAAGAATCTAGGACAGTGGAGAACACACGTCCCCACTGCAGCAGTCCCTGCCGCCACCTTTTATCTTCGATGTTCCCCTTAGAGGCGAACGAGAGCGAACTGCCGCCACAGGACAAGCGCAGCCGCCGCCGCCGCCGCCGCCGCCGCGGGAAGGAAGAGCGCTTGCGTCGCCACGGCGCCCGCAGACTTCGCCACGGAGCCGTGCTTGGGGGCCAAGTCCACGAGCGCTCCGTCGCCGTTCGACGACACCAGCTGCCAAGGCAATGGGAACGGCTTAAAACACTGTCGCTGTTACGAGGAAAATGATGCCTATGACGAAGCGAATGATTAAAGTAATACATGGGCAATCAATAGTCAATATTTTTTTTGCTCGCGAATAGGCCAACTTAGGACCACGCGTTCATACATCCTGCATTTACCGTGGCTCAGTATCATATATCGCGGTAGCAGGTGTATGTAATCTCCACTTGGGGGGGATCAGTATTTTTTACTGAATCCGATTTTTATCCCCCAGGGTTGTTAGCCCTGGGGGTATGAAAGATGAAATGATGATGATAATGAGGGGTGAAGGGACGACACACTCATACAAACACACACAAATACACCCATGCCCGAGGCGGGACTCGAACCCGCGATCTTCTGGTCGGAGACCACTCCGGCACTACTGCCTTAGCGATCTCGGCCATCTGATCGGCCACTAGTCAATATTATTATAAAATAAAACAGAAAATAGCCGATCTGATGGCCGAGATCGCTAAACCAGTATTGCCGTAGTGAAGATCGCGGGTTCGTGCCCCGCCTCGGGCATGGGTGTATTTGCGCATACTTATGTATTTACGTTTGTGTCGTTGTGTCGTCCTTTCCCAATTCATTATCATCATCATTTCATCTTTCATACCCCCCCCAGGGCTGACAACCCAGAGAGATAAAAATCCAGTTAAAATGCCGATCCCTGATAACGATTACATGCACCTTCCATCGAGATAATGGTACTGAGCCCCCGGTAAATGCATGATGCAAGCACGTTGGCCTATTTGCGAGCAAAAAAACAACACAAAATACACAATTAAAAGGACAAAATAAAAATAGTAAAACATTCGGTCAATGTAAAGCATAAAATGTTCTGTTTTCTGAGGTTAACTATTAGATGCTGTATTATAATGTATTGTGCATGACTACAGGCTATGTTCAGCATTTTCAAAATTGAAAGATTCATATTAAATCGCAAATCAGAAAATATACTTCTGAGGCTGAAGGGTGAAAAAAAATCATAAAAGCAACCAACCTGGGTAGCCAAGATCATTCTAAACTTTCTAGATTCGAAGGATCGCGGGATCAAATCCCGTCTCGGGCAATGCCGAGGCGCCCCCAATCACCATTTAGAACCTGTGGTTCCTCTTCCCCCCATTACCTTTATGTATACTCCTTATTCGGCTGTGAAGGGCTCAGTTAGGCCTAAGGGGATCCCCAGTACTAAAGAAACAGAAACCGTGGCCGAGAAGGGCCCAAGGGCTGACCCAGGCAGCCGAGGCGGGGAAGGGAGGGCGAAGATGGAGGGTAGCGGATGCAGTTAGGAATTAGGAAGGGCGCTTCACGGCCTGGGAACCCGCGGACAAAAGGAAAATGGGGATTCTAGGAGGGGGCGTCTAAAGACTGAGAGCCAAGGCCTCAAAACGGTACAAAAACAGATAAAGGGATTTAACACTATTGAGATTGTCTGTTTTTAATATTATTGGAGATCGACAGTATTCAGAACTGAAAAGAAAACATTCTCGTAGTATATTCAAGAAAATTAATATTTCTACTTCTGTACTAAGTATATACAAGTTGTCTCTATTGGTAGAGACATTGGTACCAAATGAAGAAAGATGACGGGAAAATATGTTGGAAGAGAGAATTCGAAAAGGAAGAAAACCCTGAATCAGTAGAATGATATAGTACATTCAGACTCAGCTCTGAAGCCTTATAAATCGAAACGAATTTGAAGAAGTCTAGCCAGAGAGAAGTAGTAAAGTGTAATAATATCATTAATAATAATATAGAAACAAATGTACAAAAGTCCTTCAAATAAAAAACCTATAAACATTAATAATGTGACAGATAATTCGTACATTTGATGCTGTTTGAAAAAGTCGTAATATCCAATGATCTTCATTATACCTTCAAGAATTGAGATTTTTTTCATTTTCCGAGTTCCTCAGATTATACCTGATCAATATGGCAGTACTAATTTTGCAATAAAATATTGAGATACAAGCTAATGAAGACTCCATTCAAACGGACATGAAGAAAGCTAGAAATGTTTCTAGGATAAACATACCGCTTGAGAGAATCAAACTCTTAAAATCAGGGACTCCCCTGACATATATTTCCGTCCCTAACTTCAGATCAGTTTCCATCACTATTTCAATATTTTATCTTCAGTCTAAAAAAATAAACACGGATACGCACATACGTATAACCTAATGAATGATATATCAATAAACGTATGAAATTACGGACGCGTACATAAAATGAAACCCGAATTGAAGAACGAATGACTTCAAAGAAGAGAGGTTCTATTGAAAAAATGAATAAACAACTACATCAAGAAACGCATTAATAAAGAAACAATTAAAAAGACGGATGAATAAACAAAAGAACGATGTATGAAATTAGTGAATGGGTGCTTTCTTGAAAAAAAGAAAGAAGGAACTGAATGAACAAAGGATGATTTAATAAGGCATCATTCATTAATAAATTAATTACCCCTAAAATGTAACGAATAAATTAATCATCACTTCTAAATAATAATTAGAATTTAATTTTTCAAAAGAATGAAGGTATAACTAACAACTGGAGGCATTGGAAACAATCGAATGGGCGGATTATGGGGGGCAAGGAGTTGTTACCTTGAGCGCGGGCACGTGGATGCCGAGCCAGAGCTGCAGGTCGGAGGCGTTGGTGAAGAGGTGGAAGAAGCTGGCGAGCGAGGTGTTGTAGCGCGTGGCGCTGTAGTGCACGCCCACGAGCGCGCCCGCGCACAGCAGCGCGCCGCCGTCCTGCAGCCTGGGCTGCGCCGGCGCCTCCACGCAGAACTGCGCCGGCTGCTCGACCAGCGCGTGCGCGCGGCACTGCTCGTGCGTCAGCACCTGCACGTTCCACGTCATCCATTTCGGTGGACTATGCGTTGACACGGCGGCGATGGTGTGTTAGCGTACCGGACTGTTATACCCAAGCTCGCGGGTTCAAACCCGGTCGAAGCCGTGGAATTTTAGGGCGACAAAATCCTTCGTACGCCTTCCTTCGGAGGGGAAGTAAAGCCGGCTGTCCCATGTTAGTAGATTTACTTGCATGTGAAAGATCCTCAAGCCTAAATGACGCCTCTGAGCTAAATTCAAATCGCCTGTTTCTCGCCCAAGAAATACCTCCTTTCTCTGTTAGTTGGTGAAAGGAGCGTAGCGAAATTTGCGTGGTCAGGCGGAAGAGCAGGCCTAATGGCCCGAGTCTCGCCACGGAAAATAAGGCAAATTCAATTCAATTTCGTGTTTCCGGCTAAGGTTATTAGTCCCGTATGTGTAGTGCATGTTTCCCCTCGTGAGTTGGCTGTGATCTTCCCCCCCCTGGATGATGAGATCCGGCGCCGACCTACTGTCAGCTAGTGGGGTTTTCCCCCAACCAGGTATCTCCCACCAACGGGGCAACGCCTCTGCCGCGACTAGCTCTAAGCTCTCGGCTGGTATGGTAGTGTAAAGCGTGTAAGTGTGTGTAGGTAAAGGATGAGGATAGGACAAAGAAGACGCAGGAAAGATCGCGCGCGGTCCGTGGCCCGTTTGTTACGGTACTGCTCCGGCATTCGCCTGGTGTCGTTCGGAGAAACTTCGGAAAACTACCGATCAGAGCAGTCGGTCGCTAGAGTTCTCCTCCAGAAAGTAGCTCAATTTGACGCAGTTCTCTAGCTAGAGTCGAAAATTCTGATACCGACGGGATTCGAACCTAGAACCTCCCGGTGAGGGGCACTGCAGTGACGTCAGTTGATGTCTTGAGCCACCTCTACCGGTGCAGAAGGTTTAGTCGGCGGTTGGGTAAAATTCAGACGCTATCTGGAGGAGAATTGTAGCGGCCGGCTAGTCGAGTCGGCAGTTTTCCGTGGTATCTCTGATCAATTCCATGCGAATGTCAGAGCATCATCTTAATAAACCGGCCACAAACCACGCGCGATCTTCCGTTTCTAATCTTTCTCCCCTCCTCTCGTCTTGCACACATCCCTGCATGCACCACACTACAGCGTATGACAAGAGAGCAATCGGCAGGTTAGAGCTTGTTCGGGGTGGGGCCGTGCCTTACTGGGGGGAGATAGCTGGAAGAGAAACTCCGCTAGCGAAAATGGAGGAGGACGTCGGATATCGCGTTCCAAAGGGAAGGAACACGACAAAGAGCATACTCTGTGATTACAGGACTAAAGGCTGCAGAAGTTGACGTGACCAGAAACGCTAAACACTCACTCACTCGAAATTTGCCTTGTGTATGACTAGAAATCACTCATTTTCCGGCTCGATACAAGAGGTTTTTGCACGGCGTGTCGTAACCGATATGATGCTCGTTGAAAGGCCGCCACGTGACCGTATCATTCGAAGTGTAAATAAGGTTTTTGCACACCCTTTTAAAATTATTGTAAATAGAATCATTTTTGGAGAGTAATGTTAGAGATTGCTACTGAAGCTAATTCCTATAAGAGTACATTTTCTAGATTCCCATTTGTTCGACTTGAGCTGCCAAACAACATGATGGTGAATCATGAAAATATAGGATTTTAAACACAATCTGCCTGCACTGATTGTCGTCATAATACAGGTTGTATTTATTACGTTATTGCATCCTCAGAAAAACTTAGTCACATTTCAGAGATTTTCTTGTAAAATTATTCTGGTAATGCTCTCGATAATGGAAATTACAAATTCAACCAGTTCTTTATTTTGTGTAATTATGTAAAAAACCCTTTTACAAGTATTCTAACGAATGAAAACTGGTAAAGTCGTTTTACATGATTTTTCGTTCTTATTCATTTATTCGCTTATTTACCGTGTGAGTCTTTTGCTGGGACACTGCCATTGCCATAGTTCCTCACCCATGTATTGGACCCAAGCTTCCCCCGGCGCGTGTCCAGGGGACCTCCTTCGAACAGGCGGCCCCGGAACCGCCTGGGTGTGATTCTTACTTTTTCCACCAAATGACATTCGAAGTTAACTAGGTCCGAGCTTTATGGTTGGGAGAACGTGCGATCACTTTAGAACGGAAAATTGCTGGAGATATTTAATTTTGCTTTGAATCTGCCATGATATTTTTATGAGCCATACGTATGTCATGGTACTTGTGGCCTTCAGAAAATCTACGCGCCCCAGGTGTGATCGAACCCGCGAACTGGCGATTCACAGGCCAACACGCGGCGATGGTGTGACGGTTAGCGTACTGGACTGTTGTACCCAAGATGTCGGGCTCAAATCCGATCGAAGCCGTGGATTTTTAAGGGCGAAAAAATCCTTCGTGCGCCTTCCTTCGGAGGGGAAGTAAAGCCGGCTGTCCCAAGTTAGTAGATTTACTTGCATGTAAAAGATCCTCAAGCTTCAATGACGCCTCTCAGCTAAATTCAAATCGCCTGTTTCAAGAAATACCTCCTTTCTCCGCTAGTCGGTGAATGGAGCGTAGCGAAATCTGCGTGGTCAGACGGAAGAGCGGGCCTGATGGCCCGAGTCTCGCCACGTAAAATAAGACAAATTCAATTCAATTCAATTCAACACGCTAACCGTTCACCCGACGCGCACACTGTATTTTTCGTTCTTTGACATATTTCATAGATAATTTTCTTGTTTATTACTGAACTTACTCAAAAGGAGATATTCTTGTAAAAACGTAGCATCTGATAGTAAAAATAAATTCCCTTCCAGAACTCACACCCACTCGTTAGGTAGTAAGAACATTCAGTTCGATACATGTTGCTGCCGGAGAGAGCACTCACCACTCCGATAGTCGTCTTGATGGGTTCGGTGAAGTTGGCTAAGTCGGCAGCTGTTTCAGGCGCGCTCTGCTTCTGCACCTTCCAGCCTTCAATGCTGCACCTTAGCGGCCTTGCACAGAAACCATTTAGTGAGAAGTAGAGAAGGAAAGCGAACGGTAAATTATTAAGATTCAAATTTTAACTATATAATAACATTTATAAAGTTGAAGTTACCAAACAAAGTATGAATAAGGTGCGAACATTATGGATACATATCTTTTCACTTTCTCTCCATTACGATTGAAAGGAGAAGTATTGTAATCGGGCACCGAAAAATAGAGAATTTTCGTCAAAAAAACTCGTATTGTCGGACCCTGGTAAAAAAAATGGATCAATCCTATACTGTATATAATGAATTACCTCCTCTAACACGTGGTGTAGCCAGAATTCATGTTTTGTGAACCCTTCATATCGAAAAGTTGATTACTGTAATGTCTGTCTGTCTGTCCGTCCATTAATCTGTCTATGGTCAATGCTAGCGCTTAAATCGTTCAGCCTACTTTCTCCAAAATTGATATTCCTCTATCAATCTCAACACTTGGGGAGTTTCAAAGAGATATTTTGATTTTTGAAGGTACTTTTCATGATGATTTTTTAGAACATTTACAAAATGTTCTCAAAAATGGTTGCACACTTTGTCTATGTTCAGTGACATCCCTTGTTTTTCGTAAATTGCCAAAGTGCAAGTTTTTTCGGTGTCTTCGTAGAACTACAGTATTGAAGATAGAGTTTTGCATTAATGAATTTAGAACAAGGAACGCCTAAAAGAACAGCGCAAAGAAGGTCTCATTTTCGATAAATTCTCTAAATTTTCGATAAATATTCGATCAATTCTCTAAAAATTGCAAAGGAGAATTATTAGGAAAAGTGCGAGAAAGTATGTTCTGCTGTAGCTCCTCTAGTTTGAATTAGTATCTCTTGACTGCTCAACGATAACGATTGTTTCTAATTTCCTTGGTCGCTGCCAAGGTAGATAGATATATCTACCCGCCGTCTCAGATATATCTATCCAATTTTTTGGCTGGTTCTTGACTGAACAAATGATCTGTCCAGTTCAGGAATTGTCAGATTAATTTTTCCATGTCGCTTCAGAGACATCGATAATTCTGACGCTGGTTAAAGTCATCTGGTGTGTAACTTCGTTAGATAAAATATTAGACTATATGTTCATTGCCAAAAAGTTATCATATTCAGCCTCTTTAGATTCTCTAGAAATGTAGTCGCCAAATTCATGAAGCTTCTGACCAACCATACCATTTTTTAAACTATGAGCTACGAAAAGAAATAAGGGCGTAAATAACTATCAATAGATCGATCAATCAATCAATAAATATCACTCTATCAATATTAGGCATCAGCTGTACACACGCTAAACATAATGGACATGACCTCAAATTCAGTTGCGCGGGAGTATGCAAGCAGCTGTTTTCCGTGAAGCAACTCCAGCTCAGACAATCGGGACCCTGCGATCTATCGAACCCCGCGAGCTACTAGTTGTCCGCGATCAACGAGCTACAATATACTACATAGAGTGGCTGTTCCTATAGTTTCAGCGCTCTTGGTGGAGGCTCGCAGAACTAGCTAGAACTAGCAGAAGGCACTGCTTTGTCTGCAAAAAAACATGGCTTCAATTTGTTGCAAAGATAGAGGTGCTTCAGCCACTCTATGTAGTGTATTCTAGCTTGTTAATCGCGATAATTCTTTGGTAGTCACCGATCTAGAACGTTTATTCTGAGACAGCGTGCACAGCAGAACAGCATTACGAAAATAGTGGTGCTAAAGCAGAACGTCCATTCTCATCAGTACTTTCACGCAAAATTACCCGAAAAGTACTGAAATTTTCGAAAAATTGTACATGACTTTATTTCAAAATCTATTTTTAAGAAATATGTTTCATAAAGAGATAAAACCTCAATATTTAATATTTTAGTTGTAAGAACTCTCCGAAAATGGTTTAAACTCTTCGAAAATCAGGATATTCAATAACCATGTGACCAGCACCATTCTCTTACACGTCCTTCACACAATCCAACAACAAAATTTAATAAAAACGATGGAGCAATTTTCTTTTTAAAAAAAATGAAAATTGTCCCAGGGGTTTCACATAATATACCCCCACCAAAAAAATTAAATTATCAGTTTCAAATTCAAGGGGCCGTGACATCAGCCAGATCGATTGGGAAGTAACAATTTTGAAGAAAATCCGCTGAATGGTTTAGCCGGCTAGCGTTGTTTACGGACGGACACAAGTTTTGCCGTCATTCGATTTTTCGGTATGAAGAACCTAGGAAATATTGATTCTGGTTACACCACGTGTTCGTGGATTTTTTTTCCTATATTTACCAACAGGATTCATCCATATTTTAGGACCCTGCAATAAGAGTTTTAGTTAACTTTGTGTCTGCCCCGCGGCGAGCAAGTGAAACGGGGAAGTCGTTACCTGCGCGCGTCGTCGAGGGCGCCGGCGAGCACGGGCGCGGGCCGCAGCGCGGCGCCCAGCGTGAAGGGGCGGTCGACGCGCGCCAGCGCCAGCCCGGGGAACTCGAGCGCGCCGGCGTCGGCCTGGTTGGCGTGGCGCGCCACCTTCACCACGCGCCGCCGCTGCCGCCACCCGCCGTCGTCCGGCCCCGCCCCCGCCCCCGCCGGCACCGGCGCGCCGTCCGCCTCTGCCGAACAAAACGCCAGGCAATTGGACCACTCTGCCTCGCAACCACCTCGCCAGCACCCGATGCTCCTAGCGACGATACTATTATTATTATTATTATTATTATTATTATTATTATTATTATTATTATTATAATTTTTTTTCGTTAATCGGCCGACTAGGACCACGCAAGCAAGCATCCTGCATTTACCGTGGCTCAGTTTTTATTTATTATCGCGGTAGCAGGTGTTTGCAACAATTCTTAGGGGGAACCAGCATTTAGCTGGATCCCATTTTTATCCCCCATGGTTGTTAGCCCGGGGGTATGGAAGATGAGAGATGATAGGAATGGATTAGGAGGCGATAGGTTATCGTGGACTTTTGGAACCATCCCAGCATTCGCCTTTATGACCGAGGGAAACCACGAAAACCCCGGTCAGGATGGCCGGCCCGGGAATCGAACCCGGACCTCCCGATTATGAAGTCAGTGCGCTACGCACTGAGCCACTTCGCTCGGTTATTATTATTATTATTATTATTATTATTATTATTATTATTATTATTATTATTATTGGTTAATTTCTCAGCTATTTTCGCTGGTAAAAATGCCCAGCCTCCCCTGAGTTGTTTAGGGGACAGAAAAATCCATCTTATATCTGGACCTAAGGTATACATTTTCTTACGATATGGGCTGTTTGTAACAGAACTGGGCGCTGTCACGTGTTCAGTACGTTTTCAGGTAGTTGAGTTCTGTTACGTTTTTACTGACATGGCCTTCCGCCGATATCACGAGTGGGTATGTTTTGGTAACATTTCATTTCAAAAATGTCCTAGTTCATAAGATATTATTATTATTGTTATTACTAGTCAACTAACATACCATGAAGAGCAAGGGCCTCCTGTCTCTTCCAGGGAATACTGAATGAATGAATTATGATGTGATAGGATGATGGTGGCAGGTGGGGTGGTAGGATGTGATCGTGGCCTTTTTGAACCATCCCAGCATTCTCCTTATGACCAAGAGAAACCACCAAAATCCCCGGTCGGGATGGCTGTCCCAGGGACCGTTCCCAGTCCTCCAGATTGCAAAGTCAGCTCGCTGCACACTGAGCCACTTGGTTCAGTAACGGTGTTAGTAGTGCGCAGTAAATTACTCGTCACATGGAAAAATAACACGACCCAAAAATCAGCGATATGGAATTAGCCAAATTATTTGAACAAATTAGGTTTTCCGTAAAAAGCTTCGACCTAGGTAATAGATTAGTCTGGCGGTAAATTATCTTTACTGTTCATTGTTCATAGAGTGTTTCTCTGCGCTACGCATTGAACAGAATGTATCGCCGAACAGGTCTGCAATAAAATTTGTCAACAAAATCTGTCACACAGGTCCAACCATGTCTCTGCGGCACGGGCTGGAAGACAACGAACAGGCACGATGCGAAGCAAACTTATTCCGGCGATAATAGGTTAGTCAACCGGTAGTGTACGGTACGGACGTACGGTAAATAAAGTGATGAATTATCACTTTCACAAATTCCATCCTCTTTCCGTTGCTCAGTAACGCAAATAGTGCTGGGGATGAAAACATTCACAAAAAATAAAAATAATAAAAAACGAACAAGGGTATTTAAAGTTTTGGACATTTACTGATGAGTCATAATGTTTAAAAATTACCAACCTTTGCGTACGTACGTCTGCAGTTTCAAATGCTCTTTGGAAGGGTTGAGGGTTTGAATCCTGATTAAATTATAATGGCTTTCACCTTGTTATTTTGGCGCAGAAGATAAACAATAACCATCATATATGCCTATAATAATAAAAAATAATTCTTCAGGAAAGCCAGCCATCTATATTCGGCCAGTAAATCTCGTCTGTGGTGTGGCACAAGGCGGAAGCCTTTTTGAAACAAAAAAATATTTGATAACGTGATAAAGAACAGGTTGCGTTCTGTTCATAGACATGCGGAAAGTATTATACATGAGTTTACCATTATGGCTTTTATTGTCTTCACGGCTGGCTATTCGTGGGCAATTGTATGATTGACTGAGGTGCATGCGAGCAAAGAAAGCCGAAACACACAAAGAATATTGATTTTTCTTGCAAACAAAGGATACCTTAATGACATTCGTAGGCTATATTATTGATTATGACCTAATGGTGGATGAAGTATACAGTGTAGGATACAAAATAGCGTCGACAATGCGATAGATGACCCAATCGCACTGTGACAACGTCGGTTGACTTTTACTGTTCATTTCACGCTATTTTATTGGGGTACCTCACTTCACATTCTCTCCATTGAAGTCTTGAGGTGTCGGTTGATACGATGCAATTTACTGTATTCATCACAGAAGTTTACCGATTTTGATATATTTGGTCACTTGAAGCGACAATCAAAACTTTCCTCTCCTGTTATCCACAAAGTAATATTCATGTATATTTATTGGTTTAAACGTCTCGCTTTTACATTTGAGAATGTGCACTGTCAATGGGTATTTGTTTGGTGAAAAAGAGATTCCTCATCCGTTCACGAGAAAAATCTGAAATGAAGTGTTCACATTCAATAAACACGCGGACAATTTTTTCTCGTGGTGGCTAGAGGTGGGGTCGAGTGGTATTTAGTATTATGCAGAATACATTGTGGATTCTTCCTTTCTAGAGCCCTCCGATTCTCTTCTTGCGAAATTTCTTTTCCAGACATCTAACATGAGCCACAAAAACAAGTGAAACAAAGTTATCTGGATGTTTAGAAAAACTAAAAAGAAATAAAGTATAAGACATATTTAATGTTTATTGTTAATTGTTTGGCGATGCAACAGTCTTCAGCTACTTCATTATATGTTGAAGCCTCGTGCACTCCTTCCCCTGCGTCCTTTCTCCCCCCCCCTCTACGCACCAAATCCTCCCTCCTCCCGCGTACATCCAGAAGAAATTCCACAGGTTATACGAATACGTTGTCGCCTTCGCTTTATATATTTCCGTTTATTTGTTTTATTTATTTTATGAGAAAACAATTAAAAACCATGTGTGATGTACTATGGGGAGAATTCTGTGTACGTTATCTTAAATTCTGGATTCCGTGTCCTAACGCTATACAAATTGAATTCTGAATATAGATGGAAATAAGCATTTTTGGCAAGAATTGTTGAGAAAAATTCGCTTCAATGTAATTTTAAATCAAATGAAAGGGAATTTTAAATCAAATGAAATAGATTTTTGCTTTTATCCCGTATGGTGCCTTTTGTGAAGGAATGGACATCCTGCCGTTTAAACACGGAGAATGATAATTTTAATAACTATATTTTCCGCTGAACTCTATAAGACGTTCACAGATAATAATGTTAAATTTATTACCAGAAGCAAAACAAGGTGCTCTCTAAACATTTGCTCGAAGGATCAGAGAAACTGTACGACAACCGTGACCGAGATGGGGGTCATTGACTGTTTCTATCTCCGTCACCACTCGCCTCACCCCACCCAGGAATTGCTTCCACCAACCCCGCCAGAAACGTTCCCTGCCCTCACATATATTCTGTAAACATTCACCTCCAAGTCTCCACCTTCTCCTGTTCATTCTCTACTAAACCATCACGAAGCAAAGCAAAGCAAGGATCCCGTTCCTTCTCGCCTCTCCCTCTCACCTACCTTGTCTGCTCGCGTCTATCTGTTCATCTCTCTTTGTTAGATCGTTTCCCAACCAACACATTTCAACTGGCCTCGCTAATGGAACAGAACGTCCCGTCCGCCACTGCACTCCCCCTGTTCCTGCGCCGGCACCGCCCACCCCACCCCTCCACACCACACGGCCACCGCACTGTCGCATCCCGCGCCCCTCATCCAATCGCCCCTTCCACCGCCCCTCCCCCGCCCCCGCCGCCGCCCCCGCCCCGCTCGCACTCCGCACCCTCCCATATTTCACCACTTCCTCTGTCAATATATAAACGGGACGCGCGCGCAGGAATCGGTGGCTGATTAATTGATTGATGAGCCGCCCGCCGATGATGGATGGATGAAGCGGCCGGATTAATCAGAGTTACGAGCGCCGCCGGCCGCCATGTATCACTCTCCTCAGGATTGCTCGCGGCGGCTTGTGAAAGGCTGCGGCGTCACCAATTATTCGCCCGCCTATGAAGTCAGCACGCGCGCACTCCAGACGCCCTCGAGCCCGCTCCGCCCCGATCCGCCACGCCACGCCCCCCGCCACGCCACGCCCCCTACCACACCGCGCCCCCCCAGCCACGCCACGCCCCCTACCACACCGCGCCCCCCCCGCCACGCTACACCCCCGCCATACCACGCCCCCCGCCACGGCACGCCCCCTACCACACCATGCCCCCACAACACCACGCCCCCCGCCACGCCACGCCCCCCCGCCACACCACGCCCCCCGCCACGCCACGCCCCCCTACCACACCGCGCCCCCCGCCACGCTACACCCCCGCCACACCACGCCCCCCGCCACGCCACGCCCCCTACCACACCATGCCCCCACCACACCACGCCCCCCACCACACCACGCCCCCCGCCTCGCCCCGCCACGCCACACCACGCCCCATTCCTCGGCACGCTGCGCGCTGGGCCAAATAAACCGGAAGTTACTAACGCCTCGAAAAATTCAAACACCACGACTTTTCGGCAATAAAGTGAGATAATTTTCATTTCTTTCGTCTTTTATTGCACCTAGATGAAAAATGTTTTTGATGTTGCGTACTTGTATGTTTTCAAAGAATAAATATTGTACTCCAGAGTTGGTATGTTTGAATATTATAAACATATTACTAACTCGATTTTCGGTTTTTGATTTGAAGTAAAATAGCATCTGTAAATGTCAACAATTAATGCATTCGAATTTAACATTCTGCCACTAATTTAGCATGCAATTTTCTGTCAATTTACTTAAAGTGAATTAATACGCAGATCAATAATGGACAAACATATTAGTATAAATTATTCATTAAACCTGCAAACGCATTTTGCAACCTATGCCTACAATTTTGTATAATACTGAATACAATGTGTTACAAAATAGGGAGGGGGCATTTTTTAAAATTTCAAGTACAGTCCTTTTGCACTTCCTTCAATGATAGTGTGAAGAAAATGACAAATCCCTCCTTAAATTGCTGCTGCAAGGAATATAATTAGGACTAAAATTTCTCCCTCATTTTCAGTATCTTCGTGCTGTAATTGGAAAATATTTCTTTGAGTTCCAGTCGGATATGATGCCTGAATTACGGATGTAGAAAGAAAACAAGACATTAGAAAAAATTATAATATATTGATATATTATTGCTAATACGTTCTAATATATTCATTTTGGCCGCTTTAGTTAAGTTATTTTAATGATTTGGCATCTTTTTTTGTTGTTGTTGAATGCTTAGTTCGGAATCACAGAAAACGTAACCGCGAATCGCGCGTTTTGGTAGCCCTGCGCCGCGCCGCGCCGCGCCGCTGCGCTCGTGTTCCTGCATGTGACGCTCGTTCGAGAGAGGAGCTGCGCAAACCTCGGCTTCCGGGAGCGGCTTGCAGAGCTGCAGTGGGGTTCCGCTGTGTGTGCACTCGTTGCCACGTGCCTGACCCCCAATGCGCTCCCGCGAAACTGCGATCAGTCATGCGTTACTCCGCAGTTTCCAGCGGTGGTAGAGACATGCAAAAATGCGTTTGTGAACAATGAAGAGCTAGTTCCGCCCGCGAGAACAAATGGAACGTAATGTTAATAATGATATTAGATATTCATTTTTTATGTAAATCACTTTTCGCATGAATTCTCCATTTGCAAAAAAAATATAAATGTGTAATTGCATAACACTGAATGGAAATGTGTAATTTTGTACGTAAAAAAAATTGCCGAGTTTAATTGTGATTTTACTTCTAACCTCTTTGGAATTGAATATAAATGTATTTCTGTATGACATGAGTTGTATTTTTTGTTAGTGAAACGAAATAATCCAAATAAAACTATATCAAAAATCAAAGATTAGATGTTGAAGAGTACAGAGAATATGCTGTCAAAACTAAGTGAAGTGTTACAGCCAAAATTATACAGGAAAAAACGTTAATGAGTATAAACGTATTTTCAATTGATTTGAAATTGACGAATGCTGCTGCTATTTCAGCTTCTGCAACGTCTTCCATATCAAATACTTCCAAGTAATCCTAGAACATGAAAAATCTAACTTCCTACAACTTTAATAATTTTAAAAGTGATTTTAATAAATGTTCTTGTAAGTAGTTTTGTTATAATTGTGGAATGAAATTTTTTATCATAAAATTGAAACTATCCAAATTGTTTTCTGCATCCAACTGTTGTAAACTTATGTATTTTCTTTGTAAATGTGTTAGCCCAGGAGGCAGTGGTAACTCGGAGCTGAATTAAAGTTTCACATAATCCGGTAGCAGTTTTGAGTAATATATCTCTTTTTCGTAATTCCTATGAATTTAATTATCCATTCTATTCGTGTTATTTCGTCGTGTAGTCACACTAAATATCACTGGAAGTGCTCTGATATTGCTCTTGACGGTTAGTGACGGGGTGGAGTTGATGGAGTCAGCGAGGGTGGCGCGCGTGGTGACAGACGAAGGCGGGAGCGCCTAACAGTACAGAGAGATTTCTATAAGAAGGACGTGTTGTGACAGTTACTGCTTGGGCACTGTCGGCAACGTAACTGCAGGTTATGTCCATGCACTTGTTCTGTCAGTTCGTTCGTTTAGTTAGCTCATTTGTAAAAGGCTTCAACACTCTCTCTTGCGTTGTTATCGCCCTGCATGCGTTCATTTGTTTCCCGACCTGTTAAACTGGCCCCTCCTTGGTGTAACTTCTCTGTATAGATTCGGGTGGGTGTAGGCAGGGGCGTCAGATTGAACAAGGCGGCAAGGCGCCCCGCTCCACGCCAAATATTCCACTTACATCGTAGAGAATATGGACGATACATGCTGCTGATTGGATTCCATAAATACTACAGGTGTAGGATGAATTTTATATTTCAAAGAGTTGTTTTTAATGAAAATTTTATTAGTAAGCGCACTTTCCTCTGTTTGACTACAGACAGGCTTACAGGTACGGGAACGGACTGACGGTCAGACAGACCAAAAACCATTGTTAACCAAAACGTGCATTTACGCCAAAATCTCGACTCTGGAAGCATTACAATTATTTCTCTACACACGCATACGAGGAAATAGAATTGGCCGAATATCTACTTCTAGCTGCCCAAGAATATGCACGAATAACAGCGGCCTGTCGAACGAAACATTTAATCAGTGCCATTAGTAAGATTGCGCAGGGCTGAAAGTGCTGCACTCGAATCTATGGAGAGAGTATTGTTTTTTTTTTCAGGTTATTAATCAACGGTGGAACTAAAATTCTAATTGGTGATCGAAAACTCCAATATTAATATTCACTGGGATTCCAAGATTCAAATAGACCATTATTTGTATCATAGCTCTCACCGTCATAGCTCATAGATGTCACCGTTGTTGAAGACAAATTGACAATTGACATGGACCATGACATCGAGAAAATAACAAAATAGCCTGATCTCCAGGTAGAAGTAAAAAACTGGGGACGGCACCCGACGTAATTGGGGGGTCTCATTCAGGCTACTCACCCAGGAGTCACATTCACAGACTTAGTGAAGCCCCATGGACGTTTAACGTGAGTCTTGCGTACCACCTACAGACAGAGAACACGCTTCTAAGGCCCTCTTGCATCTTGCTCACATCTCTGGGATTCCTAGGTTCTTCGATAGGACCTCAATCCTGAGGAGTTTCAAGTAGATAAAATAATTGCGGTGAAGTAGTTATTATTATTATTATTATTATTATTATTATTATTATTATTATTATTATTATTATTAAATGGGCTTAGCATAGTCTGGTTTTCAGCCGTCGATGTATTGACGCTTAGCAAAATCTACTCTTATTCGCACTGGATTCTATGTTACTGCACGTGTGCCACATTTTGCGAATGGTCTGTCTGCCTGTCTACCTCTAAAAAAAAACAACCGTACAGAGAATATTTTTCAGACGTTGATATTCTGGGATGGGTCTGGCTCAATTTAAGACCGTGCAAATTTGAGAGGTGATTTTTTTTGAGAATGAAGCTCATACTATATTTTTATTTTTTTTTATCAAACATGCTTTCTAATTTTGTCGTTTAATTGTTCTGTCTTTCAAATTTTTATTTTTTCGAGCCTGTTCTTCACCTTCGTATGACACCAGAATTGTTTTCTTAATAATTTTATCAATATTGGCATTCTTGAAATTATTTCATGTGCAGTCTTTTTCAAACTATTGGTAGTTTTTTCGTAATTTGTATTTGAATCTTGCCAATTTTCCAAAAATAACTAATACCAGACTTTCCCCAAAAAACATTGTTTCACTTTCTGTGAGTCTAGAGTAAATGTTTTGAATCATATGCCTTAAGTGCTATTTTCAATCAAACATTTAAATTCTTAATAAATAGTCCGAAATGTATGCAATCTTACTTCTCCGGAGCAAAGAGAGACTTAACAACTATTTTTTCATTGTTAAGCCATTGCCGAATCTAAATGGTAAATGTAAATTCTAAATTTGTATTTATTTTAGTTCTGGATTTTTTTATAAATATTTTGAAGCATTACATATTTTGAAAAAAGTTTTATTCAAAAATATATTTGAGCTATTATGAATTACCATAGACGCTGATATACCCTGAAGACAATTTGCATTAAGAGAGTCATTAGGGAGACAAACGTCTTTAACAAAAATGCAAGTATGAAGAATATACGCGACCACAGTAGTCTTCATTGCAGAAACGTTCCGGACACAAGGACGCCGGCGCAGGATACAGAAGGAATCAGGAAGTTTCCTTCCAAGAAGCTTAAAGATAAGCGTCTCCATCATCAATTTAGGAGTAATTGCTCAACAACAGTGAACTAGAGCACAAACTCAAAAGAAGTAAATCGTTTGAGTTTGGAAAAGTTGAATTTTAAAAAAAGTGTGCCACAATTGACAAGTAGTGGCTTTTCATTAGAAACAGAAACTTAGTAGTTAATGACTGATGAAAATTTTTATTTTATTAATGGAGAAAGAAATGGAATTGCCTCCAAGTTTTGTTGACCAATAGATAGCGCGCATGTGCTTAACGTTAATATATTCTAAAAATATTTATAACTTCGTTTTTGTTTCTAAAGCAAAGGAACGCACTAGCTATACTCTTTTAAAACTGTGGGATGTATTCGAATGTGTCCTGCATATCTTTTTTCCTTGATCACAGTAAGTGAAGCCATAAAGTCCCTGACTGCCCCGTTGATTCACAGTTACCTTAGAAAATAGTAAAGATTCCAACAGATCACAGAAGAGCTTTCAAACTTAAGCCATTAGGATTTCTGCTGCTCAGGTTACCATCCCAATATATATATATATATATATATATATATATATATATATATATATATATATATATATATATATAATCATGCCAACCAAATATATAATCAGTATTTATATGACCCACCTCTGCTGTATTCTGTATTTTCCTCCCCTAGGAAGAATTATATTGACTTTTTATAAATGCAAGTAAATTAAACTCGCGTTCCTTTTCGAACAAGATGAAAAAGCATCTCCGTGGCCTTCTCTACCTACCGGGTGCGACGAGCGTGAGGTGGTAGGGCGGCGCGCCCTTGAGGCAGCGCGTGGACAGCAGTGCCCAGGAGGGCGACAGCAGCACGGCCGCGCAGCCCTCGCCCGCCCCCGCCGCCGCGCTCTCGCTCGCCGTCGCCCACAGCAGCGGCCCGCCCCGCCTCGCCGCCGCCACCCCCGCCGCCCCCGCCGCCGCAGCCGCCGCCCCCGCCGTCGGCGCCGCCGTCGGCGCCTCCGCCGCGACCGCCGCGCCCCACGCGGCCGTCGCGACAGTCACCGCCCACACCAGTTGCAACTGCGCCTGCGCAGCAACAGAGTGTAGCAGCGGGTGGGCACGGAGGGTTCTCACAACACATGTCAAACAAAACTTCACTCAACGATCAACTTCGTTTCGTTCCATGCACAAATAAAACTATTTTTTCTACTCCTGTTGTATAATTCTGTCATCTCATGGCTTTGATGCATAGTTATACCCATTACAATACAGATTTCATTATGATACAGGTTCTTCACCAATCATAGAGAAGTTAACAAATCAAGAATTGGCTTTTTAGAATCGTTCTAGTAAATGTTTTGTTCGATTGTGTACATTAAAATTGCACTTAATATTATATTATGCTTATCAGTTTTAATTTTTTTTATTAGTAGTATCTTTTTCGTGGAATATTATTGAAAATAAATTGGATCGTAATTTCACTTTTATCCTATTTGACTAGCGCAGTACTCCCTCGCAGGCAGACTGGTAAACTAAGCCACCTGCGGCAGCATAGGTTAGGGTAGGGTTAGGGAGCTGTGCGCTAGGTGGCCTTGGCTGAATCCTGCATGTCATCTGCCATGAAACGATTCAATGTAAATGATCATCATCAGTCGTAGAAAAAAGCACTGTACGAAACTTTTATTTAATGGGTATTAATCACACTCGTGTGAAGTATCACACTCGTGAACCCAACATTACATCATCATTTCATAATGTACTATTACTATTGTGTAGTTTCGAATCGAAACTTCACTAGTCCGTTATTCCGCATAATAGTCAATAATTCGTTCTTTTTATTGAAGTGATTCATTTGTGACTGTTGCACAGAGACGGTATTTCCGTGATTCATCCTTTTGAGTGTAAAAGAAGTATTTATGTTTGTGTCACGTTCCACGTTTGATGGGCTCAATTCAGAAGCGTCATTAATATGACTCAGAACATTCACAACGACTCTTGTACGTGTCATTCTGTTTGCAACATGGGGGACTTGCATGACTCATGAGACATATTGTTTATCCTATATTATGACATGTGTAACGCCATGAGACTAGGGATTTGCTGCGAGAATAATTTTTGTTTTATATAGTTAGGTCAGTTCCATTGTGTAATATGTTCGTGTTCCTTCAACTATTCTGCTTGTATCCTGTTCTCTGTAAATAGATATTTTATTGCGAGGGCGGGCCTCGAATATACATTATTAATTATTAAAACATCAAAGGTAACAAAATTAAACACCGTTCTTGCCAAATCCTGAACCACAGGATTGGACGTGTGTTTCTTTTATCCTAAAGACATGAAAAAAACTATTTGAAGCAAGAGTTTCCAACGGGATCGATGTTATTTTAAAGAGGATCAGTGATAATTAAGGGTTCATTTCGGGGTCTACAGCCAAAGTGCACCGGTGAGTGATCGTTATAATCAAGTAGCCACTGATTTTAAAAAAATATTCATGAACTTGATAATTATTTATTTTCTCATATTTAAAATCTGTTTCTCTTATGTTTTTATAATTAAGAACAAATTTGTTCTTCTTTTGAAATTTAATATCGTTCACATTAAGGAAATTATGTGTCGTTGTTTGTGCTGATCATATGTATTTTGCTGTTCATTATCGAGAAAACATAAAGGGATCGATGAGAGAAACAGGTCGTGAATCTCTGAAAGAAACTATTCCACAAATTATAAACCAGAATGTAATGTGAATACCAAGTTCCAGTGTTATGCGAGGTTTTAATACAATACGAACAATATTTCTCAATAATGCAATGAAATCTCGGTTTGAAACGTGATTGGTCGCAATTGTGGAAATAAATACATTTAAAGTGCCTATTTCATTGCAGTGCAATACCTATTTCTCTTCTACATTTGTGAGAGGAAGAATATTTATCTTCCAATTTCATCTTGTTGCATCCATTCTCACATATCAAAATTTGTTATAGGTAACATCGACCGAAGAGAAAATAATTATTGAATATTTATTTGACTAAAGTGTGTGGCTTCGAGAAGTAAATACTTTGACTGCAGACAAACATTCTTACTCGGCAATTATGTAATAGAGGAACAAAACTAACTAAATGACAGACAAATCTGCATTAATGAGAATATATAGTCTTTATTAAATACCAGTACGTCAGTCTCCTTTTTTCTATTTTAATTTAACCTATTAACGTCTAACGTCCTCTATTGAGGAAGCGCCTTTCTCGTGAACTGAAATTTGTTTCCTTTGCACAAATTTATGACGTAGTCATGGACACGCTAAAGGAAACATACTAGGAAGTTTTGAGGGCTACCCATAGTGTAGTGGTCAGACCGCCCGCCTTCTACTGCGGGTGTCCGGGTTCGATCCCATGGAGTTCCAAGTGGAATACTCACCTTTCAACTATTTATAGTTAAAATGACGGGAAGGGATTCTGGAACTCAAGAAAACGTGCGCAGATAATCTTCTCTCCCCTACGTCACATACAGTTTTTACTGTTTTTTTTTACTAAATAAATCTAAATCTAAATTTGTGGTGGAAAAAGCGGGTTCAGGGCAGGATTTCTCGGGGTACTCCCACAGCCAAACGCCTTTAGCTGATATGCTCCATTAACCATTCTCTATCGTAATCTGTCATACGTATCGTTAACCATCAGTTCCGCTAAGGACACAAGGATCACAGCGGCGCCTAGGGGATAACCGAGGAACTAGCTGAGAAGTGCCGTGTCTATCACAGTGGGTTATCGATAGATAAGGTCCCGGCGTGTTGCATCGGAAAGAGAGGGGGGAAATGGTGAGGGAGTGAGGGCGCCCCTTCCCAAGGCCAAAGCTACGGTTGACAGAGAGTGGATGGATGATATGCCAGGCGGGGCGAATGGTACAGCGTCGTTGAAGCTGTCCCCCGAGGAGAAAAACAAAGTGGTTTACATTAGCAAGATTTGGATTTCCTGAACGCTAGAAGTTGTTTTCGCTGAGATTGCCAAATCCTCGCTCCTAAACGGGGCGTACTGACGACTTGCGTCTCTTCGAGAGTCCTCCTAAAACCACGCTTAGCTGCTGTATGCCTGAGGATATGTCGGAGGGAGAATCCGGCATACAGTTGGGCGAGCATAAGCAGCTGAAGTATTATTGTACAACGGTTTTACTTCTTCTATAGAAAAACTTGCTGATACTCTAATGAACGAGAGCTCTACTACTATATTTTAGCCAAAAGCGACGGTCGGTAATAGTTGCTAACTGCATTCCAACTGTAGCTCCAAAAGTAGCACCTCGCACGCGAATACGACCACAATGGACCCCCGCTGGACGCACAAACGTAATTAAGGAGAGGTTGCACTTATTGTGTTGCGAAATCATCTGTCGAGATTCTCCCTTACAAATAATTGTGTCAAAGTAGTAAATACGGAATTATTTTTTGAATAAGAAGCTTATCTCGCTGTCTCTAATATTGATTTATGACTGTATTTATTATTGAAATTTAGGAACCAATTAGGCAATTATTTATTTTTAAAATTTATACAACGTTTCGAATATGTTTCCTATAGGAACGGATTTTTCTTCCGATATATTTTCTATTATTACACAGGAACAATCATTAAACTTAGACTATTATTTACAAAACGTATTACAAACAAACTGTTATTGTGACAGCTTACTATTAGTTCCGGTTTTCCATCATCTTTTGTCAATAATTATCTAATGAATATGTTCGCCCAACACTTTCCACGACGTCCATTAATCTAATTGTGGGCGGACACAATGGATGTCTGGTTGTAACAAAAATTCGTATTAAGTGTTTCTGAGTTACGGTGTTACCTACTTAACAATATTTGTCAATCTACTGATGTTTTCTTAAGTTAATTGGAATTATCTAAAAGTTTGTTTGCGTCAACTGTACACTGAATCGCGACTCGGTCAATTAAACAATATTTTGTAAATACGTTGTAATCATTTGCTGGTGTCCAATTGAACATTCAGAGTATTGACCGCTTGTCTATGTGTAACATCTCTGATATTAGACGCTTCCTGTACTTACGAGCCAGAAGTTCTCTTAGCTGTTTAGCGAATCGTGAGTGTCGCCTAGAAAGCGAAACTAGTGAGGCTCCAAAAGCATGTGTTTTCTCATATTTATAACGCTACGTAGTATAATAATATTTAAATTTCAATCCATTTAATTCTTCTTGGAAAACTCTAGCAAAAAAAGTGTAGGAGATTGCATTTTGCAAGTTTCGAAAATTGACAATTTTCAGTGAATGATAAATGGACTTCAAACGCACATTGTTTTATTTAAGTAATTTTTTAAAAAATATTTTCTTCCTTCTTCCTAAAATTGAACCTTCCAAACGTGAAGCTATAGCAAAGACAGCTAGCATACCAATACATCTCAAATCTCTGTCAATAAATACTCTGATTATATTTTTGCCTGATTAACTGTGAAGAAAGACAAACTTTTACTCGAAAATGATAATAGAGCAATTATGATGAGAGATGAATGAGGATGTAAAATGATAGAATGAGTGAGGGAAACTGGAAAATCTGACGAAAGCTCGTTTTGTCCACCACAAATCCAAAACAGTGGCCAGGTGGCTAGTCATTAGTAACCCCCTCGTTTGGTTCAAATTCATGGAAATTTATCTGTATGCTCCTCCGGGATCAGGCACAATAAGCGAAGGCAACAATGTTGATACATATTTTGTTTATGATTAGCAGTTTTTATGGAGGTACGCGATTCACAAAGTACTATTTGCTGACAGGATACCGCAAAATACATCTTTCCATTCAATATACAGCAAAGGCAAGTAGTGATTTTCATGCATGAGAGCCGAAACACATCTTTCAGGTAAATGCTACAAGTGTGGCATCGTTATACATCACCACAAGTCTACCTATTTACCTTCAATAATACAACTTTGTGTTTGTTTACCTTTAATAATTAGATAAAAGTCTATAGGGAGATCCCCATGACATGACAAGAAGACGAGAGGTCGAAAAACATATTTGGAAGGAGCTACATTGCACTTGAAAGACGAAATAAATTTTTTGTTATTACGTGACACAAAAGTTCATTTGTGGTTTAGTACCTTAAGTTAATTATATTACCACACAAGCAAATGCAACTCCCTTTTTGACCCACCGTCGCCATAGTGTTCGTGAACGAGGTCGCTGTGGCTTACCTTCATGCTGGCGATGGCGTCGTGAGCTGGAGAGAGGTGTAGCTCGGCGCCGCTGTGTTCGCTCTCCCGCGGCGCCCCACCGTCACTGTGCGCAGCGCGGCCGGCGCAGAATGCAGCTGATAAATGCGGCGGCCGTCGCGAGCCATAACGTTCCCCGCCCCCGCCCCCGCCCCGGCCCCGCCCCCGCCCCCGCCCCGCCCCCGCCCTGCCCCGCCCGCGCGTGGACGGCCCTCGCTGCCGCACAGTGCGAAACGTGTCCTTTCTAGAAGGATGATCCAAGTAGTGCGTAATAGCTCGGCTGTACAGGGAGGGCATCAACTGATGTCGCTGCAGTGCCTCTGCCCGGGAGGTCCTAGGTTCCAGTCTCAATAGTGGCAGGATTTTCTACACTAGCTTGTCGGCTAGGTCGAATTCAGTCGCTGTCTAGAGAAGAATTCTACAGGCCGGCTGTTTTGATTTGTAGTTTTCCGTGATTTCTCCAATCAATACCAGGTGAATGCCAGAACAGCACGCTAACAATTGGGCTGCGGACCGCGATCTTTCTTTCCCCCTCCTTTCGCATCCTCACCCCTTACTTCAACACATGTTCACTTACATGTACTACACTAACACACAATGTCGGGGGACCAGGGCTTGTTTCGGCCGGTGGGAGAGACGTGGTTGGGAAAACCTGCTAGCCGACGGTAAATCGGCGCCGGGTCATCCAGTGGGGAAGATCACAGCCACTTCCCGCAATAAAAACACTCATTACACTTACGGGAATAACGACGTTAGCAGTTGACGAGCCGGAATCACTAATTAAAAAATCAAAATAAACAGCTCTAAACGGAACAAAGGGTTGTACGTTCAAATCGCGTGTAAAAACACATATTTGGCATACGGTCCCCCTGTTCATGAATACATGGTTCTGCCTTCATCTGGGTCTGATTTTTATAGGGAAAAAAATTAATTTCGATAGGATAAAATAAAACTGATAGAAAGCCACTCCTTTGTTGTTTAAAGTCTCACCAGCAAAGTCGTTTGTCGGTATGTTTAGAACCTACTTGCCTGATCTCTCCCTAATATGTTATTTCTTGTCTTTGGAAGCTGATCTGAAACCCATAACACGAAGCCAATACGATGAAATCCATGGAATGTTCTTACTGTATTTTACTACTTGTAAATTTCGATATAATATCCTGTTAAAACGAATTAGAAAATAAAAGAAGAAAATTAAAATCACGTAATCGTGCGACTGTGACACTAATGTTCAAAACGGTGATCATGATTCCTCTCACAATTCTCAAACAAACGAATGTAGTCATGGCCATCTTCTCACCGCCGCTATTCATAAACTGTTTTCGATCTTCTAGATTTGGTTAATTTCGCACTGTACGCAGTCGGCACGTGACTCTTGGCTTCTGCGCCGGCGGCGGCGGCGGCAGCCTCTGCTTGTGCGGTGGGCTCCGCGCGCACCGTCGGATAATGGCACGATACGAAGTTTGACACCGCAACTCACGGCCGCCCACATTTTGCGTGCTGCGTGGTTTCAATCGATTTTCTTGGACGTCTGCGTGGAATAGATGCCCCAAGAGTAAAATTTTAATGGAAAAGATAAGACCAAAGTTAACTCTGATATTTGACTGCGTTTGCAGTTGGTAAAAACACGCCGTACAATCCTTTCGTTACATCCATACTGCTTGCATTCGTTCCATTATTGAACCGGGAATTACAAGGATGACATCACGGTGGAGATCTCGCCGCCAAAGCATCACGCCAGAGTTATTAAGGCCGCCCACAGGCACTTAATTTAGCACTTTAAACTGCTAACTCTTTGGATTTGTGTAGAGGCCAACTGACTGTAAAATGTCACTATGACTATGAAGATTTGCCTAGAAGGTGATCTTGAACCCGTGAGTTTATCATATTCAAGTCATTGTTCCTCGTGTAATGCTACATTGTTTGTAAACTCTCTGTATACTTCTCTAAACAAATTAAACTAATAATAGTACTACTGTGACTGTTTTAGATTGTGATAATAATCAGAAAGAAATTAATTTCACCTGACTGATAAGTCTGACTTGTCTTTTAGTTCAATGCATGAAGCATAGAGTATTTAGTATTATTACTTGCTGTTGATGGTAGGATCTCTTAGAGAAACCCCTTGCGAAATTGTGGCTCTGATTACTTCCCGCACTTGGGTTCCAATGTAAGAAATCGAGCTTAGTACAGCGACCGGAAGAATAAATGCGCGCCTTCCGCTACGGCCGCGGGCCCTGAGGATCGTATTGGCTGTGCACGCACTCTGCGAGTGAGTCACGGATTCGAACCCCGCCCTGATCTTTCGTGTGCTTTGTGTCCATGTGCGTCGTGTGCGTCGTCTCACCTCATGGAATGGCTCAGAGGCAACATTGCTATTGCCTCCGAAGCGTCGCTCATTGAGAAGTCCCGAGGTTGGAGTCCCGTCGATGGTGGATTTTCGAAGTTATATAGTTAAATTGAATTCAACAACCGTTAAGAGCGTTGGTTCCAAAGGGTTCCATGTCGACTCCTTGGGGGTCGATTCAATGTTAAAGGGGATCAATGAAGATTGAGAGGTCGACTGCGGACAAGAGCAGAATATGAAGTAGTTACTCGCCGGTACAGTCATGCTGTAGATCGGTTACAAACAAAAATATATTTGATAATGGTTTTCTGATATAAACTATAAAACACCCAATCATCAGTCATTATTTTTATTTTTGTTGTTAACTCAATAACAAACATTATAAGAAATTTTGCTATTGCATTCGTAGTGTGTGCGCCAATCTTGATGGCCGAGATGGCAAGAGCGTACACTGATTCAGCGCCTCTTTTGGTAGGGTCCCAAGTTGGAGTCCCGCCGTTGACATGGTTTGTCCCTTGTGTTTCATATGTGTGTGTGTGGTCGTCGAAGGCCTTGTGAGTCTGCAGACCGAGGAGCCCGCAAGTGTATCTAGTGTAACAAAAGGTTAATATGCGCCCCCACGAGGGACATGGATAGCCGAAATCGGCAGCCCCTGAAAGCTGGAAAACGCCTGTAATAAAACGTACGTAATTGGAGCAAAACCATGAAAGGCCTGTATGGCCGAATAAGATTTAAATTATTAATGTAATTACATATTCGCTTCCCTTCTTTTGTATTGATCGCCCATCGTCTGGATGTTTAGAAAACTAAAGATGTATTCACAAAGACTTCTCTACCGTGCAAGATAATAACATCCGTAACACACACTGCAGAAATGTAATGCAATTTCTTAAAAAACGCACCATAGAGACTGAATTTTGTAAACATTGCACAACAAGGAGTATTGCAAACTAACTACTCACAGTGGTATCTCTCATTATCTCACTCATCCTTGAACCATCGTCTTCCCGTACACATACACACAAACACACTCACACACAAACTCATACACATACACATACATACACACACAAACACATACATATACACATACACACACACAAACACATACACATACACATACACACACACAAACACATACACATACACATACACAAACACATACACACACACAAACACATACACATACACATACGCACACACAAACACATACACACACACAAACACATACACATACACATACACATACACACACACAAACACATACACATACACATACACACACACAAACACATACACATACATGCACTATCCTACTGCAAATGTCGGGAGACCAGTCGGGATCTTATAGCTTGTTCCGGAGGGGGGGGCCCTACTGGGGCGATACCTGGAGGGAAAATCCCATACTCTAATGTGTAAACGCCGGATCTCACATCCCAACGGGTGAGGAACACCGCCACCTCCCGGGATATATCATGCACTACACTTACAGGAATAATATTTCTAGTAGTTGACGCGCCCGGAATCGAGATATTAACAACAGCATTGTTATCTGGAATTCTTTGTAAGTCGTTTTTGTGCTATTCTTTGTTTTGATTAGGCTGTAATTATAGAAAAAATCCAAGGGAGAGTTGATGAAGCAAACATTTCATTTGAATGGGCCCATGCAATAAGAAAGTTGGGAATTTCTGGTTCTTCGCCTATTACCATGTGAAAACAGGCTCAGTACCCACAAACGGGCCGTGGACACGAGCGAAATTTCCTTCCTCATCCTTATCCCCTTGCATGCGCACCATCCTGCCGCACAAGTCGAGGGGGGGGGGGGGCTAGTCGAGGCCGTGCCCAACAGGTGGGGAAGGGAAACCCTGGGCGCCGAAGAGGTGCGCGACGGATCTCGCGTACCAACGAGGTAGGAACAGCGCTACCTCCACACGTATTGCTTGCACTACACTTAGGTGCCTAATGCTTATAGTAGTTGACGAACACAAATACAATGTACATAAAGAATTCACCGTGGGAGTCGTGCACAATCTCATGCAATAGTTTCAAGTGCATTCAGAACTTTTATTCTTATTTCATTTTTTACTATTAACGTAAACGATGTATTAACTTAGAATAAATGTACCCATCAGTATTGGTTCGGGTGGTGCAGTAGTACCTTTTTTTTCTTCTTTGCATCCCAATTCCCCGGAGATCCGTAGACGTCTTTTGCTGATTTTCGCTGCGATTTTACATTATTTGAGAAAAGTTATTATTACCAGAACAATTAGGTACTAAATTAATCTAATTGATTAGCTCTAAAAATTAAAACATCATGTTTTGTTCATTGTCAGTTGTCACACACGACAATGAATCAAAACACTCCTGCTAAAAATCAAATAACATTGTTAATCTATTGTTCAGTAACACTGCAATTAGTGTCTGCGTAGCCTGAGCACGATGCCGCTTAGCTTCGCCGTCGGGTGCGGTCTTCGTACGCTCACGTGTGTCCATGGGGTTTAACAGAGTAATTGTCCCTCGCGCGCTCGTGCCTCTTCGATGCGCTCAGCCCTTTTCGGCGGCGCGCAGTCCTCGGCCCTTCGCGGCCATTTCGCAGGCGACTGAGCTCGCCGTGCTAAGCGGCCGAGACAGGCGCCGGATTGGCGTGAAATGCCATGCAAATGGCTCCCGGCCGCCACCAGCACCACCACCACCACCACCACCACCACCACCACCACCACCACCACCACCACCACCACCACCACCACCACCACCACCACCACCTCTTCCGCCACCGACGTCTCCACCGCCACCACCGCCGCCACCGCCGCCACCGCCGCCGCCGCCGCCGCCGCCGCATGGCCCACCCAAGCGTTGAGGGAGACTTTGAAAAATGGCGCTTGTCCCTTAGATTGCCTCTCTATGCGATGCGCCTGGTGAATTAAAATCATATTTAGCCCCTGCGAAACAAGGGAAGGAAGAATATTATATACGTGGTGTTTCGGGGAATATTGGCTTTCGAACAACGCCATATGCCTACGAATGGAACCTATATCACAGGCCCCTTCATTCTCCTATATTCTCCATTTTAATACATGTTTTAATGAAACTTTTGAAGCGTTATATGCATTCCCCTTTAAGTAAAGCACTAACATAAATAACTATTTTATTTTCACGGTTTTGATTAGTGTTTATAACAATTCAGTTGCACGTTATATCATTTGATAAAAAAATGTATTTAAGGAGTATGTATTTTCTCTTCCTCACAGGAGATAACGGAGGAGCACCATCCAAACTAAGGCAAACAACACATTACCCGGAGGAGTTCCGAGTTTGAAACCAATTATTAACAATATCACGGACGAAGTGCAGAATCGAATATTTCTCCCGTTTCAAACTCTCCTCGTGTCATGAAAGAGAGCATAAATTCGCCTCAGTTCGGACAAACTCAAAGCCCCGGACATGTGTGTATGAAAGCATTTACTGCATGTTTGTGTTGTGGCATCTTTGCCGGAGCAATAAATAACAGACGTGAACGGTTTGTACTTTTTTGAGTATTTATTTGAAATATGCTCCAACACCTGCATGCATGTACAATAATTTCAATAAACAATATTATTTATTTATTTAATAGGTAATTATTACAAACAAATTAGCTTACTTGATCCTATGTGGCTAGGCCGAAGGCCTTTAAGCCATTACAATACCTACATCCTTTCGCGATCTAATCTTTCGAATTCTGGTATTCACCCCAAATATTGACAATAATATTGACCCGTTACTAGAAGGAATGTTCTTGGTCACCACCACCGCTGGCCTTATAATTAGATATCTTATTCGGTGTGATGCACCAGTAGCTTACGTGAGTATACAAGCGAGTATGCCGCACCTCCCATCTCGGCGTAGCACGCCGGCTTCAGTTCCCTGCCTCAGTAGCCTATGCTTTGAAATGCAGCGCCGCGCACAACCCACACGACTTCCTACCGACGCGCCCAAGAATCAGAAGCAGGAATTTAGGTCCGGAGTCCGTTTATATTACCTTCTGGGCCGGCTGAGGGAACTGCATCATCTCGCTGTTTCCGCCGACGCGTTTCCACAGCCAGCCTGCCTACGGGGTTCACAAGTTTGCTCCAAGTGGTCCACGGGGTTCACAAGTGGCCACCACGACACGGCACCCCTTCCCTTCCGCTCCCTAGGTTTGCCATTGTTCAGCCCGGCGTCTCTTCCCGCCAGCGCTGTCCATGAGCATGAAATGCACGTGGCTAATATTTTGTCGTGGTTTGTACAAGGCGACTGATATGACGCCACAGTGTTAGTGTTCCTCGAAGAAGAGTGGAGGGGAGAAGGGTGAGGAAGGATAGACAGCGCGCAGCCCGTGGTGCGTTAATGTACTGCTCTGGCATTCACCTGGTATTGATCAGAGAAATCACAGGAAATTACCGATCAGAGCAGCTGACCATTTGAATTCTCCCCTTGATAATGCTTGAGTTCGACCTAGCTGTGAAGCTAGTGTCAGAAATGCGCCACTGTTAGCACTCGAACCCTGAGACCTCTCGGACAGCGATGCAACAGAGACAATTGCAATGCTGCATTTAAGGCATGACAGCTGCAGGGATCGCTGCAACTTCAAATCGTGTGACGCGTGCACGTCTAGCAGGTTGCCTAATAAAACAAGTGACATACGACATCGGTTCGTGTGGTTGTGCTGTTATTAACCGATGAGGCATCGATAGCCGATATATATTGCCGAAAGTGTGTCGCCTTCGTTAATCAACTTCCTAATAGTTGGATGTCGTTATTGAAATGCGATGTTTATTAAACGTATAAAAACCTACGAAATTAGGCAGTCACGAGTGACGGTCGCAGTTGATTTGCTAATATCGAGTGACCCTATACTCAGCGCGCAAACAGTACGTCTAGAACTGATGTAAAAGTAAGTTTTTTTATGCCCTTCTTCTATACAAGCCGCTTTAAATGCATTGTGAACTTCATATAATTTTCATCATGGATAATTGTATTTCAAATGTAGTGTATTGAATGTAATTTCTTAATATGATCTTAATTTCTTTATTTGAAGCAAAATGATTCCCTTGAAATAGCTGAAGTAATGTTGCAGAACTTAAATTGTGCTATTCACATGGATTGCGTACTGTGTATACAAGTGGGACTGTTAAATGTAGTTATATGGTCAAGTGTCCTTATTCTGTAGTTGTTCGTGACTATATTTGAGATGTTCTGTTAAATTTTTAGTATTAAGGAAGATTTCACTGACGTTCTAACTTTTTATCTTGCACAAATAAAACCACTATTCAACAAACTCCCAGTGTGATGTGTGGGAGTCTTACGTTGCATTTTCAAAATGTAACCTTTGTATTAGATAGGCATATTAATTCTGAAATGAGATGTGTAAAACAAATTGAGTTCACCCTCTGTGATTGTTGAGACTTTAATAAAGCCTTGTGAGTTTTACATGGCGTAATTGTTATCCAACTGACAAACGAAGCATTTTGACGGCAACAAGCGTGTAAAGCTTCTGGTCTGTAATGAGTAAACTCTACTCATGAAATGAAACCCTGCGATGAGGGGCACAAACGTTAGAATCGTCATAAGCTGCCTCGCACCGGAGGTCGGGGACTTATTAATATTTTTAATGTATCTCTGCTGTTTGCAATTTTAAATACTGTCACAATTCTCATTATCATTTTACCATGCATTGTAATTAAAGTTCAAATGAGTATTACCCTCTCCAACCCCAAGCGACGCAATCTCCCTTGATGGTCTCGATGCTTGCAAGACCCCAGCGAAGGGTCTGCCTTGCACTGATAATTATTTTCCTATCAGCTGCAGATGATGCCACTCACCTAAAGACGTCGTGGCAATTCGCCCCTCCATTTCCTGTGAAGCCTTTGTAGTAATGACCCTCGATTTCACCTTTAAATCGGTGTATTTCAGAATCAACAAAACACGTGGACTCGATTATCAGCTTCCGAATTATTCGAATTTTAAGTTCTGACAACTTAATCTAACGGTAATCAACGTTCTAAAACTTTCTTTTATATATCGCTAACATACTTAACAATACAGGGTGCTTCAGTACCAATTTACTGAAAAGTTTTCATTATTATTCAACAGACATAAATTTTCATTTACATAAGCCAAATTTTCGTCTAACAAACTCTCAGCGACCGTAGTAACCTATTCTAGGGCTATCATGACACATGATAGACATTTCACATGCATTTACATAGCTTCAGAGGTCAAAGGGGGATTAGATTTTATGATCTTTTGGTTTTTTAAACATGCTATTTCATTTTCAGACTACGTACATATTTACGCTAGCATCTATGTTCTGGGTGGGAGTCGAACATACAACACTTTGAATTTAGCCTCTTTGATGTTCACACCCTGACCGCCATGACTACGTGGATCAAAAGATCATTTTTCATTGTTTTTGTCATTTCTGTTTTTCTGGTCTTTCTAATTTTGTGTATAGATATTCTTTATTTATTTATAAAAATGAGACTTGCTTCCGACCTTTCACATAAATGGCCTTGTAGTATAATGATGGGGAAGAGAATGGATAGAGTATGGCAATGTTCTAGAAGCGATAACCAACGGTTTCCCTTTTTGTAGCCACAAATTTGATCGAGAGAACTAAGCTTCGAAGCCCTAAAACCCAAAGAGAAAATCAATCGCAAACTCGGCTTCGGTTGCTCCCTCATCGTAATAAAAAGGAGAGTAGTACTGGCATGCACTAAAAGCACAACGAGCGGTATTAACGATACTTAATACGATATTCGTATGCATGACCTGCAATTCCCTCGCCAACTGTTATCATGATTGCCACTGAATTTCGTCAACATTTCAATCTGTGTTAATCGTCTGCATGATTTCGAGAACTAAATACTTGCATTCTTTCACCTATAATTTCTAGTCTAATATCCATTATGTCGTACTTTCGGAAACGAAAATACACGGCATTCCATAGTCCTACTGAAGATAATTGTCATTTGCCATCTCGTTTACCTATAATCCCTAACAGAAACTAAGTTTAAGTATTTAAATGTCCCAAATATGTAATACATAAAGTTCTCTTGGGGTGTACATGTTAGTATCTCATTCCGTTTTTGTTATTTTAGAAACTTACAAAAAAATCTTCTTCTCTTCATGTACAAGTGGCACCAGAATGGTACTACTCTTGGCACTTCCGTTTCTCTTCTCTTTCAAATGCTCTCTTTTGGGCCACGCTCCTCTACCGCTCTCGCACCTTACAACGGATCAGCACGTGCAGCAGATAGCTTCCAAAAATAATAAAAAAAGAGCGCCCCCGAAAAAAGGGTGCTTTCGTTTTACGCAGTGCCTTAGTCGGCGGATTAGTCGTAACACGTCCGGCGCGATTGCCTGGCGGCGGGGGCGGCGGCAGCGCTGGTGGCGGCGTACAGTGGACGGAAATGGCACTAAAAATCCGCATCCCCGCATTTTACGCGATTTCAAAACAGATTTTTATGCAATTAAGAACCCATCACGTATAAAATCAAATGTAATTGTTTTTTGTTTATTTTAGTATTAATTTTGATTATGAGGGAATGTCCGAGTGACGTGGTAATATATTTTTATATAAAAGAAATAAAAATAACATGTTTCTTTCTGTTCCGTTTGTCCATCTTTTCAAGTTGTTCCATGAACTACAGATGATATAATCCTTTGTTGTTTCCATCGTCACTTCACTCGAAGATCTGGTCGGCTGCATATTGCATTTGTACTACGTTATCATTATTAAAAATGGTTGCTTCGTGTTTTGAGATATCCTAGTAATTCTATCTAATCTGATTAGTGTAAGTTTTTTTTGTATTATTTTCATTATGATAGATGTTTTGGAAAAATTGGACTTCTGGGAATATGGATCCAACCTCAATCATGTTTTGAGCATTTTCTCTTGATTGGTAGAAATACTGCAGGAATCCTTACTATGCTTATTAACAGTAAATGAAGTTCCCCTTAAATTCGAATTTTACCAAACACTCTTTGGTCGACTTTTAATAAAAAAATTGTAATTTATTTTATAAGACATTAAAAAGAATACTTTACGTGCGGAAGGTAGGTATCACCTCAAGACCGAGAAAAGCACAAATAAAGTACCCTTCTTAGGGAGATAACAGTTTTATCTTCACATGTAATATTTTATTTTATTTTTATTTCATTTCTTTTAGTAAAAGACATAATAAAAAAAGTTGCTCGAAGTTCAGTTGTTTCTAGCGATGCCACAAGAAGCGCTCACGAGCATAGTTCACGGCCTGAAACACTCAGGAGGGGAATATTCAATAAAAGTATAGCCTGCGTGCGATGAAGAGGAACTTCTGCAACGTATTATTATCCCTTAAGAAGAGTTTTTAAGATCAAGAATTAATGAAGATTCTGATGACATGCCATCTTTTCATTGGTGCAATCTAGATGAAGCTAACTAGTAAATTAAATTTATGGCGACATATAGATGACAGAAATGTTGTGTCATTTTTTGTTATTTTTTGACATTTTTAAAGTTTAGATAATTTTTTTGGACCTTTCACTTTTGTCATTATACGCATTTCGTTTCCTTTTCGTGTTTTTTGTTAGTAAATGTTTCGTGAATGACACATAACAAAGGTTGTATTGTATCGTCAGTTCATGTCGAAATTCACTACTGCATTGGACTCAGTTTTCCGAACTCTCAAAATTCCATAATCTCCGGTAACTTCCTCGACATTTCAAAACTGGGGGTTGGAATATCATAGCTGAGGATTTCATTTCCTCCTAAAATAAACACCGTATATTGAATATTTTATTTCAAAAAAATGTTTTTAAAATTGTAAAATTCGTTTAATAAACAAACATTTTCGTATACATTCTTTTAGTATTTAAAAAGAATTAGGTCATTTTCCCTTAATTTTTAAGTCACTTTCCCCTTATTTTTGGCTCAATTTAAAGATCATCTTCAAAGAATTTTTATCGCAACAGAATTGGAGCCCTGTTCATTAACAAAAAGCTGTTTTTCATTGCATGACGCTGAGCGGCGCGGCCGCCCGAGCGTTTGGACCCAGTGCGCGTGTGCGGCGGCGGCGGCGGCGGCGGTGGCGCCGCAGAGGCCGCCCTCGAGCAGCCGCCCGTTAGGATCGCCATTTGCATGCTCTTACACTACGCGCCGCCCAACGACTCTGCTCGGGGCGAGGGCGATGGTGGCGCCGGTGGCGGCGGCTACGCCTTAGGAGACGTCAGTTCGGAGATGCTGCTGTCGCGATAGCGGCTGCGGCCGAGGTGATAGGGGTGAGAACAGACCCGGTGACATCCGCGCATGCAGTTACTCGCAAAAATTGCTGTTAAGGGAAGAAAATTTGACGATGAGCAGTTCGAAATGAAGGTGGTAAAGTGATGTTCATATTAGGATGAACAATGACATGGAAATATGTTTAGACGAATGAACGGCAATAGTAACTCGATTGCGTGTAGGTTAAGACGAATGAACATCAGGTGCGGTGATAGAATGTGATTCATAGTTCAGGATGCACAACCAGTACAATCATATGAGCAGTTGTGTTTTGAAGTTGTAGCTGCGGTGGAATGGGGACAGTGTTGTATCTGGTAAGGTCAGAGCTAATTTATTCTTACGGAGGCCCAACACAAGTTTAGAGGGTGATTACTTCTCTTCTTTCTCAACATTAAAAAGCAATAATTTAATTATAAAACCATTAAATTTAAAATATCATATCTGTAAGTAAAATCGTTCATAACTGTTAAAACAAAACCCGGTTTTGAGATTTTGGCCATATTTTACTTTTTCTGAGAGCTGATGAAACGCCCTTACATTTGAGGCCATCCACGTTGTAAATATGTCTGCAAATTAACATCCAGAATTTAAATAGTTTCTAGAAATTAAGATTTTAAACGGGTATTGTTGAAATTTCAATTGTAAACAGATGTACAATGAGAAGGACTGTAAACCCAACTACAAGGCAACCCTTGTAGAATTTAACTAACCTGTTTATTGAGGTCAATTGGCCGTACGGGACACTTAATGGCTACAAATAAATTAAATAAAATAAACTTTGCAAATGATGAAGCAATAACATTGCTTTAATCCGGCAGTGGAAGGCGGCGGTGACAGTCGTGACCGAAGGCGAGAGGGCGTGTGGCTGCGGACCTTCCAGAGGCGAAGGGGTGGCGATGGTGGCGACGCGGCGCGGCGGTTAGCGCAGACTGTGCGCCCCCGAGGCGCCGGCGCTGGCTGCCGTGAATGCATACGAGGCAGCTCCCCGGATGAAGACGTTAAGGCCGGAAGCAATGCGAGGGAAGTCGCGGGCAGCAGAAGGAAAACGTGATCACTGCGAGGCGCGACCAGAGAGCAGCCAATTCCAGCTTTGTGTGATACTCATTAGTCGCTGATCACTTCCCAGCAAGAACTGTGTCCCTCTGAAAAGCTTAAATTCAATATTTTATTGCTTTAATTTTGATGTAACTCTTGAGCCACTGGAACTGTTTTCTGTAATTAATAGCGAAACTTTCCTTCTTTGTTTGTAATTCGGAACACTGAAATCTAATCTTCGAATGGGAAATGTTTATTTTATTTTAAAATACAACATATCAGGTGACAGAGAATTAAAATTTGCACACAAGTTCAAATGGAATTAAAACCTTTCCTTCATATTTGCCGTTTCTGTTGAGAGTCTATTCGGAGTTCTATTGAGAATCAAAGGTGAAAGTAATACTATTAGGATTTCTTCATGACGAGTTGACCCAAAACTAAAATAATTTAACTTTCTGACGTTTCTCAATTGTGTTTTTCACTCATCAGCATACGGATAGAATATACAATGTAGAATTACTATTGTGATTAATGTAGTACATACGATTTGACATTTTAAAAAAATAGGAATCTTGGTGATAGTAAACATTAATATTCTATTACATGAATGTATTCTATATTATTACTTATGTAAACATGGCTTGCTACGGTACTGTATAATCAACTTTAAGCCTGTGTTATCACCATATAGTTCACAGGAACTTGTCCTACATCACATAACATATCTATCCACCATCTCGATTCCAATACTGGCTCTGTATAGCTTTTACCATACCTTTACCTGTATAGCTAGGTCCCAGACTGATGTAGTCAATTTTCTGGTACCTCTTCCCATGTAATGCAATCACGCGAGGACTCTTGTAAATTTTCATTTTAAATTTTATAATTATAAATATTGGAAATTTCCCCCAATCGGAGCCTTATATTTTATGGAGCCTGTACCACTCACCGACCCACGAGGGTGGTAGCTCTCTGGTGAGTGTGCTCGCTTTCCATGACGCGCCCCGGGTTCGATTCTCGATCAGGGCAGATTATAATTATAATAATAATAATAATAATAATAATAATAATAATAATAATAATAATAATAATAATGTCTTTATTAATGGCGAGGCTCAGGCCATAGGACCTGCTCTTCCACCTAACCACTGACGTTACATACATTTAGAGTAGTAACATTTTAAGAGAGGAGGACAAGCTGTACATTTACGTCTGGGAGAACAAATCTAGGGACCATCCCGGCATCCGCCTTAAGCGATTGAGTAAACCCAGAAAAACCTCAATCAGGATGGCGGCTTAGGGCCGAACATTAATAGAACTGAGTATGTTATACTGAGTAGTGAAAGGGAAGTTTCGTGAAAGAGAAAGGAAAAGACGTACAGGAGAAGGGGTCAAAAAGTATAAATGATAAAGTTTGTGAGGGAGAGGGAAGAGAAAAAAAGCAAAGAAAAGGACGAAGAAGTAGTAGGAACGTTACAGAGAGCTACGTTTAGTTTACAGTAGCACTTTACATAAATATACAATAATTTTTACACCAGAGAAGCACAATACACTATAAGCTAATAACAACAGTAGTTTTAAACACAATACTGGCAGTATTAAGGAACAATACAAAGAGTGCGGGTATCTTTACATCAATTTTGTTTATGCCAATATATTGTAGTGAATATCCTGATGATGGTACAAAGATAGCTACAAGTATATTTTATCTGGAACGTCACTAATACTTTTGTATATTTTAATAACAATTTCGTTAGGGTACACAGAAAAATAATAATGCTCATAATTTAGGTGTGAGAGGGAATGGAAGATGAGGATAGAGCAATGAGGTATGGGGTAGAATATTGTAGGTATTGGGGTAGATTATAGTGTGCGCTTTCCTTGCAATACCCGAGTATCCGTCGCTGTGTGACAATGAGAAAGCTCGCTTCTCAGGTTGAGAATACCAGAATACAGCGTAGGGATTGCTAACCACACGCACCCCTTAACTCATGGCTGGTAGGCCTTGGCTCCGACAGAAGCTGCTGTTCGAGTACGGCTAGAGACCCCTCACCATCTTCAAAATGTGTATGTCCCAAAGAAGAGTCCTTATGATCTACTGAAGATACGGAAGAGGGTTGGGTGTGAGGAAGGAAATATCATTCCCTGACCCTTGCTTAGAAAGTGCTCTGGAATTCGCCTGGAATGAACGGAAAGAAACCACTGAAACCCAGAGCAGTGAACTCTCCTCGATTCGATTGAGGCGGCGAAGTCTTAGTTCTTTGTTCGACCCAGTCATTAAACTGTTTTTAAAAACTCCGCCCCTTCGAAATTCACGTTTTTGGGACTTCCAGTTCTGTGAAATAGCTGTCGTAGACACGCAATCACGCGATCTGAGCCAACTAGTAAGATATTGGGTTTTATGTTTTCAGAGCAAAATTATTTTGATTTACGATATGTATGATTTATCTTTGAAGACAACATGTTGTGTTGTGGAGTGTGCCTGAAATAATTTAATAAATATAATTTTCATGAAGGGCATATCACTATATGTGTATAACATTGTTAATAGAATTTTTGTCGAACCTTTTCGATTATTATTTATTTTTCTATCTTTGTTACAGGTAAGTTTGCTGAGAATGCTGAAACTACCTTGCTAATTCTGCCCTATGGTAACGGGTAATGTACCTCACAGCACACTATTTATCATATATGTAATTAACAATACCATGGTTGAATGTGGAAGATTGGGCGTAAAACATACTATCTGCTAGATTGCAGTTCTTTTGAATTAACTAACCTTTTCTTCAAACACTATTCAATTCATTTCAACTTTATGACAACTCAGATTATTCTAGAGTGCAGTCCATTACCAATGTGAGTGGAACTATGGATTTAAAATCCTTGAAAGATATGAATGTTGCGCCGAAATAAGTATGTATTTTAAACTTGAGGGCATGCGTTACGGCCACGCAATGTATTACACATTTTTTAAGTTAATTTTCTGATGATCTTTTGATGATAGGAGTTGTTTGTTTATTTCACATTGAAATTTTAAAAAATTATATCCTAGAAAGTGACTGCAGGAATAAGCGCAGCAATTTCAGATTTTCAAACGTACGAACAAATGCGTTACTCGTTTCTCTTTTGAGAGTAACGTGTTTTCACCTCATAAAATGCGTGCACTCTCTTGAAAACATCTAATTAGTCATTTAATTAATTAATTTTACATTCGATTACCTATTTTCCACTCTTCAAAACATTTGAATCACGGGAATTATGTAGAACGTTCCTTTGAACTACATTAACTCTGGTCTGATTCCTTGCTTTTAAGGACATGCTACACGAAAGAGCTTTTAAAAAGTTAATTTAGCTCCGTAATTCTTCTAACCTAATGACGGACCGGGCTCCTACAAGTTTATGCAGCGCTGCGTTACTTCACTGCATTGGGAAACTGGGAAATAGTCGGCTAAACCATGAACTCGCTCTCACGCCCCTTCCTTTTTAAGAATCGGGTTAGAGGGTTTCAGTGGCTGAGGGAACGGAAATAGCTGCAAAACGAGATGGTAAAGTGCTACAATTTTAAATTTATTTTGGAGAGAGGAAATGTAACACTTCTTAATTTCTTAATAATTTGATTTATTGGTGATCGAGCGTTTGTTTTAAAACTTTTAAATTTCGAGTATATTTTTAATCATTTGATTATTTATTTGTCACATTATTTGAAAAGATGTCTGCGTCTATTCTTCTTGAATGTTTTACGTTGTGAGTTTATTTATTATTTTGAACTCAGAAGAACTTCCAGTTCAATAAATTAAGGCGACCTATTTGGGGTATACTGCAAAATCTAATATTCAACAATTACAAGTTACACAAAATAGGTACTTAAAAATATTTTAAAGGCCCTTGGTTTATTCGAAATAATCAAATTTTTGAAGAACTAAGCACCTTTTCTAAAAAAACTGGATTTATATTACCTGTACTAAATTATTCTCCAGTCTCTCTGCTTGTCCTGCTTACATTTTCAATCTTGGCAAATCCCTTTCCCACGTACTCGTTCACGTTTTGCTAAAGACTCATTACAATCTCCATAATTCTCTCTTCCTTTCTTATTAGAAAACGAACTAAACTATTTATATATTTTAAAATTTATTATTTCCTTTAAATGTATTGCTAATATCTAATGATTCAATTTATAATTATTCAAACTTATGATATGTTATAGTAATACGTTTTGAGGTTACTTCTGTACGTTTTCCCTCGTAAGCTCGAATTGTTATTCTATTTACTTCAACCCCTTGAAAGATAATGTATTATTCAACAATGATAAATATATAATTAAAAGAAAGAGTTCTGTAATGTAAAATGAAGTATATTACCTTCTCTGCTTATACATTACAAATATATTATAATCCTGTTCTCATTACGACAATTGAATTTCTGCCCCATACGTCAGATACAAATTTTTGTCTCGCAGCAGTCAACGTGCTAAAGGAGATAAATTTGTATGCTGCTCTGTCAGTTTTTCTGCATGAAAGGGGTCGGCGACGGGAACCGTTTCAATACAAAGACAGAGTTGAAATACGTTTTTCCTAAGAGTCGAGGCCTTGGTTTACGCCCCAAAACACCGATGATCTATTAGATTATGCTGCGCTGGTTGAATTTCTTTACCTGCTTACCTGAGAAAAATGCGAAAAAAAATAATTTCCTTTCGTTATATAACATTAATGTCTATACTAAAATGCATTGTTCTGAAGTGAAAAAAAATTCATTAAAATCAACCTCCTAGTCATCAGATACTTTTCTCCGTACAAAAAAGGTGCAAGTGGGAACTTGGTCGCCATGGGAGCGCCCTACCGCTCCGTGCCCTTCTTCCCCCCCCCCCCCCACCTACCCACCACCCATCTCGCTTGACTTGTTCATCCCTTGTTCCGCTTCGTCATTTCAAGTCCCCTAGCTGTTTACCTACCCGCCGCGCAAGGCCTGTACCACTCTACGAAACACAACGGCCGCCTCGCACCCTCGGTCCTCCCTCCCTCCCTCAGAATTCTGGACCGGCTCAAAACATTTTTGCGGTCCCCACTGCACCGGAAAAAATTCCAACAGGAAACTTCAACAATAGAACCAGCTGTTGGCGCTTTAGAGCGCTCTAGTAGTATAATTTAGCAACACAAGAATGAATTAGCTCTAATAGTTGCCAAAACATGCGACCAGAGAGCTTCACCGTCTGTGTGCGCAAGGACGCGTTGTCAATGGGCGAGCGCTATTCGTACAAAATTAAAACGGAGTGAAGAGTTAATTTACGATTCATTATATTCACGATAGTTTTTGTTATATTGGCGACAGTTGAAAGTATTAATATAAGGGAAAATGATTTTTAAACGTATTTTTATCGATACTTTTTCATATATCGGTCTGTTTCTGAAGATATATGAGCCAGGCAACTATATTGTTAAAAATATCCTTCAAAGTGAACTTAAATATCACACAAAAATTATCAACATGGAAGTACCCGCCTCCGAGGCGCCAGGCTAAGATAGTACGTTATTAGTGCAGTAAGGTATTACATTCGAGAAATTCAAAATTTTTTTTCCTTCAATTTTTGTATTGGTAAAAGAAATAGAATAACTACTTCCTGTCACTAATACATGAATACAGATAGAGGGAGCAATGTTGATATTTATTCCTTGCATGTTTATTTGAAACTATTCAATCTTTCTTGATCATGTTTCTTCGATACATTCTTATAAAGTGACAATTATTGTGGTCATAAATTATTATTGGTAGTTTTTTCGTGGAAAGAAATGTTTATACCTAGATAATATGAGTACTATAATATGAGTATGATAAACTCGGCATTAAATCAATAATAATTATTATTGTATTTATCTTCATGCTTCTAATTTTTACTTCCTGCCATTTCGATTAGCAAAATGAACGAGCACCTTCGTCATTTATTGCTATTTCAAGCAACTAATTGTTTTAAAGTATCAATCAATTTAATTATTACCCGGAAACGCAGGAAAGCGACCAGTTTTGAACTAACCGGCCAGTGTCATGCAGAAACAGGCCAACCGACCTTTATTGTGTTTAGCGCAAAAATTTGAATGTATAATTTTCTCTACAGGTAATACCATACTATTTGTTTTCTTTCTTTAATAATTCACGGCAATACTTGTCAAATGAGGCATACTTTCTGCATTGTGCAGAATCACATCAAGAGAAACGAAATAATCTATAATATAAATTTTCATGATTTGAGGGTTGCTCTCTTTCTGCCCAACAACATCCAATTGAAGTCGCTTCTTCAATCATCTTCCTATTGCATACCTCCCTCGTCCGCCTCATCCGAAGCCCCCTTGTCTCTCACCCCGCCCCCCCTCATCACTGTCACTTCACTGCCCCAACTGCCCTCTGAGGACTCCCCTTCCTTGGCGCTCCCTCTGCACCGCTGCCCCCCCCCCCCTCCAGGCCCCGAAGCCGTGTGACGGGGAGGGGGGCGGGGCGCCTGCAGCAGCTCGTTATCGCATTCATCATCGGTAATGCCGCCGCCTCTTAGTCCTAACACAGACGTTAGCTCCATAATCAATCTTGTCCCTCTATAAATAGCCGGCGCCGCCGCCGCGGACTTCACCTGCATTCTCCCACGCAGGGTGGCAGGGGAGGAGCACTGCGCAAAGCAGCCTCTCCCCCACCCCCGCCCCCGCCCCCAACGCCACGCCCTCCGTTTTAATGAATTAATTCTCGCGACTCGCTCTCGGTAATTTTCGGGAGATTTTTATTTACGTGATGCACCCGTGAATATAAATAGAGGACGAGCTCCGTTACGATAAAGAGGCGCGCAGGTAGCTAGCTCGGAAATAGACGAGCGTTCCGTGGCGGTCAATGTACGGGCGTCCCCGCAAATCGCCGTGTCACCGCGCCACCGGGACCAGTGAGGATTGATTTATTGTTGGTAGCATTGGGGCGAGGTCCAACTTTTCAAATCAGAATACTAAAACTGAAACGTTCTCTAATGCTTTCAATCAAAAATATTTTTTAATATTTTTCAATTATACATGCCATTCTATACCAATCTTTATTTTTCATCTTTATTTCGGCTTCTTCCCGGATTTGCTTCACTTGACGGATACATTTTTAGATCAGTGAAAGGTGTGAGGATGAGCCCATTGCTCTATCCTAAGAATGAGAGGGGGGACAGGAAGGTGAAGGAAGGATCTCAGAATGTCCGTAGCCCGTTGTCCACGGAACGGACCGGCATCCGTCTATGATTATTCGGAATAAACCAAGGACACAACTGACCAGAGCAGCCGGTCTCGAGAATTCTTGTCCAACCAGATTTGATCCAGTCATTTAATAGGTGTCACCACTCTACGAAGCTTGAGTTGTGGTCTCATCACTACATACGTTATTGCAGTCGAATGATAAAAAATTAATAATAATAATAATAATAATAATAATAATAATAACAATAACAACAAACATTTTGACAACATTGCATAAGAAGAAAATTTACTACGAAGAAATAATTCTGAATTTCATAATTAGTTCCACTGAAATTAAATACTTCTAAAATAGCTATGTTGTTTGTGTTTTTAGATGTGAAAATTATTCAGGAAAAGTATTTTTGCTTAATGTTTACATTGTTACGGATATTAAAATACAAAAAAAGAAGCTGAAATTACAACAGGGAAAATTAATTTGTAAGAGTGTAGTGAAATAACTGACAGTAAGAAACCATACAATATTTTTTTTTCAGTATCAAGATTCAGAATCAACTACTTCCAAATGAATCGGTATTTCACTTTAAATTATTTTATTCCTCTATCGTATCTCGTAAATTCTTTATACCCGTAGCATAAGCTACTGCAATGGAGAAAGGAACACCCGAAGAGAGCAATGCGTTTCTCCTTTCAATACTAATAATGAGCAATCAGCGTAGCGGAAGCTACGATCTGAAGGCGCTCCTTACGCGACCGTAGCGCTGCTCATGGAGTTTCGTTTGTTGTGCTGCCTGCGTCCACGTCAGCGGCTGCATCACCGTCTCGAACGTCGAGCTGCCCCCTCCCTCTGTGGTGGATTGGTTGATCGATTGGTGCTTCAGAATGCAGTAACTGCTGTAATCATTAGTACATGTGAATATCTCGGGTGGTGGCGGTGTTCCGCTTTCTGGAGTACAAAATATGGCGTCGAACTACACGTCGACTTGCGGAGTTTTCCCCTCTAGGTATCTTCCTAGAGGTATCTCGTAGGTATCTTTAGGTATGTTCTAGTACATCCTAGATATCTCCTATGTGAGTGTGTGTGTGTGGATGGGTGGATGGGTTCAAGGGGAGAGGAGGAACGAATAAGAAGTAATGATAGCGCATAGTCCGTATCCTATTTGTTAAGGTTCTGCTACGGCATTCACCTGGTATTGATCGGAGAAACCACAGAGTAGAGCGGGCAGCCGCTGGAATTCCCCTCCAGATAGTGGCTGAATTCAATATTTCCTGGAGTGGGGCTGTGATCTGTTGGGCGATGGCTTGCAGGATTCGAAGAATGCAAGTTTTCGAATCTTGAACCGACTCGGAAATTTGAATGAACCATTCTCAGTGATAAGCTTTTTCCTCTTCTTGAAGTTGCGTTGTATCGCCTTGCGATCGTTTAAACTATTAGATCAGCATATGACATAAAATTTTGAACGAATAACACATGTCAGTATCTTAGTTTTCATTCACTTAACCATTAAAATTCAACGTGAAGAGAAAATGTTTCTACTTTGGTTTATTAAACCGGACTGAATACATACACATACATCTATGCTCATAATAGGGCACACAACTCCACAACCTTTTGAACCAAGGTGACGCGTTTCTTCTGCAATTTCTTTGCCCAGGCAGTCAATTTAGTACCTACTGAAGAAAAATATTGCTCTTTGAGAACGCATTATTTTTACATATGTTTTGATTCAGGAAGTCCTGGACTTATTGATTTGTTTCGAATTCTGATGAATTCTCTCTTTCCCTTATAATACGCCAAGGAACGATGATGATTTTGTTATAGTACCATTTAAAAGAAATAATCTATATAAAACCTCGTAAATATGCTACGACTACTTAGAGAATTATCCCTCAGTTCTGCAACAGCATTTAATACAAAAAAAGACATGTTCGCATTTTATGGTGTAGGGGGTGAAGAGGCGCGGAGGCAGCCCACTACACGCGTTATCCTCCCACGCACCTTTTCATGGAGCTTAACTCGGAAACAATGCATTCTAAGCCCTTACAACAGGGGAGTTTCATATCCCTGAGGGAACACAAGTTGTATTTCTTAAGTCAAAATGAGGCCTTTATGAAACTTTTATTACATTTTTGAAGATTTAGCTTTTCAAAGGATGCCTTTTCCTTATCATGGTGCTCCAATTCGAGCCCATACTTGAAATCTACGTAAAATTTAATTGACCGATAGAGAGAGAAATAATGTTTCATTATGTAATTAAAGTTAAATTTCTCAGAAATCAATTATTAATTTCACTGTTTGGAAATATTAGAATGTTTATTTACACACAAAACAGGGCTAATAATGCTGTTACAGGTACGCAATTTGAAGTTGGGTTCCAGCATTAAACTATCTTCACATTAATAACAATGATTATCAAAGCACGTAGTGTTCACACGGGTCCGACTAGGACGAATTATTGGCGATACGAATTTGATAAGTCGAGGAGAGTCACGATTAGTTTTCACAAAAGAAATTTTTGTTTCTTAGTAATTACATGAGTAATCAACCACTGACATTTTGTAGTTTATTTTGAAATCCAATTGATGCATTTCAAAATGTGCGTATTATTCTTCATTTCATCTGTTTGCAAATGCCATTATAAATTTAAAAAAAAATAATGAGATGCTGTATACTTGAGGCAGGACAGATTATCTAGGTAGCAAAGTGTTTATTAATACAATCATGTGTAATTTATTAAGTAAACGTATATAAATGAACTAGCAAATAATTAGCGTAGCTTAATAATTAACTAAGTAATTAACTAATTAATTGCCTATCTGATAAATTTCAATGTGTACTACACAGTTGAAAGACTCAATAGATTATCACTCGATATGTGATTAATTATTATACCACCATTTAAGTGAACTGGGAATTTCGTATTTGAATTTCGCGCGCAAATGAACGTCGAGTGATCACTTCATTATGACCCTATTAAAAGAACACTGCGTTCGGTCGAGAAAAATTGATAATAAAAGTATTTAAGTTTAAAGAATATGTTTATCGCCAACAAAAATGTTCACATGGAATAGAACAATTTGAACCAACTCATGATGGAGTGTGCAACTCTGAGCATATAAACGAGTTCCATGAGGAGAAGAGCCGGGGTCCGGAGCCTTGGGTGCAGGTAGCAGCAATTAGCAGTTGGACCTCGCATCGGCGCCCGCACTGATGGCGATCGGTACGAGCATCGATGCTGAGGGGAAGTCCAGAAGGATTCTGGCAGGATTGCCCCGGGGCGCAACAGCAGCAGCAACAAACAGCAACAACAACGAAGCCCGCGTGCGAGGCGCGTGGCGTGGAGGGCAAGCGCGGCGGAGCGGGGCAGCGGTGCGCCCAGCCTCCCTCGTGCCACAAGGCCACTTCGACCCCAATTTTGGACCTTGGCTTTCAATTTCGTTTGTCTTGATCCGTGGCTGACCAATTGTCCAACTTTTATTGTGGCCCGCGAAAGGTTATTAGACAAACGTGAAAGATCCATGTCGGGCGAGAATTTTCCGCCTAGCGCACACGGTCTGTTGGCGCACACACTCTACTCTTAATGTAAAAAAAGTTAAGTTTTGGTTTAAGAATTCTTTTCTAGTAAATTCAGAAATTCGAAATCATACTAATGTGTTTCATTGCATTATGCATGATAAGCCCCGCATGGTTTCATCCCTATCCCCGTTTCTGAGCAGTCTGATAGAGTGCTGAGATCAATACGGGGTCACGTATGGATGGCCCGAGTACTGAAAATATGTCTCGCAACCACATTTAATGTGTTGGTTTTGGTCCTTCAGTCCTTGCAAGTTGGATTCCCCTGTCTTAATCCATTCACAGTGAAAACGTTAACGTAGACGTACTTCTAACAGAGACGTGGACATATCATTCACAATGACCGACAACGTAAATGAGCACTCATGGGTATCGATTCAATAATATTCGACATGTAAATTGTCGAATCGGATTCGTACGATCATGCTTTGATGTTACTTATTTCGTATGCCACAATACTCTGAAGAACTTTCAGGTGCTATTATGATGAATGACAATTTATTTTCTTACAAACTGCTTATTTTTTGCGTGTGTGACGAAAACGCTAGAAGTTTTCTGGATCTTGCTGTGCTATACGTTAATGAGTTGTTCTCAGATCACGTTGGCGTTAAATTTCATCGAGAAACATCTCATTTCCTCATGATGATTATTTTGTACACCGCGTGGGCCACAAATGATTTCAGGCAGTTTTTCATCAGCAATATACAGCAGATGAATGGCAAGTTATGCCCTTACAAACTGCATTAGTTGCTAACGAAAACGCTAGGAGTTCTTTGGAATTTTCTGCGATACATTGTAGTGTGTTTTCTCAGACTACGTTAATGTGAACGTAATATCTTACAGCTCGCGAATTTTTATAATTCCATCTTATGTTGATGTTTAGGTTCAAGTTCACTTTCACAGACTTCTTGCAATAACGTGGCACCAAGAGTTCGCGTATACATTTAACTTTCATTATAAACGAGTCTTTCCTCTCTCACCGTCCACATTCAATCTCTACTCTTTATTTTACTTTCCGCTCATGCTCTTATTCTTCTTGCCTTTGCCATGTTTGAAGGTTGTTACTGATGAAATATTACAGAATTCGATCTTGAATTTACCAGGCACGTGTGGTGAATTATTCAGATGATGTGAGGTACTATATAGTGATTATATTATTAAATGGTAATATTACTATATTATAAAATTATAAATTATTATATAATATATAAATAGTTTTGTATTTAAAAATGTTGTTTTACACTCCACATAATATAATAATAGTTTATATTTATTCATTTGATAGTACTCCCTAAATGTATTTTGAACAATTCTTAACAATCTCTAGTTATTTCGGGAAAATAATAAAAATATCAACATATTCATTAATTTTTATTTAGGAAGTATAATTTTGAACATCCGTATTAGTTCTTTCGTCTTTACCCTTCATCCATTGATTACAATGGTAGATGCTGCTACGGTCCGTTGTTTTGCTTCTGGATAATCTGTATAGCTATGTAGCTTCACTTCATTGCCTGACTACATTCATGAGCAAGCTTTTACTAATAAATAAATCACGTAATAAAAACCTACTATGCACACCTGACGAATAAATAATTAACTGAAGTTTGAGAAGAAGTAAAACTAAACATTACTAAACAGGGTTTACTCTCAGTCTTCTCTTCTGCGTTCGCAGTGAGGGCGCGTTGTCGCGGCGCGCTTAAAGAAGTTTCTCGAAGTTGTCATCAATGCCTATTGCTGTCTATTCCGCGTTCCGTCTGAATCTGCGCGCTGCCTTCTTCCCGAGACGGTTTTACAGTCCCCGTCTTTGGTCTTGCTTCGCTTTAGAGGTCATAATTTTTTTACCTTACTTTCGGCGCCGTCTTTCTCCCGCCCATTTCGGGTCCCCACTGTGGAGTCATAATTCCTAGTACCCGCGGGGGAGGCACTTTGGCCCGTCCATGTCGATTCCAGGAAGAAACCTCCGCTCTCGGCGGGAGAACATTTTTTGGCAAATTAGATTTTCCTCTGCTTTGGGCGTAAGTGAATCGTTATGGTGGTAGCAAAGAGTTTTGTCTGAAATCTTCCAAATTTGTCTCTTTTCTTAGTAAATAAATATTTTTTTGCAGAAGGCATAATATTTCTTACATAATTTGTACGTGTGTTCAAACCTCTATCTATTTATTTATTCACGTCCCACAGAATATTAGTCTGTATAAGACAGTTTGGATAAGATAAAAGAAAAATTAATTGCCTGGAAGTGAGGGAAGGGAATATCTCAGTACGTTCTAATTATCTAAGCAAATAGGACAAAAACTCCCATTTAAAATACTGCTCAGAAGTTTTTACAACATTAAATTTTGTATTCGTGGTCTAGAAATAAACAATTTTTTCTTTATTGCTTTTGTTCTAAAATCATAAATAAATAAAAGTAATAATAAAATTTGCTTGTTTCGTGTTGACATTAAGGATATTATTTAAATTAATATATTTTATAATCCTAAAATTAAGTTAAAACATTATTCATACCTTATTATAAGATTAAATATTTTTTTCCAATACTTATGAACTTAGGAAGTTTAGTTTATCGTGTCACCTTACTGCTTCACATTGGATTCAATTACAATTCGCAACACACATTCTGCAGAGACCAATACAAATTAAGAACCATTGTTCATGGAGAAGGTTCTATTCTAGGATTCTGCCCTTGAGATTTACAAGTTCCACCTTCTGTTGTGTGATGTATAGTGGATTATGAGCTTGTGATAATAGAAATATGATCAATGTTGGGCGCAATGAGATTGAGCATGCAACTTGGTTGTATTGCGACATGGCTGTGTTTGTGCTGTAGCAGTCCTAATTCCCCTACCTTCTGCATCTAAACCCCCTTCCCTTTGATTATTTTGAGTTTCCCTTATTCATGAGAGTTGGAACGTTTGAGTTAATCACTCAGGATTAATGTACTCTTGAAACTCTTAGTGCGTGAATTGAATTTTGATATTCATTATCTAGTACACTTTTAGTAGAATGCTAGTACTTACTCCGTGTTCCATTTAATCGTGATGTCTACGAGTATATATTTAGCAAATTGAAACGTTCTCATCTGCCGGCGCAGATTTCGGACTACTCAAAATGAAAGCCGAGGCTAAGACGAGTGCATTTTTAAATAGCTTTATTTGCCAATAAATTATCCCTTCTAGAATAGAAGTATTCAATTATTATAGAATTTCAACAAGAAGCCGAAAATCGTTCTGTTAATTTTCATGATGGGTCTTTAGATCCGAACCTGAAAACCACGATTTAAAAGTTTTGACACTTCTACAATTCTATAATTAAGCGTGTATCTTGTTTTTAGAAATAATATGTTATGCTTAAACTAATAATAAAGATACAGCAATCTCACATTAACTCACCTAACTCACACAGTTCTCCCCCTTGCTCTCTTCTCCCACCCCCCTCCCTCACTATCTCCCTTCTATCTCATCTCTCCTTTTCATTTATATATTCCTTCACTATTTCCTTCTTACTTGTTTCACTCTTCTTTCTCTCATTCAAACGCGCGCGCAACTACAAACACGAGTTCGCGCATTCACCTATTATGTAAGAAATATTCATTCGTACGTGCTCAAGGGTAAAGGTACGACTTGTTTTTAAAGCACTTTTCAAGTTGCACTTTACTCCTTTGCCTCTGTTCAGTTTAATTCATTGATGCCTGTCCTTCCATTCTCACTCAGTCATCAGTAGTGGACTGATTTTAATGAAATGTCTTTTTTCTTTTCACTTTAGGACAAGCATTTTAGTAGACATTAATTTTATGTTTTGACAAAAGAAAATGACCCATTTTTAATGAGGCATTGCATTTTTTTCGTCTATTTTGATTAATAAGTCGTCTTTTACCTTTTTCTGTAATTTGAAAATCGTTTTCTGCTGATTTTATATGTTTTAATATCGCTTTAATGGTACTTGCTTCAAATAATATTTACGAAATGCAAGAAATATTCTCCAGAGAATTTCTGAGTAGCCTATTCCATTTATTCGCTCAGAAATTGTATTGTCAGGCGTTGCGAGTATGTAATCTAAGGTTCGTGTGACGCCTAACAGCGCCATTGTCCGTTCGTCCAATTTTGCGATAACCAAAGACAGATATTTTCTGGTAAAGAACAGTCCAAACCAAAAGTTTACAAGCTGAGTTCACCGGAGTGTAAGGAAGAAACCTCGATTACATCAGGAACATACCCAGCAACTTGAGTTGTTCATCTGAACTGGTTTCGAGAAAACCTTTTACCTTATTTTTCTTTGCTTTAAGAGCATTTTGTTGATCAGTTTTAGCGATGTTTTAGATCATAAAAATGCGCTCTCCTAGTGCTCACTGTCCCTGCCGTGGCTCATCGCCCGCTTCCTTCCACGTGCGAGCGCTGGGCTGGGCGCGGGGCGGGGCGGGGCGGGGCGGGGCGGGGCGGGGCGGGGCGGGGCGCGGGCGCTGCCAACCGCCTGTTTGTCCCCACCGCCCGCGCGACGCTCTGTCCGTGCTTCCGCCTGAGGGTCTTCTGTTCGCCGAGGGAGGGACTAGCGGACGGGCGAAGACGGGAAGGACGGAAAGAAAAGGCGTTGAATACGGGGGCTGACCCTCCCCCCTCCTCCCCCCTCCCCCTCCCCCCCCCCCCCCCCCCCCTCCGCCATGTCGAGCTCTTCTCCGCCCCGCGGCTCTGCGAGGAAGCATACAAAGGCAATGAAAACTCTTCGTCGCAGAAGTTGGCTTCTCCTTGTTTGATTTACTGCGGGGGACTTTGGGAGAAGCAGCTAGAGCCTTGGAGAGTCGTCTGTCAGATGGATGAGCCGGCGATAGGGTGTGGTGGGCTGAAGGGAAATGGACCCTTAATCGGCTTATCTTCCAATGCACAGGAAAGAAAAGTTGTGATGCCGGCCTGGATAACCGAGGTCGTTATGGCAAGGGTCGCGGGTTCGAATCCCGCTTCAGGCATGGATGTTTGTGTGTATTTATGTTGTGCTTATGTGTTCTCTCTACAGTTCCCCCTACAGTTTAAAAATCACAGTGGTCAGTATATGACCAAGATGTTTAAAAAAATTTAAATAAAGTTTTTTGTTTGAGAGTTTCTGAAAATGCGGAATTTTGAACAAGGTTTCACACAACACTGTTGAGTTTTCAGGAAACTTTCTCTCACATTATTTAAAGCACGTGTACTCATAAATACATTAATGTAAACAAACTGTCGCTAATTAACGACGTGAGAGACAAGTTAAAAAAATTACATTTTTGTGAAAAAAAGAATAGGGTAATATAGCGTTTTTGCCATCTCATAGAGTTCATTTAGCACTATCCCTACCAAAAGTTTCAAAGCAAAAAATTGAGAAAACCTTGATTTTGTAATTACAAAAAATTGCAAATATTACATGAAATATTGATCGATAACTAGTGTAATTAAAAAAAAAGTGTACATGAGCATAATGAAAGAACTAATTATGGAGAAGTTTTATATGAAGGGAAAAACTTTATCTTCAATTTTGTAGTTGTAGGAAGAAGCGGGAAAAATTCAAACATTGCAATTTTCAAAAATTCGGAGATAATGATGAAAATTGGACCTATGTCACCTTTATAAGAGTAATCTGTGGTAGGCAGAGGTAGCAGAGTGGTAGGCATCTTAATATTAAAAAGCAAAGTAGAGACGAATTATTTTAACTTTTTTTATTTTAAATTGTTTAATTTTAACGTCCAGTTTTAGCAAAAATGTATATAAAATAAAAAGTTGTAAGTACAATTTATACTGAATAGGATGAGTTCAGTGAATAAATAAGTGCAGAAGCAAGTCAATGACGTTATAGTATGGGCCTCATTTGACTTGAGATTGCTCATTTAGACCTATTAAATCCTAGATTTTGAATAATTTTCAAATTTCCAAAATTCCATTCTGTACGAAGAGTGAATCGTTGGAAGTTTCAGAGGCTGCAAGCAGGAGGGGGTGAGCTGGCTTTGTTTTGGATGGGAAGAGGTTAAAGTGAAGGAAGACCTGAATGTGACGCTAAAGGCACCGGAGAAGACTGAACGAGGATGGCACAGATCGGGGCGGGGAGAGCCGGGAGAGGGGCTGGAAAGACCTGGGGAGAGAAGCTAGGTGGAAAGAGAGGCGTGGAAGAAAGAGAGAGAGACGAGGCGGAGAAGAGGGCGAGGCTGAGAGAGAAGGGCTAGGCGGAGAAAGGGAAGGGCAGAGAGAGAGGGAGGGGGGACAAGGCGTAGAGAAAGAGAGAGAGACGAAGTGAAGAGGGGCTGGCGGAGAGGGAAAGAGGCTAGCAGTGAGAGAGGAGTGAGGCGGAGAGAGGGAGGGACTAGCGGAAAGAGAGGCGTGGCGGAGAGAGTCATGAGCGAGGCGGAGAGAGCGAAAAGCGAGGCGGAGAGAGTGAGGAGAGGGGCGGAGATAGTGTGGAGCGCGGTGGAGAGAGTAAGGAGAAAGGTGCATAGAGAGATAGCGGGAGGGGCGAGGCAATGAGAGGGAGGGATTGACGGAGAGAGCGGTGAGGCAGAGAAAGAGGGGCGAGGCGGAGAGAGTATGATGAGCGGGGCAGAGAGAGATAGGCGGAAAGAGAGAGGTTGACGGCGAGGCAGAGAAAGAGGGGCGAGGCGGAGAGAGAGGGAGAGGGGCGAGGCGGAGGGTGAGGAGCGAGGCTGGGAGTGAGGAGCGAGGCTGAGGGTGAGGAGCGAGACTGAGAGAGAGGAGCGAGGAGAGGGAGCGAGGAGCGAGGCGGAGAGAGAGTGAGAGGGATGAGGCGGAGAGTGAGGAGGCGAGGCGGAGAGAGAGGGAGAGGGACGAGGCGGAGAGTGAGGAGAGAGGCTGAGGGTGAGGAGCGAGACTGAGGGTGAGGAGCGAGGAGAGGGAGCGAGGAGGAAGGCGGAGAGAGAGTGAGAGGGATGAGGCGGAGAGGGAGGAGGCGAGGCGGAGAGAGAGGGAGAGGGACGAGGCGGAGAGTGAGGAGAGAGGCTGAGGGTGAGGAGCGAGACTGAGGGTGAGGAGCGAGGAGAGGGAGCGAGGAGGGAGGCGGAGAGAGAGTGAGAGGGATGAGGCGGAGAGTGAGGAGGCGAGGCGGAGAGAGAGGGAGAGGGGCGAGGTGGAGAGTGAGGAGAGAGGCTGAGGGTGAGGAGCGAGGATGAGAGTGAGGAGCGAGGCGGAGAGAGAGGGAGAGGGGCGAGGCGGAGAGTGAGGAGCGAGGCTGAGGGTGAGGAGCGAGACTGAGAGTGAGGAGCGAGGAGCGAGGCGGAGAGATAGTGAGAGGGTTGAGGCGGAGAGGCGGGAAGCCGTTAGGAGCGTGGGGAGAGTTGAGGGGTCGGGCGAGGTGGGAGAGCGGAGCGGCGGCGTCGTGCCATCAATTACGGCGCTCGTGATTTATAAGAAAGCGCCCCTCCCCACTCAGCCTTCGCCCGGAGTCTGTTACTTTCGCGTTATCGCTGCCGCCGGCCACCGCCAAACGCCCTATTAATGAACGGGGCCCACCTGCTCCTCCCTGGGCGGTGGCAGAAGAACAGGTCCCCGCCCCCCCCCCCCCCCGGGCGAATCGCCTTCCATTGTATGATTTCGTCATCGTCGTCGTCGGAACTCTCCAAAGGTGTTAGTTGATTCAAACGAGTTTGCTGAAATTTGAATGAAATCCGATACGTGAATTATTGATAAAAGTTTATTTGAGAAGCTGCTTAAACGGTCCGTCGAATGGTGTCGATAACTGATACACGACTGTAAGGATTACTCATTTTGGAAAGTATCTCACTAGTAATCAAAATCTACCTTTTTAAGTGCATCCGGAGTCATGTATTAAAAGTTTGTATGAAATACGTGGATAGGTTGAGATTATGATCAATCGCTGGGTGAAGAAATTTAGTTTCACAGTGGTTTACTCGAACCCATACTCAGTGTGATCAGGTGTTGCAAGCGCTTCACCAATGCATGCTTGTTTTGACACACATTCTCTCAATTAAGCATTTTTTTTCCTTTTAGCTCTACATCCACTTCGCATAGAATTGGGAAACCATTTTGTAGTCATCCTAACTCTATTGGACTCATCGTTCTCTGTTTTTTGTAAATAACTCCTCATATCGTCTTTTTGCTAGGCATCGTGTCACATAAACGTCCTTTAACAAGTACCTACGTTTAAAGTGTCGTGTTAAGCTATGGTTATAATGATGAATGTGGAGTTTTGTCTGCGACTCTTCGTATAGACAAATTGACTTAGGTGTTTTTGAAATTTCCTACGAGTTGACTTAATTTGCCTAATTCCGTTTCTTAGTGACTTAAATTGGGTTCATCCCGAAATTAGTCATGTTGCAAAACGACTTTTGATGTCGATATCAACTACATATAGAAGACAGTAAAAATTAAAAATGTCTGTAAAAGAAAAGAACGCCTTTTTATTTTTATTTTAGATGTAAGCTCTGTAATTAATGCGGTAGCTAGAAGTGGGGCCAGAGGACTTTTCCGGAGAAATGAATTCTGCGTACTTTCATCTATATCCAAGCAAATTTTCACTATTTTACCTTAACTCTTTAGGTTGGTAGAGCAATATTCCGTTACATGAGAGAGTTCCCCAGAATATTGCACTTTAACCTGTCATTCGAGTTTCACGTAATCCGAGAAAAGTTAATGATATTTCGGACTTATATGGGTTCTTAAAGGAAGAGAGAAAAAAAAATAAGCAAAACGTTTTTGAAGAGTGTACTCCTCAAGACGTGGCCACTGGAAATGTCGACAGAAGAATGTCCGAAACTGATAACTCAGATTAACAGTGAGGTAAAAAAATAGGTAACAAACGACTTTATGAATTGTATTAGCAGTTTTTAAATATAACCAATTTAAACTTTAATAATATTTATAATTTACATCATTTCAATAATAAATATCAAGTGTTCTTCACGGGAGGTGCCTATTTATTTCTTTTCGCCCCATGTTTGAAATTAGACAGTTTAATTACGTTCTAAAAGAAATTAAGTTAAAAAGAGTTATAGTATATTAAAATAATAATTAATTTGCAATTAAATAGTCTAGTGTATAGAATGCTATGATCGAAAACTTGCAAAGCGTTTTCCTCAAATCACATTTCTGGGGCACTGAACCTTCTAATTACCGCCTCAATTGTTACAGATATGTGTCAATTTTTATTTGCCATAATTTTGAAATACTCCGCCGCATTTTTCAATGTAATAGCAGTCTTCTGGGCAATTTTTTAGCATCACATGAGCGTCGCAAAACTTATGACATTAACGTCCGTTTCCCTTGACGCACCCACGCCATTGGCGCCCCCTTCACCGCAACGGACGCCGTATGTCCCGTCTAGTTCCATGGCTCTGTATTAGAAACGTGCGTACCACGGAGTTAGCGAATAAAACTTATAAAATAAAAGAGAAGCAGTTGCCTCATTAATAGTGAGCAGATTTTGAAAATAATATTTTATATGTTTTTTCAGAAATGAAGCCACGACGGTGAGAGTTTTTTCCAAATGTCCGAGCTCCCGTTCAGACAATTGCTCTCAAATGTATACAATCATATCATAAGGCAAGATACCAATGAGAGATGTACTATATTACCAGAAGAAATGCTTACATGTGCTCATTAATAAACCTTTCAGTGTCAAATCTATTCATTTTGTAAATGGAAAAACGTATACCGCTTGCTCAACGCACGTATAACGAACGTACTTAGCTTGTACTCCGTGTGTTCTGCACGCTATGAATTCGTAAAGAAACTGCAACGTCCGTCGGGAACAGGGACTATAATGGCTAACGTCCGTTGGCTGCTACGCGACGGACGTCATTACAGCGCGCTAATGACTAGAGACAGACGGACAGACAGACGAACGGACGAGCGGATGGCCGTGCGAGCGGACGGGCGGACGGACGGACGAACGGACGAACGGACGAACGGACGGACGGACGGACGGACGGACGGACGGACGGACGGACGGACGGACGGACGGACAGAAATTTTGTCATTTTTCAGTATCAAAGACCCACAAAATGTGAATTTGGACTGCCCAATGGGTTAGAGTTACCACACACAGAAACAAGATTTATCCATTTTTTTCTTTTCCACTGCGAGGCAAAAAGAGCCTTTCTGTAGAAAATTCGCCATTTTCCTACCCACGATTACATTATGTTCTCTTCTTACGCAGAAAGGATGAGGAAGATGAAAAAAGGAACATCGTGAGTGCATGGTAGGTGCCATCTGGTTACCAGGCGAGATCTTAAACCTTTGAAGACGCACCGACCTACTCATAAAGTAGTACTAGTTATCAATGAAGGCCTCGTGCTCATTGCTAGTAGCATGTGTTGTGCCCCAAGACTGGCCAGTACAACCTGTTTCTTTTGTGTGCATGTTTTTTCTCTCTCTCTTTTTTGTAGTCTGTTAACTTGTCCAGGGTGACAGAAACTCTAGGGCGTGCATTTTTAACAACTGAACAGAATCTACTTGATAGAAACTACTTGATAGAAGAACGTTGATACGTTTGTGAATGATAGTCTTATTCATTCTTGCGTTTGAGAACCACTTGTCAAGCAAGCGTCGTAGATTTTTTCACTCCCACAACCAACTGTTCTGTGGTCAAACTTGGAAATCCCTACTGTTAGTATTAATAATATTAAAAAATTATAAATAATAAACTCTGAAGTTGCATAGCTTCTCTTTGTGAGCACTGAGAAATTATACTTGTTTTGGTTAACTATTTATACATTCATGTACGTTTTTCCATTCACACAAGCGTGAATTATAATTCAGTTTCAGCCTTTTCCGAAAGTATGTTATTCTAAAAAGTTTAAATACGCCGAGTCGTCATAATTACCCAGGCAATGTGTGTCGTGTGATATTCTATCTTAAGAATATTTACCAAATTGTTACCCAACGACCGTTTGTACGAAAACGAGTCGTAAATGCGTGCTCTCTTAAGATTCGCCTTAACAAAGAAACTGTTTCTCAAAATTACCTGGAGGGCGTTCTACGAAAGCAATTTCCTTAACAATCAGCGAGTAAATAATAAAGGGAATAAATTATGAGATAATTTGTGTGAAAGTGCGCAGTATATTACGGGGGAGCGGGGCGAGCTCAGGCGCGCGGCCGGGTCATAACTCGACAGGCGGAGCAGCAGCAGCGGCTGAGCGGAGGAGGGTGGGTGGGGGCAGGGGAGGGGGAGGGGGAGGAATTAAAAGAAAAGGGCGGGGAAAGGAAGACGCGCGCGCGGCGCATCGGCGGAGGAGGCGCCATTTGTTACCGCCCTCTCTCCCCCCACCCCCACCCGGCGGCCGAGGGTGCGGACGGGGGTGGGGGGAAGAGGGCCCCGCGCGGCAAATATGGCGCTTTTAATTATGAACGCGGACAAAGAGCGCTGCCGCCGGAGACAAACGCGGCGCCCCGGGCCGCCGCTATGGGAGTCGGGGGAGGCGAGGCGAGGTGGGGCGCCGCGAGCTGCTCCGGGTGAAGGGCGCGAGCTGCTCCAAATTGCGCGAAGGTTCACATGTCGCCAAGTGCAGCCCTGGGGGAGCGAGTGAAGTGTTTGTTTCCGGGCCCGTCAGACACTTAGACCATTAGTCCCGTACGTTATCACGTATGTTATAAGTGGTTAGGAGGAAGTGCAAGCCTTACGGCCTGAACCTCGTCAGAAATGAAGACAATTATTATTATTATTATTATTATTATTATTATTATTATTATTATTATTATTATTATTATATAAGTCGATCTGAATGGCCCAGGTGGCTAAGAACGTGTACCGACTCAGCGCTTCGGCCCGAAGGGTTGAAGGTTCGAGTCCAGCCTTGGACATGGTTGTTTGTGCTTCGTCTCTCATGTAAGTGTGGTCGCAGGGGGCGTCTTGTGCTGCTGACCCCATAACACAGGAGCCCGCAAGTGTGTTCTGGATGGTTGAAAATGCCTCCTGTCAGGACGTGAAGGGTAAACGGCCGTCGGCTGGATGAAAACCCTGGGAGAAAAACGTTGTATCGTGGAAGATGGCGATTTTCCTCCCGTGTGATTTGGCGTCGTTTTGCGTGTTGTCGGGTTGTGATCCCCCTCTCCCGCACTATCACACCCAGAGGTACTCTGCCCCAGTTGGGACAAGCTCTAAGCTCTTGAGATGTGTGATAGTGTATTACATGTATGCGTTTAGTGCTAGTGTTTTATTTTTCATTTATCCATCATAAGATAGATTTTGTTATCCCAAATCACTTCATTGGTTGTAGTTCTTATTGTTTTAAGTACGAAACTTCTATTAGACTTTTTTTATCATTGACAAATCAGCAGACGAAACTTTCCTGTGGAACTTTACCTCCCCGTTTGTCGTTCACTTGGTGAATTCTAAAATATAACGATTAAGTGTACACCTACTCATAAAATACGATTTCTAACCTTCGTTATACCGATACCCGTAGCGTAGCAGACTGAGTGCTTGCTTCCTACGTCTGGGGACCGCAGTTCAAATGCCCGTCGGCGCACGTCAAATGTTTGAAAAACGCACAGGGTTAGGTCGCACAAATCACACGGTAAGTTGTCTCGATGTTCTTCCGTATCCGTTCTCCTGACTGGCGTGCTACTATTCCACCATTATTATACATATTTTAACATGACTGTCCATCAAATCACTTACACACTCACGTACGACCTTCAACATTGGAATCATAATAGAGAATAAACACCACGTCCAGAACAATTGAAAACTAGTGGCGCTATAACAGCACGTACTTTCTCGCGCGCACTTTAACGCAAAATTACGCGAAAGGTACTAAAAGTTTCGAAAAATGTAACATGACCTTATTTCAAAACCTATCTTGAAGGAACTGATTACATTAAGAGAGAAAATCTCTATCTTCGTATTTGTAGTTGTAGGAAGTCGCCGAAACAAATTTAATTTTTGCAATTTTTGAAAAATCAGTTGTCTTTTTTTTCAAGGAAATTGAGACCTGTCGTACTCTCTTAAACGTTATTCACACTATCTAACAAAAACTTTAATAAAAAACGATGGAGCCAGTTTTTTTCAACATTTTGAAAATATCCTAGGAGCTTCGCGTTGAGTACCACTAAAATTCTAGTATGGGTTTCAAATTCGAGGATCCGCGGCTTAGCCAGATCGATCGCTGAATGTCAGTTTTGAAGAAAATCTGCCGCACGGTTTCGCCGCTTGCGTTGTTCACAGACGGTCGGACAGATAAACAGTCAGACAGGCGTTTCGCCGTCATTCAATATTTCGGTATACGTAAAGGACCCCCAAAACATGGATCCTAGCTACACAACGTGTTAAAGATTTTTTTTTTTTTTTTTCAAATTTAGGAACTGAATTTGTCCATTTGTCATTACCAGGGCCCTGTAAGAAGTGTTTCTCTGCCGAAAATTGCCGTACTTTCGCGCACCATTACATTTCCTTCTCCCTACTCCGTGACTGGCAGCTAGCAAGTACAAATCAGAATGCGAAAACAAAACTGGCGGCCGTTGGCACCCGCGCCTCAACCGCCTCGCGTGCGGGCGCTGCGCAGCCGGCGGCAGCGCGCGGCCGGGCCCTGGGCGGCGGCGGAGGGGGGCGGGGCTAATCTGGATCGTTTGAAGACTCGGTCAGTGCAATCCATTAGCGCCGATAGCATCGCGGTGGCTGGGCAGCGCGAGGGGGCGGAGCGGTGGCCGAATCGCAGCGGTGGGTGCGGCGAGGCGCGGCTCGGCGCATGAGGCGGCGCCGTTATAACCTCGTTATCGAGAGCCGCTCACGCCGCCCCACCCCGCCCACGCCACCAACATCGGTCGCAACCTCAGCCGTCAGCTACTCCGCTTGTATCCATTCGGCGACACACCACGGTTTCATTCCCCGTGAGGAGCTATTCATGATCGCGTTTCCGTGGCGACCATCTCTCCCGTTGCTTGCTTATTTTACCCTTTTATCTCCGTAAGTGTAGAGCACCCTTTTATCTCGAGAGGTGGTGGTGTTCTACCCAGATGAATGGTAAGATCCGGCTCCGACCTACATGTCGACTTGCGTAGGCTTCCCCAACCAGGTATCTCCCACCAGTGAAGTGGAGCGCCGCCCCAGCCGCGACAAGCTCTAAGCTCCCGACTGGCTTTCCGACGTCTGGAATAGTGTAGTGCATTGTGATATTGTGTATGTAAGCTGATAGGATGGGCAAAGGAGAGGAAGGGATGATCGCGCACGGTCCGTGTCCCGTTTGTTAGGATACTGCTCCGGCATTCGCCTGGTGGTAATCGGAGAAACCATTGAAACCTACCGATCAGACCAGCCGGCTGATAGAATTGTCATCGAGTCAGCGTCTGAACTCGACCTAGCTATATTGCGAAAATCCTGCCACTGTCGGGACTCGAACCCTAGGATCTCTCGGACAAAGACACTGCTGCAAATGCTGTGAGCCCACTCAACCAGTCTCTTCCCCTGGAGGTACTCTGATGACGCAACTACTGCAGATATGGGGTATTCATACTCGGTAATTCCTATTTTATTCATCTTTCAGCTATGATGGTTGTTGTGAACCGTATTCGTTTCCAGAGGAATGTTTGTTATTAACCTTCCGTCATGTTCTCATTGCAACATTTCTTTTCGTCATCTTTATAACTCCTTCACGAACGCATGTTATATTTAGACCTCGAAATTTTAGGCACGAAAAGGTGATTATTTAGGCTCCTAAAATAGGTAATAAAATTATGAAAGTAGGCCCTGTTAAGCATTAAAAGTTGACGTTTTAGACACTTAAAATTGGTTAAAATTTTAAACCAGACATTAACAAACAATACAAATGAAACTTTATGTTTCTGGCAACTAAAACTGATCACAAATGGATTAAATTAGTCTTTTTAATTATTCACGAAAGGGAAGAATTTTTGCATTGATGAGAGTAACTATAAGCATATTATATTATCCACTTTAATTTTTTCATACTTTTAAATCTCAACCTGTTAACAGCGCAGATGCACAGGACCTCAGAGGAATGGTGCAATTGCGTAAGAAGAGCGTGGTGAGCGAAGACGAGCGTGAGAGGTCGTCTTTTATTGACTTGCAGAGCTCCTAAAGTTCATATCTGTAGAAAGGCACTTCGGTGCGATAGCGTGTTCGATCACGGAATATTCACTTTCATTTTTCCGAGACATTTGGGAAACTAATTGCGTTTTGAAATAACAAATTCAAATCTCATTATCATCAGAACACTTAAAATCTTATTATCATTCAAAATTATTTGAGTTAGGCACAAAAATATTAAGACTTACTCTTGTTTTTCAAATTTTTTTGAATAACAACGTTCGTTGTATTTGCAAAATTGTGAAATCCATGTTATATAATATGCAGTATAATAATATAATTAACATTTACAGTTCCAAAAACTTTAATATAATAATTACGAAGACAATATAAATAAGACGTTTGTTCAAATGCATAAGGCTGTTAAAATGTGATTCTTCTCTCTCACAATCACAAACTTCATTTGGTTTGTTTGACATCCTGGTGGGAATCGCTCAATTGTTACTAGAAATACAATCTTGCGAGAGAAATAATTACTGCCATTGCAGTGCTGTGGTTTAGACATCTATATTCATAACTACACTACGAAATAAACGTACCTCGGAGCTGATATAAGGCATTCTGAACCGTAACATGGAGTAGAAAGTCGGTTCCCCTTTTCACTAGCCTACAGAAAATGAAGTGGTTACTATTTTAACCGTCACATGATCTGGCATTTGATTTCCAAGCTGTGGTTGGATAGTATATTCTACAAGGATCTTGAATTCCTTCACTTCGCGTAGCAGGATAAGATACGGTGTGTTTATTACCGGGACGCCAACCCTGTCGTTACATAGCATTTCAGCAATTAATTCATGGGCGTGTCATTAGAATTTTCTGGAGTGTGCCTGAAGATGTGACCTTCAACGCCCAAAGCTATTGTCCCCAAAACAATTTTCGTACCGAAGTTCCTTTTAGATATCCCATTACACACGAGAAACAATTCCGTTTTAAGCAAAAATTCTTGTTATTTTTCTTTAGCTAGGCGACGTTCTGTTCGTTTCACGCATTACTGGAGACACAACTAGGTGACTCCATCATTGTCGCTGCGGCAGCCGTTGTCTGCGCCATAGAGCCCGCAGGTTCGAGCCTGATTAGGCATGATTATATTTGTGATTGTCCCTTCACCTTTCATCATCATTCTATCACCTCATAATTATTCACAATTTAAGGCATAACAGTCTTGCCATACGAGGGATACAGCTGAAAAGCTGATCCTAATAGTTACTCATTTTAATCGTGTAGCGTGGTCCGAAGTGGCCAGTACACAAGTAATAATAATAATAATAATAATAATAATAAGAAGAAGAAGAAGAAGAAGAAGAAGAAGAATATCACCAACAATAATGTTGCATTTCGAGACCATGGTCTGTGAATAAATGAGCGGGTCTGTGAATAATAAAACTGAGGAACGCAAAACTTTCAATTCTCCTGAATATACTCGTAAATTGAAAAGATGTGTAAGTTCTTGAATATTAACAAAAATGAGCTTTTAAATAACTAAGAATATCAACATAAACTCACTTTCATTCTTGTGCGTATATTTTAGTGTAACAATATATGACATACGTTCAACACGTGTACCGATTCCAATAAACGACTGTCAAATTCGTTATATTTTCGTGACGTGACGTATGGCGTATGGCTGAATTGATTAGCGTGTTTATTGTTTTGTCAGTTCCTGACGGCGAGAAAAGTATTTTCCTAAAAGTTGCTTCCTTTATGTCCATTTGTCCTTTAGGTCTATTTGTTGTGTCCTTACGAACATTACGTTTAAAAATCTTCACTGTTGTTTTTGTTCTCAAACTTCATTTGGTGATCGATGCGGTTCAAAGCGTCCTCCCGCCGCCAGCCTCCTGCCGCCCCGCTGCGCCGCCCATCGAGGCGAAACAAAGCGACCTCGTCGCCGCCTCCGCGTCTCGTCTTCCCGGAATGAGAGATCGATTGCGGCGCCGCCCTTTGTGCGCGCCGGGGCTCGCTCGCCGCCCTTTTGAATATTCCGCACGGCCGCTCAGGCGGCGCGGCGGGCGCGGCTGGTGCGCGACGAGAGGGCGGGGCGGCGTGGGGTGTTGTGTTGAGGGCGGGTAGACTCGGCGAGGAGGCGGGGCGGGATAGAACGGAGTGGTGCTGGAGGGTGTCAGATGGCGCCGTGATGGGGCGGGGCAATGTGGAGGGTTGTGGTGAAGGGGCGAGTCGCGGAGCTAAGGGACGAGATTGGGTGGCGAGGTGGAGCAGGACAGGGGTGGTACTCGGCAAGGGGGCGGGGCGGGATGATGGGAAGTAATGGTGCTGGACGGCGTCTGATAGCGCTGTGAGGGTGCGGGCGTGGTGGCTTGGGACGGCGAGGGGTGACGCGGTGAGGGGGCGAGGCGGCATGGAACGGGACGGGGTGATGCTTGACGGCTTCCGATGGCGACGAGAGAGGGCGGTGCGTAGAGGTGCGGGGCAGAGTGGGGTAACTTGGCGAGTGGGTGGTGCGATCCGATGGCTACGAGAGAGGGCGGAGCGTAGGGGTGCGAGACGGAGTGGCTTGTCTTGGTGGGAGGGCGGTGGGGTTAGGGGACGGAGGGGACGAGGATAGGCGAGATGAAATGGGACGGCGTAGGGTGAAGCGATGAGTGCTGCGGGACGTCGTGGGGTGACTCGGCGGAGGGGGGGCGGTGTGAGGTGACGCGGCAGGTGGTAGAGCGGGCCGGGACGAGAAAGGCCGGAGCCGAGTGGCGAGGCTTAGCGGCACGACTCCGTGTAAGGCGGCGCCGGCGGCCGTGTCTTGAACTTCGCTGCTCCAGCCCTTGCATTTCGTGAGCGTCGGCACGAGAGCCCGTTCGTCACAGTTGAGGTTCCTATTCATGACAGACTTAAGGACCGGGTACAAACGAGACTCTATTAGAAAAGATGCATAAGAAAGGGTAAATTGAAGGGCGAGTGCTTGTACAGAAGTCTTTCGCTTCCTACCCTTTCACAGTATGAAATGTTTGTAAGAGATTTTTTTCTGATAGATTTCTTCTCCGTTGCTACGAGAATTGCTTTCAGATAGCAAGCTTGTTTTCTAGGAAAAACGTTGGATCTTTTTCCTAGGATTATATTTTAGCCTACACTTTCGTTGTTCTTTAGTGTTCACGTTTTATTAAAATATCTTTGTGCTGTATTGAATACGTCAAAAAACTTACAATACTTAGTGAAGTCTTTTCAACATTGGCTGCCCGCTGACCTTCAATTACTTCTCTCCCAAACCACCATTTCAATTCCTAACAGTTCACTTCGTCCTCCATTCCCACCTTTGTAGCCTCTCCACACACCTCACGTCCGTGAATATTATTGCTCCAACTCAAACACCCTGCATTTTTTTAAATTGATTGATTAGTGATTCCGAGTACGTCAACTGCTAAAGTCCTTAGTCAAGTAAGTGTAGTGCATTTTTTATACGTAAGGTGGTGGTTATCTTCACCACCTCTGGTTTGTCAGATCCGGCGCCGACCTACCGTCGGCTAGCGGGGTTTTCCCAACCAGGTATATCCCGCCGTCGGGGCGCCGCCGCAGCCGAGACAAGCTCCAAGATCCCGACGGCTCTCCCGAAAAGTGTGGTAGTGCAGTGCATTCTAGTGTAAGTGTGTGTAAGTAAAGGCAAGAAAGAGACAGGAAAATTCGCGTGCGGTCCATGACACATTTGTTAGAATGTTGCTCTGGCGTTCGCGTGGTTTTGATCGGAGAAACAACGGAAAACTACCGATCAGAGCAGACGGCTACTAGGATTCTCCTCCAGACAGCGATTGGATTCGACCTAGCGAAATAGCTATAGCGCAACCACTTAGAAAAAAACCTCTGGACTGCGCATACGCGAAAAGGGGCGGAAGCTCACTTAGACGTTCAACTATCTCACCTTGAGGGGACACCGCTGCCGCTATCTCAGCCTGGGCGGGCGGGGAGAAGGCAGCCTGGCCTTGACGAACGTCCCCAACCCTAGAGTGTTGAAGCGTGAGACCTAAGTTGCAAGAGCGAATCAGTTATCGTTGCGGGCGGTCCTTGAGTTCAGCTGAGCTCCCCTTAGGGAGCACTGGGGGATGGCTTAGCCACGCCTCCCGAGATAAGCCATGATAGTTTTCTTTAAAGTGGTCAAGCTATAGTTTGGAAAATCCTGCCACAGACACTCACCCTGCAGCTCACTCTCGCCACCAGCATCCGATATACGCCGCCCGCAGATACCGTCCATATGGCATGTGCCCCGACTTCCATGCCCATGGGGCCCCTCGGCAACGCCCACCCCCATTCGAGGTCCAGGACGTGCCGTGGGCATGCCCGTTTCCTCTCGGCCTCGCTTCCCTCCGTCAGGTCGCGCTTGACACAGCTGGCCCTCCCTCCGCCTCCCACTTCCGGCCGCCCCCCCCCCCCGCCCGCGCCGCGCGACGCAGCGTCATTAGCCGTCGACAAAAGGCTTTCTTATCTATTCATGGCGCCCAGAAGTCGCCGAATCGATTCGCAGACTGCGCCCCGCGTACAAAGCGCTGCCGTCGGCCGCGCTTCCGCTTCGCTCTCGCATTGCGCCCACTCCCAGCCTGCACCCGCCACTCAGCCGCTCCGCTCCGCACCCCTCGCTCTGCCACACGCGCCACACTCTACTCTCCTCCACCTCCCCCTCCCTCTCCGCCTACATGTTCCACTCGCTCTCCGCCACCCTGTCCGCCAATCTCTCCACCACCCTCTCCGCCACCCTCTCCGCCTCCCTCTCCGTCATCCTCCTCCGCCACTCTCTCCGTCACCCTCTCCGCCACTCTCTCCGCCACCCTCTCCGCCACCCTCTCCGCCACCCTCTCCCCCACCCTCTCCGCCACCCTCTCCGCCACCCTCTCCGCCACCCTCTCCGCCACCCTCCCCGCCACCCTCCCCGCCACCCTCTCCGCCACCCTCCCCGCCACCCTCTCCGCCACCCTCTCCGCCACCCTCTCCGCCACTCTCTCCGCCACCCTCTCCGCCACCCTCTCCGCCACCCTCTCCCCCACCCTCTCCGCCACCCTCTCCGCCACCCTCCCCGCCACCCTCTCCGCCACCCTCCCCGCCACCCTCTCCGCCACACACCCCGCCACCCTCTCCGCCACCCTCCCCGCCACCCTCTCCGCCACCCTCTCCGCCACCCTCTCCGCCACCCTCTCCGCCACCCTCTCCGCCACCCTCTCCGCCACCCTCTCCGCCACCCTCCCCGCCACCCTCCCCGCCACCCTCTCCGCCACCCTCCCCGCCACCCTCTCCGCCACCCTCTCCGCCACCCTCTCCGCCACCCTCTCCGCCACCCTCTCCGCCACCCTCTCCGCCACCCTCTCCGCCACCCTCTCCGCCACCCTCTCCGCCACCCTCTCCGCCACCCTCTCCGCCACCCTCTCCGCCACCCTCTCCGCCACCCTCTCCGCCACCCTCTCCGCCACCCTCCCCGCCACCCTCTCCGCCACCCTCCCCGCCACCCTCTCCGCCACCCTCCCCGCCACCCTCTCCGCCTCCCTCTCCGCCACCCTCTCCGCCACCCTCTCCGCCACCCTCCCCGCCACCCTTCCGCCACCCTCCCCGCCACCCTTCCGCCACCCTCTCCGCCACCCTCTCCGCCACCCTCTCCGCCACCCTCTCCGCCACCCTCCCCGCCACCCTCCCCGCCACCCTCTCCGCCACCCTCTCCGCCACCCTCCCCGCCACCCTCTCCGCCACCCTCTCCGCCACCCTCTCCGCCACCCTCTCCGCCACCCTCTCCGCCTCCCTCTCCGCCACCCTCCCCGCCACCCTCTCCGCCACCCTCTCCGCCACCCTCCCCGCCACCCTCCCCGCCACCCTCTCCGCCACCCTCCCCGCCACCCTTTCCGCCACCCTCCCCGCCACCCTCCCCGCCACCCTCTCCGCCACCCTCCCCGCAACCCTCCCCGCCACCCTCTCCGCCACCCTCCCCGCCACCCTCTCCGCCACCCTATCCGCCACCCTCTCCGCCACCCTCTCCGCCACCCTCTCCGCCACCCTCTCCGCCACCCTCTCCGCCACCCTCCCCGCCACCCTCTCCGCCACCCTCCCCGCCACCCTCTCCGCCACCCTCTCCGCCACCCTCTCCGCCACCCTCTCCGCCACCCTCCCCGCCACCCTCTCCGCCACCCTCTCCGCCACCCTCTCCGCCACCCTCTCCGCCACCCTCTCCGCCACCCTCTCCGCCACCCTCTCCGCCACCCTCCCCGCCACCCTCCCCGCCACCCTCCACGCCACCCTCCACGCCACCCTCCACGCCACCCTCCCCCACCCTCTCCGCCACCCTCTCCGCCACCCTCCCCGCCACCCTCCCCGCCACCCTCTCCGCCACCCTCCCCGCCACCCTCTCCGCCACCCTCTCCGCCACCCTCTCCGCCACCCTCTCCGCCACCCTCCCCGCCACCCTCTCCGCCACCCTCTCCGCCACCCTCTACGCCAACCTCCCCGCCATCCTCTCCGCCACCCTCCCCGCCACCCTCACCGCCACCCTCTCCACCACCCTCCCCGCCACCCTCTTCTTTTTATTGTCATGAGACGTGGTGAAGTAGGACTTTGCTCATTTGTATTCAAATGTGTCGCAATAAACAAATCGAGTAGCCATCCACTACATTAAAACTTGCACAAGCATTCCATTTTTCTCCCGAAAAGGTTTGGAATCATACTCCTAATCGTTAGATAGAACTTAATCTTTAGTTACTAGATTCGTTATGTATTTCCGAACTACGAATATGAATTGAAGCCGTCATTGTTGGAGAGACGCTGGTTTCAGACCTGAAGCAATTAAATTTTCGGCGCTGTTGGCTTCTTGGATCCAAAGAACTCGTCGATTGAAGGAAAATTCTAGAAGCAGTCTCTTGTTCCTCCATTCCTGCCCCTCCACAAATGCCGAATGGACAACGGGCGGCGCCGTATATATTTCTTCCACATCCCTTCCTTCGGATCTGGAAGGAGGAGGAGAATGAACTACCCCATCCTCCTTCCTAGAGTCAACGGTCACGTTCTCGGCAATATTAGTTCTATATCCCAATACTGAAGGAGTCAAAAGCCATAGCAAGTCGTCAAGTGCAGTAAATTATTGTGAAATAATTGAAATCTACCTGTCACCCCATGCACATAGTGCGTTTGTCCCCTCCAATATTGGATGTGTTTCTGTAATAGTCAAAATACTTTCTTCCATTTAACTTACACAATAGTCTTTAAAAAGTATTGATATGATGCATATATAAAATCTCCAGTGGCGAGTTAACTGATCTATTCTAAAGAATTTTTAAGAAGTTAAGAAATATCTCACTAAAACAAATTCTGCATTCAATTCGTTTTTTAGCCAATTAATACCGCACATATGCGTACCAAGTTATTTTTTTCTGTTCTTATGCTTATTCCATGCGATGTGTCCTACACGGAGAGGCGTGAGAGGCCTGGGCGAGTTGGAGTCTCAGGCTACGCGTTACGATGTCACTGGACCAGGGGCGGGGCGCGGGGAAGTGAGCGCGCATGCGCATTGAGTAGGCTGGCGCGGTGTCCTCCCACGTAAAAGTTAGGCCGCACTTACTACTGTGTAAGTAATAGAAACTCTTGCCGGCAGGCGCTCTCTTTGACATCAGCTTGCGTGGAACTTCCGGGAATGTCCTCTACTGGTCATTGAGCAACTTCAAACATCGCAAGTAAAACATTCATTTAGTTCAAATTTTTAATGTTTGAATTACTCGGTCCCTTATTCATTAAGTACAATATTGAGAATGTTCACTGTTTTCTCCCATATTATTGAACTTAGCCGGTCTGGATGGTCGAGATCGCTAAGGCAGTAGTGCCGTAGTGATCTGGGACCGCAGGATCGCGGGTTCGAGTCCCGCCTCGGGCATGGTTGTATTGTGTTCGTCATTTTACACCCCTATTATCATATCGTGTCATTCTCATAGTTACCATACCGTTACACGCAATAGTGGTTGTTAATCACCTAGTAGTTCATGTGACCTTAAATAACAAAAAAATTATTTAACTTTGTGATAACTTGTAATAAAACCCGATCATTTAGAAAATGTTGACTTTAGGCATTTGTAGGTTGGCATTGCGGTGAGTGTGAATCCCCTAGTCGTATTGTGTTGTGCAAAGATCAGAGTCCTATTGTAAGCTGCTTGAATAGCGTGTTCGTATGGAGATTACAAGTGAAGTGTTGTTCGAACCCTAACAGAACCATATCACGGTGTACAATATGGTAGTTAGTGTTTTATTAGTTTATTTTATAATTGAAATATATAGAATAGTTTAGGTTAGTGATTAGAACCACATGACGAAAGGGAGATTCTGTTGGTATAGATGGTGACTCAGTTGATTCAGTTAACTTTTCGCCGAGTAATTAAGTTGGTGTTCTTTTTTGAACAAAGAGTGCAATTCAAAAAAATAGCCAAACTCAAATAAAATATTTCACAGAAGGATGGAAAATATATAAGAACTTATTCTGGATTTCAGTATTGTAGAATGATTGAACGTATATTTATTACTATTATTATTATTACTATTATTATATTTCTAGTCTTCTGATCTCTAGCTTGATAATATTTGATATTTCACAAATTAAGTATGTGTATTTACAATATGTTAGTGACTCAGCTTATCCAAAAAATAACATCACGCTTTGCCACTGCTCTCTACTCGAATGATGAAATTTGCACAGCTCTCCGCTCTCTTTCCAAAGCGTGACAACTGCTCGGATATACGCTCTGCTTGGCACAGCTATAATTATTTGTAGTTGTATTCCTATTAACGAGTTTGACACATGCAAGTTATTGTTGGGTACAGGATTTCTGAAAATATAATTTAAGAAATCAGAGTTTGATTAATAATAAGTAATTTATTAATCTAAGGAATTTCTATCACAAATATGCCGAAAATACACAATGCGTTTGTTTGAAAATTACATGCATGGTTTTTACTACGATTATTAGTACAATTGAAATGTAATTCTTCTTACTCTTCATTCTTGCATAATGTCTCTAGTAAAATGTTTTTCTTGCACCTATCATTTTGATGAGTGTTCCAAATCACCGTGTGTTTTGGTACCTACTACCGTCTGCCAGCTGAGGAGAGAAGGTTGGAGGCGGCCTCTGAATGGCGCCTATCGCTTCCGGGATTCCCTCGCCCACTCAATCGCCCCCTCCCCCCCCTCCCCCTCCCCTCCCCCGGCTGGAAGCGCGGGTGGTTGACCTCCACCGCAGCTGACTCGCCCTAGCACCGACTGCTTTCGTCGCCTTCAGTTACGCGCTCAGTCCATTCACTCCGCACGCGGTCATCGTAACCCGGGAAATATTTCTTCGGAATGCATTTACTCAACGTAAGAATTCTTACTGCAAATTCGCCGAAGTGCATGGCCATGCAGCCTATGAGTCCGAACATAAGTGCCCTAAGTTTCCTAAGGCTTACTCAATGAGCCAACTTTACTTCGCAGTCACTATGTCGCGGCCTTACGAACTGACTGGTACGGTAGAAATATTTTCCCTAACTCTCGACAAGTTGTCTCCGCGAGCGTGTACTCGCGCCCTCGGTCAAAGCACTTCTTCGGCCTTCGCCCGCTGCCCGTGGAGCCTCTACTCTCCTCGAGGAAGCGGCGAAACCCCGCCTCTTTTCTATTTTCGTCAATGGCAATCGGTGTATTCTATGAGCTAAGCCACCGGTGAGCTCTTTGGCGATATTCAATTATGTCGACCGACTCTTAAGTTCGGTTGTACTCGCACCGTCTTGCTAAGGCAGGGGCGCAAGACTAACATGCCCTTAGGTTATACTCGCTGCGTTATATGAGTAATCCGCAGTTAACGTCTCGTTTTGTCCACAGTCTGAGTGCTGGCGGACGCTACGCTTATCCTCTAATTTACCTTCATCAGTTAGAAGCGTGCCGTATCTCTGTCCGCCCGTGAACACATTATCGGAGGCAGACTTTTGCCTTTCCACCTTACCTCGTAATGGTCGCCTCCAGAGTTGGGTTCGGCCGGCGCCGGCGCCCCCGCCCCCTCCCCCTCCCCCGCCCTCGCGCTTGCCTACCCCGAGTCTTCAATGTTTCGCCTGGTCGCGCGCCCCGTCCTCGCCAATTCCTCAAAAATGAATTCTCACATCTAAAAGATGAAAATTAAGCCCAAACCGCGAGCAAACGTTTTGAATGTGGTTGCGAGAGTGACTGGATATGTAGAGTACACAGACTATTACATCCTTGATGAATTCATTTCCTCTCGCTAATAGAATGTCGTCCACAGAGGCCTGTGGACTCGGTAATACCACAGGAAATACGAGCTTCTCAGTCCGATTACTGAAGTCGAGCGATTCTGGCAAAAGTATTATGTAACATTAAGTGCTTTCTAAAATTTTGAGGGTATAAACATCCAAACACTGTCGTTAAATGTCAGTGGATTCTTTCATTGAGTTCAATCTTGAAACTCCCAACTTTCTGCCTATGACCAACAACTCCAGTACCACATCCTGACGTTGAAGATAAGTGTTAACGGTATGATGATGGTCTAAATAATAATAAGGGAAAGAAATTATAAAATAAAATGATTTATTTTCAACAAAAACTGTAACAAATGTGTGTGGCGTATTGCTTGAAAAGCTAAATTTATTCCTCAGAAGAAAAACAAAAAAGGCCACTCTCTCTCTGTGCTTTCCACCAAGAGGAAACTACGAAAACCCTGATAGAGATGGGATTGTACCGTGTTTAGATTACTAATCTATGAAGGAAAGGGTGCGAAACCGTACATAGAGTTGCAGAATTTACAAAACTGTCAATTAAATTAAAAAAACTGAAACACTCTCCATCCTTGCGTCAGTTTATTTAGCACAATGTTTACTTTCTTCCGAGTAAGAAAAACCACTGCTCATGGATGGCCACTCCCAAATAGCCAAAAACTGTGTACTGTATAATTCACCTCTTCGAAGGACAAAGTCTGTCGAACGAGAAGAAATAAGGTTTTTAAAAATGAGTTGTGGAATTTGTGGTGGGTTTTGCTCGAAGGCCACAACTATATGTAACCTTTAATATAGTTTCTGGCCATATTTTCATTATTTTCATATTTTCATTACGTGTCGTTGATCTCGGCAGTTTGCCCGATTGCCCTAAACCGGGGGAGGGGGACATGCATGGTATCAGGCTGTGCCATAATGCAATGAAACACATTGGAATGATTCTGAATTTCTGAATTTACTGTAAAAATCCCTAAATCACCACTTTTACATTACTTCACTTCTCTTCACATTACTTCACCACTTTTACTTTAAAGGGTGACATCTAGACCCCGCCGGGCACATATGCTAGGTGTACTGTGTTCTCGTCCCTAGATGAAAGGGACTCTTTCCTTTGACTAATAACGGAGAGTTTTTTTTTCTGAAAGTGGTTCTAGGAACTACTTTACCGAGTCTCAGAGAAGTTTAGGCTTTGACAAGAGGAAACGTGGAGGGGAGAGAGTGACGGTCCGGAGTTGTGCATCTTTGTGAAGGTAGCCCTGGACACTTTCCTACTGAGTCTAAGCGGGCCCTAGTTAGCACAAATGACACCGCCAGTCGGACAACCCCGTTCCATCTCGTGCCCTTTAATATCCATATAACCCTTTCGTGTGCCCTCTCTGCTTCCTACCCGCCCCCGCCCCCGCCCTCGTTACCGGAAGGAGCGCCGGGCGCCTCTGGAAGCGGCGGCGTGGGCGGCGCGGGCGGCGAATGTCTACGCCGCTGCGAAGATTGTCTTACTAATGCCTGACGGCGCCGTCACTCCCCGCACGCGGCAGCGGCTAATGAGTTTTTAAAATGTTTTTGATGCTGCGAGCCGCGGCGGCGGCGGCGGTGGGGGCGACGACGTCGTCGACGACAGCGACGGCGGTGGCGACGAGTGCGCCGAGCCCGCACCTCACGCGGCCCTTCCACGTCGCCCCCGCCGCCGCCCCCGCCGGGCACGCCCAACGCCAGGACTGGCTTGGATGGTGGCTCAGGGCATCAGTTGATGCGTCTGACCGGGAAGACTTAGGCTCTTCCAGTCGCCCCCGCCGCCGCCCCCGCAGCCCTCGAAGGGCACGCCCAACGCCAGGACTGGCTTGGATGGTGGCTCAGGGCATCAGTTGATGCGTCTGACCGGGAAGACTTAGGCTCTTCCAGTCGCCCCCGCCGCCGCCCCCGCCGCCCTCGAAGGGCACGCCCAACGCCAGGACTGGCTTGGATGGTGGCTCAGGGCATCAGTTGATGCGTCTTACCGGGAAGACTTAGGCTCTTGCAGTCGCCCCCGCCGCCGCCCCCGCCGCCCTCGAAGGGCACGCCCAACGCCAGGACTGGCTTGGATGGTGGCTCAGGGCATCAGTTGATGCGTCTTACCGGGAAGACTTAGGCTCTTGCAGTCGCCCCCGCCGCCGCCCCCGCCGCCCTCGAAGGGCACGCCCAACGCCAGGACTGGCTTGGATGGTGGCTCAGGGCATCAGTTGATGCGTCTTACCAGGAAGACTTAGGCTCTTGCAGTCGCCCCCGCCGCCGCCCCCACCGCCCTCGAAGGGCACGCCCAACGCCAGGACTGGCTTGGATGGTGGCTCAGGGCATCAGTTGATGCGTCTTACCAGGAAGACTTAGGCTCTTGCAGTCGCCCCCGCCGCCGCCCCCGCCGCCCTCGAAGGGCACGCCCAACGCCAGGACTGGCTTGGATGGTGGCTCAGGGCATCAGTTGATGCGTCTGACCGGGAAGACTTAGGCTCTTCCAGTCGCCCCCGCCGCCGCCCCCGCCGCCGCCCCCGCAGCCCTCGAAGGGCACGCCCAACGCCAGGACTGGCTTGGATGGTGGCTCAGGGCATCAGTTGATGCGTCTGACCGGGAAGACTTAGGCTCTTCCAGTCGCCCCCGACGCCGCCCCCGCCGCCCTCGAAGGGCACGCCCAACGCCAGACTGGCTTGGATGGTGGCTCAGGGCATCAGTTGATGCGTCTTACCGGGAAGACTTAGGCTCTTCCAGTCGCCCCCGCCGCCGCCCCCGCCGCCGCCCCCGCAGCCCTCGAAGGGCACGCCCAACGCCAGGACTGGCTTGGATGGTGGCTCAGGGCATCAGTTGATGCGTCTGACCGGGAAGACTTAGGCTCTTCCAGTCGCCCCCGCCGCCGCCCCCGCCGCCCTCGAAGGGCACGCCCAACGCCAGGACTGGCTTGGATGGTGGCTCAGGGCATCAGTTGATGCGTCTTACCGGGAAGACTTAGGCTCTTGCAGTCGCCCCCGCCGCCGCCCCCGCCGCCCTCGAAGGGCACGCCCAACGCCAGGACTGGCTTGGATGGTGGCTCAGGGCATCAGTTGATGCGTCTTACCAGGAAGACTTAGGCTCTTGCAGTCGCCCCCGCCGCCGCCCCCGCCGCCCTCAAAGGACACGCCCAACGCCAGGACTGGCTTGGATGGTGGCTCAGGGCATCAGTTGATGCGTCTTACCGGGAAGACTTAGGCTCTTGCAGTCGCCCCCGCCGCCGCCCCCGCCGCCCTCGAAGGGCACGCCCAACGCCAGGACTGGCTTGGATGGTGGCTCAGGGCATCAGTTGATGCGTCTTACCAGGAAGACTTAGGCTCTTGCAGTCGCCCCCGCCGCCGCCCCCGCCGCCCTCGAAGGGCACGCCCAACGCCAGGACTGGCTTGGATGGTGGCTCAGGGCATCAGTTGATGCGTCTTACCAGGAAGACTTAGGCTCTTGCAGTCGCCCCCGCCGCCGCCCCCGCCGCCCTCGAAGGGCACGCCCAATGCCAGGACTGGCTTGGATGGCGTCATTTGATGCGTCTGACCGGGAAGACTTAGGGTTCGATTTCTCAAGGTGGAAGAATTTTCGCCACTAAATAGTCAGGTCGATTTCTGCTGTTGTCTGGAGGAGAATTCTAGATACCAGCCGCTCTGATCGGTAGTTTTCCGTGGTTTCTTCGATCAACACCATCCGAATGCCGGAGCAGTACTCTAGCAAACGGGCCCCGGACCGCGCGCGGTCTTTCCTTCCTCTTCGTTGTCCTATCCTTACACACACTCACATGCACTGCACTACGACACAAGTCGGGAGACCGCCGGGAGCTTAGAGCTTGTTCCGGTTGGGGTTGTGCCCCGTTGGTGGGAGATACCTGATTGGGGAAAACCCCGCTAACCGACGGTAGGTCGGAGCCGCATCCCGCTTTCCAGCGGGGGAGAATTAAATCCCGATAATAACATGTACTACGCTTACGGGCAATCAATACCAATCAATACCAGGTGAATACCCGAGCAGTATCCCAACAAACGGGCCGCCACGTACCGCGCGCGGTCTTCCCTTCCTCTTCCTTGCCCTATACTCTCTCCTTACTTACACACACACTTTCATGCTCTACACTTTCACTCATGCTGGAAGTCCAGTCGAGAGCTTAGAGCTTGTGCCGGCTGGGCGACGTCTCGCTATTGGGAGATACCTGGTTGGGGAAACTCCCCGCAAGGGGAGGTGTAGGTCGGCGCCGATTCTCGCTCTCCAGAGGGGGAAGGTCACCGCCAACTCCCACGATAAAAACATGCACTACACAAGTGAGACTACTGACCTTAGCGGTTGACGCGCTCGCAATTGCAAATCAATCAATCAACCCGGCGTGGGTGGCTACATCCTACGGAAACGATCTTTGTATCAACTACTTCCAAAATAAAATAATGTTGCAACTATAATTGTATTAGTGGTTTGAATTGTGGTCATTCGACTTATGCTGTTTGTTAAACAACTTTTGCAAAAGTCTGCGTAGTTGGTGTGTTTTCAGCTAGATGTACAGAGTACCAGTTGAAGAAATTACGTAATTGAAACTCTCGTTGTCTCGTCGGGTTTTTTCTCTCTCAATTTTATGCGTCTGTTGTGTCGCAGAGGACTTTGTGTGGTGCTTACTTCTCCCAACAGCCCGCGTGTGTGATTTATCCAGAAGAGTGAGAAGTTTTGGCTGACAAACGTCGTAATACAGAGAAATAAGTTTTCGAATTGAAACTATCTCTTCCTTCTTTTCCTTTTCTCCTTCTCTTTTCTCCTTCTCCTTTTCTTCTCCTTTTTTCTTCTTTTCCTTTTCTCCTTCTCCTTTTCTCCTTCTCCTTTTCTCCTTCTCCTTTTCTCCTTCTCCTTTTCTCCTTCTCCTTTTCTCCTTCTCCTTTTCTCCTTCTCCTTTTCTCCTTCTCCGTTTCTCCTTCTCCTTTTCTCCTTCTCCTTTTCTCCTTCTCCTTTTCTTCTTTTCCTTTTCTTCTCTTTTTTCTTCTTCTTTTCTCCTTCTCCTTTTCCCCTCTCCTTCTTCTTCGACAATTTCCCTTCCTGAACTTTAGATTTCCATATTTCTTACTTCTTTTTCTTACCCTTCGTGGTGATACGTACGGACTGACTACAACAATATTGGTCTCCCTCATTTATTTATCTTTATTGAATATGTACTCAATATCAATTTATTTTTGTCATATTTTATACTTTCCATTTTGCCATTGAATCTCCCTTTTCCTGTTTGCTATTACTGGCATGTTAACATTTGCTCTTTTGTACATAATCTCGTTTCTGCTATTATCATGTAGTTGTAGAAGCTGTTTTCAAATTATCTAATTTGAAGATATTTGTTTTATTGCTTCTAATGTATTTAGATGCCACATCTATTCCTGGTGAAACAGTGGTGTCTTCTGTGGACGTTTGTCATCCATCTTTTACAAGCTTTCAAATTGTATGAGGTCGCTCATGGTTTTCAGACATTAATGAAACTGGTGAATAGTAATCAGGAAAAATATATTTTGCAATGCCCTTCTCGATCTGTACGTGTGACTATTAACACCAGCTTTTCATTTCAATTCCCAGTTGGTTCTTTGTTTATTACATGTGTCATGCGTACGAATACTGCACTTCTTTTCGCTTTCTTGGATGTTCCAACCCAATAATTTAAAAAAAGACGTGAAAAAATAACAGAATTGTATCTAATTTATTCATACATGACAGAAATGAAACTGATATATCACAACTCATCTTCAAGTAGTTTCCTGTTCTCAATTTTGAAGACGGCATTGAAGGTTCGCATGGCATCACATATTGCCGGTCATGATTCTTTAATTCGGTCGTTTGACACACATCAAAGTAGAAAATTTCCGGGGCATCAGACACGCATTATCCAGAAGCAGCAGCGTTTTCTTCGATAATGTAATTCCCAACCGTGAGACTTCCCAAATGTCTCATTCATTTTTCAAGAGAAGCAATGCGGCAAAGTGACCCTTTTTCACATTGGGCGGCTGACCGACCATCTGGCAGCCGAGCGTGTGCTTCTAACTCGTTCGTTTGGACTCCTTATTTTCGGAACAACTTTATTTGTACATTCTTTTGTTTCTCATTAATACATTTTTGTAAATGAAACTAATGTGCAAAAATTTTAGTGATCAGAATATTTAAGCACTGTACCAGTACGTGCTTATTTGCATTTTAATGTTCACAGTCTTAGTTTTACAAGATTATTTTGTTTTTTTAATCTAGAACGTTACATAACGTTGAGTGTGAGAGAACGTGTGTGAACCTGTGAGCTTGATCTCTCTTTTGCTATTCGATATTTTACTTCGTTTTCGTTTGCGCCCATTTCTGGCTCAGAAACTGCATACTTCGATTTTCCCATATTCACCACTTCCACTTTCCCCGCGACATTTCCACAACTTGCCTTCGCCGCCGTCTCTACGTCCACAAACGCCGCATCCGTAATCCATACGCAAAATGCATCCCGTCGTGCCATCTCGCCTGCCCGGGCCCTGCCTCCACAGGCGCCGCCGTCTAGAATTATTTTCATGTCACTTGGACCTCTTGGCATCCCGGATTCCACTAACTTTTGAAAAGTTTCGGATGGTTTCCGCGTCAGTAATACGACGGCTGAGGAAGCTTCTCGGAACGAGATCCTCGGAAAGAAGCAGCGAGGTCGCAGCCGCTCCCCGATAGGCGATAACTTCGGCTCGCGAACTCATCTCTGCGACTTGCACCGCCGCCGCTGGAGGTGTGGGGACGGGGGTGGGGAGATGCGGTGACGGAGGCCGCGAAGAGAGGGGGTGGGAGCAGGATGGGGGCCTCGAAGGGCCGAAAAGGAGCCCGACTCGGGAAAAGAACCGGCCTCGGGGAAGAACCCTGGGAGAGTGTGGGACACCGCGCGGCTATGGCGCGTCCGAGGTTTAGTTTGTAATAGTCACGTGCTAACTTTTTCTTCGAAAGTTTTGCAAAGCGCTGAACCCACCTTTGCTACCGCCACACCACCGCCACTACAGGTTCCACTTCCTTCATAAACAACACTGACGTTCGTGGCTCCGGCTGCTGTACCTTGCCATAACCCTCAGGCTCTTTCCAGGCAGACTAAGCGTGCTGCCTCCATCTTTGTACCGGAATCATCACAGGTACATACACAAACACACTTTACAGCCTCGCCTCCACAAAATGCGTTGTAAAAGGATTGATCCGTTTTTTTATAGGCGATCACCTTCAAGAGTCATGGAACAATATCCAACTTTCCTGTTTTTCTTACCGCCTTTGAAAATAAATCTCCCAATTTAGCCACACCATTGCTTCCCTTTTACCCCGTCGCCCATTGCCATCGGCAAATTGCTCCCTCATCTCTACCGAGATCACTAGAATCCAGGTCATTTCATAGCAACCACACGCTTGGTGATTGCCCCTAACCCCCGGGAGAGAGCGATTTTTGCGCTCAATTTCTGGTACCAAGGACCTGTTGACTTGTTTTACACGATTCGCCTTGTAAACATTTGTTCTCGACCTTTATCGACGTGTAAACCTTTCTTTTATGATGGTACTTTTGAAACTACGTGTAGTGCCAAGCATATTTGGTGTCTACGAGGATCAAAATATATCGCGCAGTACTATGCCTCTGCATTTTTATCATTGTTTTCAATTATTCTCGACGGAAGTCGAGAATAATTTAATAAATAAATTTTACAATTCTGTGAAAGCTGTAGCACTAAATTGACTCTTGGATTGATGGATTGTATAGTGAATTTGTCTAATCTCTTTATTTTTGGACTGAAAGAGAATCAGAGGCAAAAAATTCAAAACGCTATATTAAAATAGTATAGTGTGTTGCGACTATAGTATTTAGATGTTTGAAGAAAACGAATTAAAGTTTTGATATCTCCGAATATCTGATCATATTTCCGAAAGAAAAACCATATCCAAGTAGTAGAACGTAATAAATTATCTGAAATAGTAATGCCTACGATAGTGGTGAGTCTTTTAACGTACTCTAATATCCAAAGGGTTCCATTCTAGGGCTGTAGGAAGGACAGTAATCATATCAACAAAAATGTAGTACTTTAAAAGGCTATATCATCTAGATTGACTGAATTAAACAACAACCGAATATAGTGTCCAATTGCTGGTCAGCAAATGAACTGAATGCATGGGCGTAAAGTTTTGTGTCTTTCCCTGAGCATCGTTGGACCATTTCGCTCGCAAAGGTTGTGACACGACCGTCAGCAAGCAAAGGTGAGAACGAATCCCAAGATGGTAGATGAAGGAGAGGCTTAACAAGTTACATGGGAGTGCAGTTTTCTCCATTATGGTTCGCTTTGTTTCGACCCACCTTTAACCATCCTGCCAAACACCCCTCATCATACACCCTCCTGCCATGATCAAGCACGTAATGCATCACCCCGTCATTTACCACCTTACCATGCCTCTCTCAACATGTACAACTTCGTCATGTACTATCCCTTCGTGCGCCATAGCACATGCACCACCATCTTCCACCACCTTACCATGCACGATCCAGTCAAGCACCACCCCGTCATGCACCACCCTGTTATGCACCATCTCGTTTCACACCCCACCACACCATACAACACCGCGCCATGCACCACTCCGCCATGCACCACCCCGCCGTGCACCACTCCGCCATGCACCACCCCGCCGTGCACCACCTCGCCGTGCACCACCCCGCCGTGCACCACTCCGCCATGCACCACTCCGCCGTGCACCACCCCGCCGTGCACCACCCCTCCGTGCACCACCCCTCCGTGCACCACCCCGCCGTGCACCACCCCGCCGTGGACCACCCCTCCGTGCACCACCCCGCCGTGCAACACTCCGCCATGCACCACTCCGCCATGCACCACCCCGCCGTGTACCACCCCGCCGTGCACCACTCCGCCATGCACCACCCCGCCGTGCACCACCCCGCCGTGCACCACCCCGCCGTGCACCACTCCGCCATGCACCACTCCGCCATGTACCACCCCGCCGTGCACCACTCCGCCATGCACCACCCCACCATGCACCACCCCGCCGTGCACCACCCCGCCGTGCACCACCCCGCCGTGCACCGCCCCGCCGTGCACCACTCCGCCATGCACCACCCCACCATGCACCACCCCGCCGTGCACCACCCCGCCGTGCACCACCCCGCCGTGCACCGCCCCGCCGTGCACCACTCCGCCATGCACCACCCCACCATGCACCACCCCGCCGTGCACCACCCCGCCGTGCACCACCCCGCCGTGCACCGCCCCGCCGTGCACCACTCCGCCATGCACCACCCCGCCGTGCACCACCCCGCCGTGCACCACTCCGCCATGCACCACCCCGCCGTGCGCCACCCCGCCGTGCACCACCCCGCCGTGCACCACTCCGCCATGCACCACTCCGCCATGCACCACCCCGCCGTGCACCACTCCGCCATGCACCACCCCACCATGCACCACCCCGCCGTGCACCACCCCGCCGTGCACCACCCCGCCGTGCACCGCCCCGCCGTGCACCACTCCGCCATGCACCACCCCACCATGCACCACCCCGCCGTGCACCACCCCGCCGTGCACCACCCCGCCGTGCACCGCCCCGCCGTGCACCACTCCGCCATGCACCACCCCGCCGTGCACCACCCCGCCGTGCACCACTCCGCCATGCACCACCCCACCATGCACCACCCCGCCGTGCACCACCCCGCCGTGCACCACCCCGCCGTGCACCACTCCGCCATGCACCACTCCGCCATGCACCACTCCGCCATGCACCACCCCGCCGTGCACCACCCCGCCGTGCACCACCCCGCCATGCACCACCCCGCCGTGCACCACTCCGCCATGCACCACCCCGCCGTGCACCACCCCGCCGTGCACCACTCCGCCATGCACCACCCCGCCGTGCACCACCCCACCGTGCACCACCCCGCCGTGCACCGCCCCACCATGCACCTCCTCATCACGCACAACCCTCCATGCACCACGCCGCCATGCCCCACTTCGTATTGCACAACCCCGCCATGCATCATTCTTTCATTCATTCATTCATGCACTATCTCGATCTGTATTACACCGTGTCGCACCGCTTCTTCTCGTCCCACCACGTTCCGCGTTGGCCCACCCACCCATCCTCCTCGCCTCGCCCCGTCCTGTCCCGCTCCGACCCGCCCCGTCCTCCTCTCCCCGCTCCGCCCCGCCCCGCGCCCCGCCGCCGTCGCGCCACTCGGTTGTTATTCGCGTCGCACGGGGCGCGCTTGATTTGTGGGCGCTCTCCCGGGGCCGTGATTGAAAATATTAGCGGAGCAGGAGGAGCCGCGCGGCGGAGGCGGAGGCGGAGGCGGGGGGCGCGGGCGCGTTCCATAAATCAGAAGGCGCAGAAGAGAATAACCCGGCGGCTGACGGCCCCGCGGCCCCGGCGCACCGCGCGCCTTCGCAGTCGCAGCAGGTACTGCGCCCCGCGCCGCCTCTGGAGCGCTCTCCAGAGCCAGTGGACCTTTGCGTTTCGCGTGCCGCGCCCACCTCGGCGCACGGTTGCACGATTGGGGGGTTTTGTCCCCCAAAGAGGAATGCTGCCCCCCAAATGGGAATGTTGTCCCCCAAATGGGAATACTGTCCCCAAAACGGGAATTTTGTCACCCAAATGGGAATGTTATCACCTAAATGGGAATTTTGTCACCCAAATGGCAAATGTTTCCCCAAAAGTGAATTTTGTTCCCAATATGAGAATATTGTCCCCCAGATGAGAATATCGTCCCCCAAATGTGAAATTTGTCCCCAAAATGGGAATTTTGTCCCGAAATGTGGATTTTGTTTCGTAGTCAGGAAAGATTGCAGAACTTCAATGGACGGGGAAATGTTTGTGGATTTGGGGGGGAATTATTTTCATCCAGTATCCAAATTGATACATTATTCAATGAATTTTTATGAATAAAAAATAAACAATAGACGTTATTCTCTCTCATTGTTATGTATCAAAAAGAGAAAAATAAACTACAATCGTAAAGAAAAAAATATGAGAAAAACGTTGATTCGAATTATTTCAATTTAAGGAGAGAGTCAATTGAGTCGACAGGGACATCTCTAGTCGTTGGTCCATAATTTCGAGGATATTTTTCGTTTCAAAGTTGGGGAATTTTATTTTATTGGACGTGTTTTTTGGGTAAATTCCTTAGTACTTGAAAAACTGAAATGAGCCTGTCTTTTATAAATATTTTTAAAACAGTCTTAAAGGTGAGGAGTCCCAAATATTTTTACAGACAAACAATTTGTTGTATAACGTTCTTCATTTTTCGAGTTTCAACATGATTTTGCAACGTTTCGGGGATAGATTGTCCCCATCATCGGGCAAATATAGTAAAGCCCATAAAATGAAGTTTTTCGTCAAACATCGGCAAAAGGCCGCGTCAGACGGTCAACATGGCAGAGGAGTGAATTAACTGTGTGAATAAAGATTCACTCCTCTGCCATGTTGACCGTCTGACTCGGTCTTTCACGGTCCGGCACGGAAAGCACCGATCAGAAGAGCTGTCCACTAGAATTCTCATGCACACAGTGACAGGAATGGACCCAGCCTCGTAATATCCTCTTCCACCGTCGGACCTTGAACCTTTGATTCTTTGTGTACGAAGATTTAGTTGCATTCTCGCTACATTAAATTCATAGGAAGAGGTAAGAGGATACTTCTTATCACTCGGATCTCGCCGTTTAATATGAACGTAACCACCCGTAGAAATCATTTTCTTCGTAACTTGAATATGTAACTCTCATCAGCGGATCTTCTGAGAATGGCAAAGCCCCTCAGGCGCTGCCTCTCGACCGAATCGCCCCGGGCATCCTCTTTCCAAACCTCGACGTCCCCTTCCCCCGCGAAGGCGGCGAGCGGCGGCGGCGAAAGCGCCGAAGGAAATCAAAGCCCAGGAATCGAATAAGAATTAGCTAATGCTCCCATTGACTTGGAAACCCGTTTGTAGGGGGGCCCTTTGGGAATCTGGCGCGGCGGGGGCTGGAAAGGGGTGGGGTGGGGCGGGGTAGGGCTAGGTGTGGGGGGAGAGAGGTGGGAGGGGCAGGCGGAAAGTCATGAGCGGGGCGGGGCGAAACGAGGGAGAGAGAGGAGGTGGGGCAGGGTAGGGCGGGACGGGGTGGTGCGAACGGGGCTGGTTGAAACAAGGACGGGGCTGGATGGGTGGGGCGGGGCGGGGCAGGCAGGAAGTTGCAGGCGGTTCGCGGCGAAGTGGGCGGGGAGGGGTTGAAGAAACGTGCGGGGCGTGAGGGGGTAGCGGGGCGGGGCGGGGCGGGGCGGCTGGTGAGGGAGCTTTGCGTCCGAGGGCTGAGAGAGTCTCATTAACTCCTGCGGCCGCGCGTTCCGGCCCCTCAGTACGCACTGCAAACAGAAATTTCGCTCCGCTTGAAAGAGACGTCGCAAATTAGAAAGCGCGAGAAACGGCGGAGGAAGTGCGCGCCAGAGTTTGTTGTGCAAATCGAATAAATTCAGTTCCGCCGAATTAATGCGGATCACGGCCCAAAATAATGGAATTAATTCACTTCTGCGTTTGCGAATCAGAAGAATATTTTTTTTCAAAGGGATGCAATTTATGCGATATGTTTCCAATTCCTTAAATAAATGTTCAACTAACAAAATCTTTCTGCACACACAACAAGACAAAAATTGCGGTATTTCTGTGCACTGTCAATTTAACTTGTTTATGTTAAATCTTTGCGTCTTTGTTTCGTCTGCCATTTTGCATTTTGTTTAAGGTAAAATTATATCTTGGTCATGATTTTGACTAACAGGTTTCGAAATCCTGGAAAAGACAAGCTTCTCTTCTTAGATATTAGATATGTTTCGAAATCTCAAATATTAAATTAAATTATATTGCAAATAGACTGTTTTAAGTAGAACGTCCAAGCGCGTTTCAACAAATGATCCGAAAATCTAATAAAGTAATGTAATATATGATAACTGTAACGTTACTCCCAACAAAATCGATACTTTACTATGTCTCTTGTGAGGAAAAAAGCTCGCAAGTCCAATCTCGACGACCTTTCTTGCTAAATATTTCAATAGTACTTCTCCCGAGCTTATAATATTCCACACGATTGCCACGATGATCATTTGTTTATGGACAGACATGGAGACCGAAGGCAGGGGCGTATGGCCATGCGCAATTTTGAAGAGTTCATCCTAAATCGTGAGACGTTTTCCTCGAAATCCTATGTGATGCTTACTTTTCCACCAGTCTCTATCTGCACCGCGTAGATCTATGCTGTCGATATCAGGGTCATTCCACACAAACGCGATCTCCCCACCAATGAGCTCCCAACCAATCTCCCAACCTCTTTGCCATTCGGAATCTGATGGATTCCAAGTCAAGCTCCCTCCACTCCACTTTGCCAATCAGTAGCTTCTGCCCTGATTCCAATCTGACCCCTCAACCCATATATAATTCACAGGTTTAACACTTTTTAATTTGTCTCAGTTACTTCATAAGCTCTATAAATGTTCTTTCTTCAAGAAGACACGTATGCGAGTTTCAGAAATTGTTACTAATTCTATTTGGATGGAAAGTTTATCATTCTGTGCATAAACTACTGAGAACAAGTTTTAAGTTGAATAATAAATAGAAGCACTTCTGCACGCGAAGCAAAACTACCTTGTTTCTAGGGGAATTAGCTGTAAGTGCGACGCAAAAACCCAGTTGAAGCGTAACAGTTCAGATATCCTAGCAAATATTTACTCACAGCGGAGGAGAATAAACAATGTAGGAAAAGAGGAAAATGAATTTCGCTGCATTGTGATAGGAGAATTGGATAAAACCTCGGCAGTGTCTTGAATTTGGTGGCAAGCACGTTATGGCCACTGGTACTTCGTGGCTCTTTTCTTTTTCTTTGAGACTGGTGTCCTTTCTTTGCCACGTACAAGTCCTTCCTGAATCTTAGATCCTTAACGATGCTGAGATGGGTTGAACGCGCCACACTGTTAACCCGCGTTTCCAGTTGTGGTGTTTTCGTCTGTTTGGGCCTTGGACGGAAAATTATTTCAAAGTGTTATTTTAGCATGCAGAATTTTTTGATATATCCACGAGTGAAGGAAATTCACTGAAGGGTCAAACACATTAGTGCATTTTAGAGAATTAGTATTTGGTTCTTGTTTTTCTTTCAATTAACTCTTCCATTTCTCCCTTCCGCAGAATTATCTTCTTTCATGGCCTTCTCCCTCTCGTTTTATTTCTCTCTCTCTCTCTCTCTCTCTCTCTCTCTCTCTCTCTCTCTCTCTCTCTCACACACACACACACACACACACACACTCTCTCTCCCTCTCTCTCTCTCTCACTTGTTTTATTTCACTCTCACAAAGTATGAAATACTTCATTATTCTCTTGTAACACAAATGTAACATATTGATTTGCGTGCTTAAATTAATATAAAATGAATGTCAGTGAGGCCGAGAAAAAAATATGGTATGGTACGTGTTAAAAGTAATTTTATTTTCTTCGTAGGATTGAGCCACTCGAACCGCATCATTTCCTATTCGCAGAATAAAATGTCTTTTACCACTCTTATCATAAATAACTATTTTCTGACTGTTCTTCTCTTTACCCAATGATTCTTGCTCTTTTCGACCATCCTTGACATCTTCTCTCTACGCCGTTGTTTCATTTTAAACTTCCCTTTGTTTTGTCTTCTTAAAATCATCTTCGCTTCCATAATGAGGTCATCTGCACTGTTGATTCGTCGGATTCTCGCTTTTATTTTGGTTCACAGTTCATCTGTGCCAACGTTTATCATCTCAGTTCCCGGTAGTTGCTATCTTTATGATTCTCAAATGGACTTGTACTATTACGCACCAACAGTATCGATTCTTCAATAAAACTCGGATACTCTAAATTTTCGTAAAAACTTGCAAATTTATAAATAATGCGAGAAAGTATGTACTGTTCTATCACCACTAGTTTGTTACTGTCCCTTCAAAATATGATCTCCGTCTTCACTCTGAAACGCTCTTCTCCTCGGGTTCCCCTCTTCCCTTCCTCCTCTCTTCTCCTCCATTGCGCCCTCCGTCAGCGCAACTGCCGCGTCTCGGCTGCCGCTCGCCTCCCCGGCGCGCCACCCACGGCCCTTTGATCGCGCGGCGCACGCGTTTGAGGCCACGGCATTCTTGGCTGCGCGCAGGCCTCCGGCGCCCCACCCGCCTCCCGCGCTGGCGCAGGCGAGCGCCCACGCCCGCGGCCGCCGAGGAGACTCCCTAGACTGCGCTGGAGCTGAATCGCGTGGAAAAATAATTCCCCCGTTTTCCGGCGCACGATTACATAACTTGACCTTCTTACGAACGACTTCGTAAGGCGAGATAATAAAAAAATAACCGCAGCACTTGTGCCGACATTTTGATTGGCTGCTGTATCCCCTCGCTACAACCAATGGATGCCACCGGATAGCCAGAGCTTCTTCTCCGCCACGTGTTGTTTTTTGTTGTTGTTGTTTTCGATAGGGCTGGTGCGCTTGAAACGTGATTGGCGATATTAATATCGTACCATTCTGGCTAAATTAATTAATGATAATGATGATTTCACCTACTGCGCTAGATTTTCACCATTGTACTACGTCGTTCAAATGTTGGTCACTCCATGTGGATGCTCTTGTGGGAAATGCGTTTCTACACAGTTCTCTTGTTTGCTCTGCCTTTTATTCCAACTGGAAAGGACTAATCTCCAACTGACAATATCTCGGTGCATCAGCCTCCTCATTCCGTGTTGGAAAGACCCGCCGAAACTCTTGAATGTACTTGATGACACAAAGTGAAGTCATCGTCAGTAGAATATTTGTAGGGAAAAGATGTATTTTTGCTTTCTCGCTCCAGTTTACGCAGTAAAGAAAAAGTATTGTAACGGTGAGGGAAACCCGAAGATTCGGTAAAAAAAACTTATTGTCGGGCCCTGGTGAAGAAAAATTGGATAAATGTCCCTATGTATAACAAATTACTTCCTCTATCACGTTGTGTAGTCAGAATCCATTATGTGGGTCCTTGATACCGAAAAATTGATTGACGGCAAAACGTCTGTCCGCCTGTCTGTAAACAACGCTAGCGACTAGATCGTAAGCTCGATGTTCACCAAAATTGATTTTCTCCAATAGATCTATCTGATGTCACAGCCCCTTAAATTTGAAATCACTATTTTAATTTTAGGAGGTACTTTACATTAAGTCCCTGGGACATTTTCACAACTTTATAAATAAATAGGTTCTAATTTTTTTATTAAATTTTTTGGGTGGATAATGTGAAGGATATTTAAGAAAACGGTGGAGATTTCATTTTTATTGAAATTCCTAATATTTCAAAAAGGGTAAAGTTCAAAATTTTCGGGTGTTCCTAAAAACTACAATTATTTCTAAGATATTTTTGCATAGACTAAAGATACTGTAGTTCTTTCGCCTTTGCGTAGTTTTTATTGCATGTTGGGATTTAGTGGTCAAAGGCGGACATTTCCAAACGAGAAGTATCCACATGTATCCCCTCCCCCGTGGCTCGTTCAATAGCAACGCAGGCGATGAGACCCCGCCAAGTACCCGTTTCGGCGGAGCCAAGATGGCGGCATAATATGTGGGCAGTGCGCCGAACAGCCGCCGGGGGCGCGACGGGGCGCTTCGGCTCCACGCGGCGGCTAATCGCATTACGAGACCTCCGGCGTTGGGCTGTTTCTCGCGAGTAAGTCCGTTTTAATCCTCGCGCCTCACCGCCCCGCCCCTCCTCTCCCCGCCCCACCCCGCCCCGCCCCGCCCCGCTCCGCCCCGCCCCACCCCGCCCCGCCCCGCTCCACTCCACTCCGCCCCTCTCCACCCTGCCCCGCTCCACCCCGCCCGCTCCACCCCTGCCCTTGCACTTGCCCTGCCCCATCCCGCCACGCTCCACTAACTCACGTAACACCGCATCACGCCCCGCTTCAGCCCTCCCCGCCCTGCACCTTCCCGCCCCCCCCCCCGTTCTGCCTCTTCCCTGCACCTTCTCTCCCCGCCCCGCTTCACCCCACCCCGTCGCGCTTCGCCCTGCCTACTCCGTCCCCCTCCCCGCCCCGCTTCGCCACACCCCGCTCAACCTCTGCCCCTGCCCCTGCACTTGCCCCGCCCCATCCCGCCACGCCCCACTAACTCACGTAACACCACATCACGCCCCGCTTCAGCCCTCCCCGCTCTGCCTCTTCCCGGCACCTTCTCTCCCCGCCCCGCTTCACCCCACCCCGTCGCGCTTCGCCCTGCCTACTCCGTCCCCCTCCCCGCCCCGCTTCGCCACGCCCCGCTCAACCTCTGCCCCTGCCCCTGCACTTGCCCCGCCCCATCCCGCCACGCCCCACTAACTCACGTAACACCGCATCACGCCCCGCTTCAGCCCTCCCCGCCCTGCACCTTCCCGCCCCCCTCGCTCTGCCTCTTCCCCGCCCACCGCCCACGTTGCCCGTCCGCTATGTATTGTTAGCTTCTCGTCCCTATTCTTCACCCTTCCTACAACATCCGTGTGCCAAACTTGTCTCGATGTGCACGCATTTCGCTCCCTTTTTTACTTTCTCGCCACTGTTTACGCAGTAGAGAGAAAGTTACGTAATACTGCGCGAAAAAAGGCAAACTTTTGCCAGAAAAGCCCTTATTGGCGTGCTCTGATAACGAAAACGTATATAAAGCCAGTTGCTAAATTTAGAAAAGAAACTCTATCTCGGGATGTAGCCAGAATCTGGTTTGAGGGTCCGTGATACCGAAAAACCGAATGAAGTCAAAACGTCCGTCCATCCATCCGTCCGTCCGTCCGTCCGTCCGTCTGTCTGACCGTCCGTCCGTCCTTACTTCCGTCCGTTCCTCTGACTGTTCGTGTGTGAATATCGCAAGCGACTTCACCGTTCAGCCAACGTTGCTCAAAATTGATATTCCCCAATCGATTTGACTGAAGTCACGGTTCTCTTGAGTTTGATACAGATATTTAAATTTGGTGGGTGGGCGTACATTACATGAAGCCCCTGAGACAATTTCCAGATTTTCAAAAAATGGTTCCATAATTTTTTATTAAATTTTGTTGTTGGATAGTGTGAAGGTCGTTTCACAGAATGGTACAGATCTCATGTTCATCGGAAAATCTTATTGTTTGACGGCCAGCAAATACATGCTCTTTCAGCGCCTCTAGTTTTTTCTACTTGCCACTTCCACCAGCACCAGTCTGCCTGACATCGGACGGCACTCCTCATGACACTTTTTTAATCCGGGCGCGTACTCGTTAAAACAGTCTTAATCTGTAAGACAGGAAGGCGCATCTCATCCGAGTCAAAAATTGGATATTTATTCTGCCTAGATTGCTTGCTACGTTCATCACATTTGTAATTATTCAGTCATTTCAACTTTCACATAATCTATTTGGATTTTTCCTGCTTTTTTATTTGAAATGCAAATATTTGTGAATAAACCTCTTCAATATGTCAATAGAATATAAGTTATTTGGCCTTCAAAGATGCTATGTGGATTGCAAAAATGAGCTGGTGTTGCTCTTACCTAACCTCAAAAGTTTTTCGAATTCTGTTCGCGTCTTTTGAATCGCTGATAACGCACTAAGCAAATGTAGACAAAAATGTAGGAAATGTATCATTTGTGATTAAATATTTTAAAACAATATGTTTTCAATTTGTATTCACAATTTGTTGTGGTGTAAGGAAAAGTAGGCTCTATAATTATTCCTTCACATAATAGTGTCCGTTAGGTTTTATTCGTTGTAAAGTCGTTATTATGTTGCTCTTCATAACAGAACTGCTTTTAACAGACTGACGAGGAATAACCTCGTTCAGTGCATCTTTCCTCTTGCAGCAGTGCGAATCTCGTTATTCTCGGCCGCGGAAAAAGCTGTGGGAGTTATCGATCCGTGCATGACCACATTTTGAATCGGCCAAGCGCAATGAATTGCAATGGCCCAAGCCACAGTTCCGCGCCGCTGGTTTGGAGACGCGATGGCCAATGCAAATTCTCGAATTGTTATTCATCGGAGAATGATTGGTGACGCGCAATTTGATTTATGTCGGACGTCATGTGTCACGCACATCTTTTCGTGCGACCTTCCACGCTCGTTCGCCGCCGTAACAATCGCGTTCTCGATGTGTTCCCAGCTTCACGTGCTTTCGTCGCAATTGAATTGAAGGCAGTCGTGATTTTTGTAGTTAAATCTCCAAAAGTTGAGTACTGGAAATTAGAACAGTTTATTTCGTTGAGTTTGTGATGTTTAATACTGTGGCGTCACCGATTAATTAAATATAATTTTATTATGGCGTCGCCAATAACCGATAATTCCTGCAGCTGGGAACAAGCTCGCGCCGCGGCACAGAAGTAAGTAGGCCAAGAGGGGAGGCTCTTGCAGCGAAGGTTCCTTTGTCACACCAGCCCACCCCCCGACCGCGCCAGCCCCTTCTCAGAAGCAACCCTGTTATATTAGCCCCCCATAAAAATACTTGCTGCCCTTCGCCGGCCCTCTCGCCGAACAAAGCGCCACCCTCGCGCCCTTCCTTCAGCCGCGCGATCGAGGAATTCGGGCCCCGATGGGTTGGGCCGGGTGTCAATTAGGCGAAGAAGACGACGCATTTACGACATGTCGTAAGCGAGAACCTTTTTTCGAACAATGCTAACCTCTCACATTCGTTCTGCCACGCGCCTCGGCACACGCCTGGGTAGGCACCCGAATCCCTGCACGGGCCATTACAGTAAGGCAGTCGATTAGCCCCTGTCGGCCGTCGGGAATCCGTGAAATGCGCTTTCTTCGCGCGCACGTGTCTACACAGCTGCGATCAGCTCCCGGAGCAACTAACAAAAGGGAGGAGCGAGCGAGAGAAAGAATCCAGTATTAGACTGAGAACATCGACGGAAAATACGGGAAAGTTGCCACATGATTGGCTAATCAAAATTCTGCGACGCAGCCACCCTTAGCCAATGGGAAGCTTCACCAGGGGGGAAGGGATAACCCAGAGCTAGGAACATTTTGGGGAAGGGGAAAGGGAATTTCTCATAAAACGTGATGCACAGTAGAAATCAGGGACAGACACTTAAAGATTTTTAGAACTAAGGCACTTAAGTATTTTTGAGAGACTAGACTGGGAGACGAGAGCACGGGGGGACTTGAGCACTAGAGCACTTGAGAGGACTTCTCAAGCTTACTTCACTTACTTCTGAGAGACTTCGGTCACGTCAGTCACTTCAACTACTTCAGTTACTTACGATCGGGACGCGAGTTTGGGAAAGACTTTCCCAGAATCGGAATAATTAGGACAAGACTGCGGACTTGTCGCGGAGAAAATTCGGGCGGAAGACTACTTGATCCCGCGCTGTTTCCGCATCGGCCCAGTAGCCTTTGCCGCCTCACGCGCCGAGCCCAGTGACTGCTCACCGCGTTACATCAACGCCCGTGGCCATTCAACCCGCTGAGCCTGTTCGATTTGGCGACCTGCAGAGAGACGCGCCGCTGAAGTTCAACGACCTGGTACAGCCTACGCCTCCGCCCGTGGCCGCCACCCCGGCCTGCCCGTGAGGACAGCACAACCACTGGTGAAAGAACTATGAGACGAATCCGTCTCGCCGAACGACCGTAACGACGAGAAATTATAAGTGGCCGCGCTCAGGCCCTGCAAACTTCAAGTGATGAATAGCACGCTTCATCAAAAAGTATGCATGATGTGTTAACTGTAAAAGAATTAGCAACTAGTAATTAGGACAATCAGTCCACAAAGTAAATTTAATTGAAAATTGCGTCGCCCATTGCGACATATAAGTTCCCTGGCAGCTTTTGGTGCCAGGAATAAATTATTATTTTTCACAAATGACTCTGTGCTGATTCATTGACCTCCCAACTCTTCCATCCAGTTATATTTCAGGAGCTGAACCTGGCGCCCTCCCCCGAGCAGTCTTATGATTATTACATTTGGCTGGTCCCAACGTGGGGCTAGTTGAGTGCAATCTTATGATTATTACATTTGGCGCCCAACGTGGGGCTCGATTAGTATTGTTAAATACCCCAGTAAGCGACCCCGAGATTAGGAAGTCAGATTGCTCATGAAATATTTTATTATTAACTCTTTTGGTTCAGCTCCTTCAAAATTCTATTGCGACAGCTTAAATCGCAAGTTACCGCTATAAATGGATGGAAGAAAGTTGTAGGAGGGTCAATAATTTGTGTACTCTGTCTGATGTATTTGTTATTTTGTGTTTTTGTGTTTATTGTTTTTGTACTGTGTTGCGCGTGTCGGTGTTTGCGTGTGCGGTATAATAGTAAACTAAGTGAACAAGAGAACTCAGTAAAAATGCCCGACGAATCAGGTGTCGATCTAGCAGGCTCAGACAGTTCGAGTGACCCACCGGCGCAACGCGACAGTGAAGCCATTTTAGTGGAAATTCTAAAACAATGGATGCAAAGAGAAAAGGAGGAACGGGAAATAGATAGGAAAATTTGGAAGGAGCGACGGGAGGAAGATAGGAAAATTTGGGAGGCGCAAAGGGAAGAAGATAGGGAAATTTGGGAGGCGCAAAGGGAAGAAGATAGGGAAATTCAGGAGGCGCGACTGGAGGAAAAAAGGAAAGTTCTTAGGGAGCTACAAGAAGATAGGGAAATTCGGGAGGCGCAACGGAAAAAAGATAGGGAAATTCGGGAGGCGCAAAGGAAAAAAGATTGGGAAATTTGGGAGGCGCGTTTTAAAGAAATAAAAGAGATAACTCAGGAAACGAAAAAAGAGCTTAATGAAAACGTTAATAAGATTGATAAGAAATTAAGCTCGGAAGTTAGTCAAACACAGGAAGAAGTAAATTCTATGGGAAATGCGCAAGAGGAATACGCGATGGGAAACAAATCTGAGATTAGGGAAGAAATAGACCTGAATGCCAAAATTTTAGTGCAAGAGCCTTTAAATTGGGACGGAGAAAACAGCGTAGGAAGCTCTCCCACGGCTGAGGCAGGCTTGCGATTTTCGTGGGCGCCCCCACAAAATCATTGCTTTTCGGGATCTCCGGACGAGAACCCCAAATTTTTATTAGAACGAGCCGAAAATTCTATGGCTCTAACCAAATCGGTTCCCTCCTCGCTCAAACCCAGGTTCATGCCGGAGTTGTTACGTGGTAACGCCGCCCACTGGTTGACAGCAATCAATCCGTTCACGAGCAGTTATGAGGGGTCCCGAGATCGATTCGTAGACAAATTCTGGGGGGAACAAGCCCGCTACGAGTTTGAAAAGAAAATTTTGAAAGGTAGAAGGGACAAGCATGGCAAGTTAACAATGAGAGGCGACCGCCTTCTGAACCGCCCGTGGGGAGACCGGAAAATTCGACAGAGGGAAACGGTTCCGGTACTAGTGTCAATTACAATGTAAGAACAAATTCGTCAAACTAGAAACGTTTGGGTCATCTGGGTCCCAAACGAATTGTGGCAGAGACACCATGCGATGAAACGATATCTGTAGATTACGCCTTCCACGATTTTGGCAATGGGGAGGCTAATCAAGTCAAAGAGTGTCCGGAAATGCCCTGTTTTAGAATGTAAATTGAGTAGAATTCCTGTCCATGCACTGGTCGACACAGGCAGTGAAATCAGTGCCATTTCGTTAGAATTATTTTCTCGCCTTGTAAGTGAACGTAAGCCCGTGCCAACACTGCCCACTGCTAAATGCTATGTTATCGGGGTAGGAAGTAAACGAAGTAAGCCAATTAATAAGCAGGCCCTTATCTCGTTTCAGGTACAAGATCATTTATTTGACATCCCTTGTCTAGTAGTAGAGGATTTAAAACACGATATAATTTTGGGGGGTTAATTTCTTAGAGGAGAATGATGGGGTGATTGACTTTTCCAGAGATATTATGAGTTTTGGTGGGGGTAAGGAAATTGCACTTACGGGTGAAGTTGACGGCGGAATAGAACCAAACACACTGCGTGCGTCCTAGAATAAAGGGGGAAGACGTGAGTGGGGTCATAAGCCCAATGAGAGCAAAGAAAATGACTTAATTAATGACCACGAGCGCTCCTAGCTAGAGCAGGTATTTTTTTTAAATTTTCGAATGTGTTCGCGCGTCCAACTCATTCTGTTATAGAATTTTGTTTCGGATTAACGTCACTGACGATACCCCTTGCCGACCATAATTATCCTGCACAGTAATCACTTAGGGGACAAGTCAATGAGACTACTGGGGGAATAATTAATTAGGGGACAAGTCAATGAAACTACTGGGGGGAAAGATTAATGAGGGAATAAGAGAGAGAAGTGTTGCGGTGTAATTAAATCCTATTGTTGTAAAAGAAAGACGGGAGTCAGAATTTGCCTAGAAGAGAGGCACATTAACAAAGCTACAGTACCTGAGAACGAGGCGCCGAAAAATGTAGATGAGATGTTAGGAAACTTGATTAAAACAAAATATTCACGGCACTAGATTTTTGTTAACTTGCACAGGCAGAAAACCACCCATCCGGACAACAGAGAATTGATTGAATCTAGTTATGTCGGGTTGAAGACTTTTTTGGGGATTATGACGGGAACGGGGTTATGACAGGTTGAAGATTTTTTTTAATTTACGATTTTTGTTTCAAAGAATAAGTAAAATGTCACGTTTCAAAGAACTCTGCCCACAATTCGCCAGAACCTGCGACCCATACGACACTAGTTGTCACGATTAGAGTAAGCATCGTAATAATAAGGGTTTTAATGATAGAAAATTAGTAATGTAGACAGAGAGGCGCAGTATCTTGAGCCTCCAATTAAAAATTAAATTAAGCATGTCTTTATCTTAGGTGACACCACTGTTATTTTTTCGACGATTGAGAATTCTCGCCCTTTATTAGAAATTAACAAAGAAACTCGAATTATCAATCTAGTGGGAGGGGGATGCTAATGTGGCGTCACCGATTAATTAAATATAATTTTATTATGGCGTCGCCAATAACCGATAATTCCTGCAGCTGGGAACAAGCTCGCGCCGCGGCACAGAAGTAAGTAGGCCAAGAGGGGAGGCTCTTGCAGCGAAGGTTCCTTTGTCACACCAGCCCACCCCCCGACCGCGCCAGCCCCTTCTCAGAAGCAACCCTGTTATATTAGCCCCCCATAAAAATACTTGCTGCCCTTCGCCGGCCCTCTCGCCGAACAAAGCGCCACCCTCGCGCCCTTCCTTCAGCCGCGCGATCGAGGAATTCGGGCCCCGATGGGTTGGGCCGGGTGTCAATTAGGCGAAGAAGACGACGCATTTACGACATGTCGTAAGCGAGAACCTTTTTTCGAACAATGCTAACCTCTCACATTCGTTCTGCCACGCGCCTCGGCACACGCCTGGGTAGGCACCCGAATCCCTGCACGGGCCATTACAGTAAGGCAGTCGATTAGCCCCTGTCGGCCGTCGGGAATCCGTGAAATGCGCTTTCTTCGCGCGCACGTGTCTACACAGCTGCGATCAGCTCCCGGAGCAACTAACAAAAGGGAGGAGCGAGCGAGAGAAAGAATCCAGTATTAGACTGAGAACATCGACGGAAAATACGGGAAAGTTGCCACATGATTGGCTAATCAAAATTCTGCGACGCAGCCACCCTTAGCCAATGGGAAGCTTCACCAGGGGGGAAGGGATAACCCAGAGCTAGGAACATTTTGGGGAAGGGGAAAGGGAATTTCTCATAAAACGTGATGCACAGTAGAAATCAGGGACAGACACTTAAAGATTTTTAGAACTAAGGCACTTAAGTATTTTTGAGAGACTAGACTGGGAGACGAGAGCACGGGGGGACTTGAGCACTAGAGCACTTGAGAGGACTTCTCAAGCTTACTTCACTTACTTCTGAGAGACTTCGGTCACGTCAGTCACTTCAACTACTTCAGTTACTTACGATCGGGACGCGAGTTTGGGAAAGACTTTCCCAGAATCGGAATAATTAGGACAAGACTGCGGACTTGTCGCGGAGAAAATTCGGGCGGAAGACTACTTGATCCCGCGCTGTTTCCGCATCGGCCCAGTAGCCTTTGCCGCCTCACGCGCCGAGCCCAGTGACTGCTCACCGCGTTACATCAACGCCCGTGGCCATTCAACCCGCTGAGCCTGTTCGATTTGGCGACCTGCAGAGAGACGCGCCGCTGAAGTTCAACGACCTGGTACAGCCTACGCCTCCGCCCGTGGCCGCCACCCCGGCCTGCCCGTGAGGACAGCACAACCACTGGTGAAAGAACTATGAGACGAATCCGTCTCGCCGAACGACCGTAACGACGAGAAATTATAAGTGGCCGCGCTCAGGCCCTGCAAACTTCAAGTGATGAATAGCACGCTTCATCAAAAAGTATGCATGATGTGTTAACTGTAAAAGAATTAGCAACTAGTAATTAGGACAATCAGTCCACAAAGTAAATTTAATTGAAAATTGCGTCGCCCATTGCGACATATAAGTTCCCTGGCAGCTTTTGGTGCCAGGAATAAATTATTATTTTTCACAAATGACTCTGTGCTGATTCATTGACCTCCCAACTCTTCCATCCAGTTATATTTCAGGAGCTGAACCTGGCGCCCTCCCCCGAGCAGTCTTATGATTATTACATTTGGCTGGTCCCAACGTGGGGCTAGTTGAGTGCAATCTTATGATTATTACAATACAGAGTAGGATTATTTTCATGTTCACTGTTAAATATTGCTTGTTTTGTACCCCCTCCTCCTCATTTCAATTATATACCTTTACCTTCGCTATTGATCGTCGGTACTTCACTTCTGGGCGTAATTGCACTACATAATCGTAAATAATAACTAGTGAGGCGGAAGGGTTGGGGTCTCTGCGTCATCCCGGTATTTGAATGAATATGTAATTTCGTTCCGATGACTAATGCAACGAGCAATAATAATTCGTTAGTTTAATTAATAAATATTATATTAATGATTGTAATTAATGGATAGTATTAGAACCAAGTAATTCACATACAAAATATGACAACGATCATAAATGTAAATATGTTCCCCTGTAATGTAAAATAATTCAAATACCATTCTGAGGAAAATTATAAAGTATTAATAAATATAACGTAAAGTGGAAAGAACTTATATGTAAATATAGTGTATCCTTTTAGAAGTAACTGTTCTAATATTGAATGAACACGACATGAATTTCACTTCGCTTAATGATATTCGCTCTTCAATAGTCGTGTAATTAATTTAATGGTTGAGAAATTCAGCCATGACAGTGACGTAATCGGATAATTAAATGTCAAACGGTAATTTGTAAATTCTTTGTGATATAAGCAAAACATATGGCACTCAACAAATAATTTTCACGGAAAGAAATACAAAACTCCTAAACAATTTATGAGATTGAGTGGGAAATATCTCTTGTTCATTTCATGTACTGTGTTTAACTTGTGCGATAAGGTACCGGAAATAACCGCCATTTAGCTAGGTGATGTTCACCTCTGAAGGAAATTTTAGCTATCGGGTGCTATGATCGCTGTGCTTCCGTGGTTTCTCCGATCAATACCAGGCGAATCCCTGAGCTGTTTCCTAACAAACGGGCTACAGACCGCGCACTATCTTTCCTTCGTCATCCTTGTTCTATCCTCCCCCTTCCTCACTTCCACTTTCACTTGAATGACCAGCCGGGAGCTTAGAGCTTGTCCTGACTGGGGCATTGCCTTCCTAGGGAGAGATACTCGGAAGGGGAAATTGTCCATAAGCCGACGTGTAGGTTGTCGTCAGATCCCACCATAGAGTGAGGGAAGAACGTCTCTTCCCGAAAAAAAAATCACTGCACTAATGAGACCAATGACATTAGAAGTAGAGTGCCAGGATTTGTCAATTAAATCAATCAATCAATCTTGTACATCTCGAATTAATTATTTAACATGTTCAATGGTTGATGAACTTTTTATAAACTTATCAATAACTGAACAATAATGCATCAACTTTCTCACGCACGTGTCCTGGCAGTAAGATCTAGTAATTATGTAATTAAATAAATGGATTAGTATTTTAGAAAGTTGTCTCTTGTAAATCGTAGTAATGTATCAATTAGACATTTTTAAACTTGTAGTTCTACTTAGAATACATCCTATGTCCTGGAATACATCAAGTTTTGTCAAATTGTCGAGCCCATAATTTATTGCGATTCCTTGAACCCGAGTTTTCACTTTCATCAGAAACTGATAGTGGTTTAATAAATAGAGAAAATGAAGAAAAGTTAAAGATGTAGCAGAAGTAGTAGGTGGATGATAAAGGATACAGATTCTAAACGCACCTCCTTGTTTTGACTGTTACAATATTCCCGTGAAGTGGCCAGTATTTGAGCTTCAATATCCCGAAACACAAAAACTAGCATGCTCGTCGCTACACGAAGGGTCGCTTCAGTCATTTGTTCTATCCTTCCTGAATTCAACGCAATTTACGATGGTCGCAAATTCCGCTTGGGTAGCAACGAGATCTCTCTCTTCAAGAACAGTGTTACGAGCACAGGGAGACCTCACAGACAGACTGAAAGTGTTTAAAGATTGTGAAAGTTAAATTTAGAAGCTGCACTCTCTTTAGCAATTGCTTTAATAGTGGTCCCAGAGCGATCTAGGAGAAATAGCACCGAGCGCAAAGTAAAATCCGACTGAATTGCCCAGGCGGCAAGAGCTCTTGTCGGTTCCAAACCCGCGAAAGCATGGTTCGTTTCATCTTTTTCTGTGGCTCTGAAGGAAAAGGTCCCCCAAGAAGATCAAGAAGAAAGGAAGAAGTAACATGAAGTCAGACTATCCGGCAAAAATAATCGACGTAATACGTCACGGTGAATTCACATCACTAGGTCGTTATTCTGTCTTTATGATCCTGATGTTTACTTCTTGAGATGGTTGCATGCAACGAAAGGCACGAGTAAATCATCTCAATCATCATCCACTACTTGATGTTTGCTCATGAATGACAAATGGCAAGTACTTCATCGCCATCACCCTTTTAGGAATGGCAGCAGAAGAAGAAAGGGAGAAGACGTAAACAAAGAATTAGGTGAGCGACTTCCAACTTCCGACGTAAGACGTCTCATTGCGAGTGAAATGCGAAGCCGAGTCTGGGCACGTGACGTGCTGGTGCGTTCGAACTAGCGATGCGACATCGATAACAAATCATCCATGTTAGAAAACATCAGTGATCAAAATTAAAACATCGATGTCAAAAAATACATCGCCTAAAACCATTTCAACATTGATTTTTAGACTGGATAAGTAACCTCTAACATTAAATTCGTGTGCATTAAAATTTAATTTGTCAGTGTTCGTTTCTACCAATTCCCCGAATAAGTGTAGAATAAGTGAGAAGAACGGGAAAACCCTATGCCCACAGAGTTTTTGTTGCCGTTATTTCAATGTGCGAAATGAATGTGAAGAAAGAGGAAATACAAGAGCATGGAGCTAAGGAGAGAGCGTTTGGTCTAAAAAGGTCGTGCAAACAGCGTTCCATTTGGTTCCAACACGTGAATAACAGTGTTACTATCAGTTATTATTTCATATATTAACTTTTACAGTATTGTGATGATCAGAATATTTCGTTCAGAATCAAAATATCGGAAAAGAAAAAAAAAAACATCCGTGTTAATACATCGATGTTTCTACAAAAACTTTGAAGTTTTAAAACAATCAACTTCGATGTTGCGTCCCTACCGTGATCGGGCGTGGACGCTGAGGCAAAAGGACGCTAGCGCGAACACGGAATGACGCACGGTGCCTTTCCTAGCGTTTACCACAAGCTGTAGGGCCAGCAATTCCGCCGAGCGTTCCGGCTTCATGAACTCGGCTGCGATATTACTCAAAACTGTAATTGTACTGTGAAAGAGGTTACAGAGAACCCCCGATTTACACGCTTCCGTTTGAGGAATCATGTCCGCCGACAGTAGCTCCGACACTCCAGAAACAGTTGTGCGCAAGCGCGCGTTTGCTAAAACTCCAGAAATCGTGCCTCAAAAAAATGACCGGCAGAGGTTGCTCAGGACATCAACTGATGTCCTGAGTGCCTCTGACAGAGAAATCCTAGGTTTCCACTCACGACAGTGGCAGGATTTTCGAAACTAGCTTGTCAGCTACGGCGAATTCAGTCGCTGTCTGGAGGAGAATTCTGGCGGACGGCTGCTCTAATCGGTAGTTTTCGGTGGTTTCTTCGATTGCCACGCAAATGCCGGAACCGTACCCTAACAAACGGGCCACAGACCTCGCGAGATCTCACCCTCCTCTTCCTTGCCCTATCCCCCCTTTTACTTACACACACTCTAACATGCGTTACACTACTATATACGGCGGGAGACCGGTCGGAAGCTCAGAGCTTGTCCCGGCTGCGGCGGTGCCCCGCAGGTGGGAGATACCTGGTTTGGGGAAAACCCCGCTAGCCGACAGTAGATTGGCGCCGGATCACGCTATCAGCGGGAAAAGATCACCGCCACCACCCCCCTAGAAAAAAACATGCACTACATTTACGGGACTAATGACCTAGTTGGCGCGCCAACAAACAATGAATTTATGAAGAGTAAGCATGTGAATCAGGTCTAACTGTAAACCGATGTACTTCCGCAGGTGTTGCGATTCCACTGAAGGCAGAGAGGATTCACGCTTTGTGTAAAGCGAGAAATTAAGGTTACCGGTTTCCTATGAGATCGACCAGCAAAAGGGTGGCGGCGAGTAGCATAATGGCTAATGCGTATGCCTTCAATCGCTGGTCCCGGCTCGATCTCCGGTCAATTTATGCGGATTTAGTGATGAACAAAGCGAGCTCTCGATAAGTTATCTCAGGGTTCTCTCGTTCCACCGTTGCTCCGTCATTCCTTCACCATCGTTCACCTCATCATCGCCATTATCGTTATCATCTAATTATTAGATTGGGATTCAGTGCCCTGGGATGTTGAAGCGCCTGTTATCTCTGAGAAATAAATCCATTCATAAATCGTCTGGGAGACATAATGTGTGTGGTAGCGCTAAGGGGTGGGCGTGGTGCGTGGGGTGCGGGAGTACACGCGCAGGTGACGTCGATCGCCTGGCAACTCACGCTCGTGCCCCGCAGACGACGACGAGGGTGAACGAGGACACGTGCGGGCGGAGGTGGATATGAGGACGGGCGGGCGAGGGTGAGGGCGGGCGGGCGTCGAAGGCTGATGAGGGCGGAGGCGAGGACGGCGAGGGCGGAGGCGAGGACGGCGAGGGCGGAGCCGAGGACGGCGAGGGCGGAGCCGAGGACGGCGAGGGCGGAGCCGAGGACGGCGAGGGCGGAGCCGAGGACGGCGAGGGCGGAGCCGAGGACGGCGAAGGCGGAGCCGAGGACGGCGAGGGCGGAGCCGAGGACGGCGAGGACGGAGCCGAGGACGGCGAGGGCGGCGGTGGACGGGTGGGCGAGTGCACTTTCGGGGCGAGCGGCTGATAAGGGTGATCGGCGGCGGATGGGTGGGCGAGGGTGAAGCAGGGCGAACGTCGAGGGATGGTGAGGGCGGAGGTGAGGATGGTGGACGGGGAGGTTGGGATGGGCGAGGGCGGCGGCGGACTGGCAGGCGTCGAGGGCTGACCAAGCTGATCGGCGGCAGATGGGTGGACGAGGCCGCAGCCGGGCGGACGTCGAGGGCTGACGAGGGCGGAGGTGAGGGCGACGGTGGGCGGCGGGCGGGCGGGCCGGGCGGCGGCGCCGCCCCGGGCGCGCGCTGTCGCCCGCTGGCATTTATTGCGAGCGCTCGGCTGCGGGGCAGCAATTCCGCCCATAAAATTGTACGTTTCCGGAGCGAAATGTGATGTACGGAACTCGTAAATTTCGGGCCCCAAGTGAATCGCAAACCTGTCATTCGCCGGCGCGCGGGGAACGCGGGGCATACGGAGTGAGGAGAGAGCGCGCGCATAATAGAAACAAGTTGCAATTGCCAGACTTCCACGGGGCAGAAGAAAGAGGTTTCTCGTTTTGGCTCGTTGGTGCTTGAGAGATGTCCGAGTATACATTCCTTCCGCACGATTTCGCGCAGGTTAGTATTGCGTACTTTTCGGAAAGTTACTAGAGATCATTCCGTAATGGAAGCTGGCTGAGGGTTTACATCTATTGAAAGATAATGTGAAACTAATTTCAGTATTAAATATTTATGACAATAAAAAAATCAGAACCGTAGTGTAAATTCTAGAGGCACTGTAAGAGGAAGTTTGAAATATCAGTGGAAATAAAAATATTTTTCAATAGATGCATTAATATATTTGAAAAATCGTACGAAAAGTTTTCCATCAATCCAGAAGAGGTTTGAATTAAAAATCAAAATTACCATGTCATACAGTAACAAGCCATGATGTATAACTTACACGTTGAAAAGGTCCAGAGGCCTGTTAAATATTCATGAATTTCATAATCGAAATTTAGCTTGCTACTTTCTCTTTCACCTCTACGTCCCCTGCGGTCATCTAGGGGTTGCCATGATAAACGCAATGTTGACGAAAGTTGTGGAGCAGAAGCGATAACAGTGATTGCTGTAAGCTTGGATTTGCAATTTCCATGAAAGTGTAACAAACCAATGTTCGCACGAAAATCAATGATGGACGTTTCTGTTCTATAGTACACACGTTGCATTTTAGAATGCTCGTATATTCACAACATAACATTTGTACATGTAAATCTGCATTACTATTCATTAACGTAAGGCTATTGTGTCGTCGAGTCTTAATAAGATTTTCAGCCATATAAGAGTATTAATATTTCGTATTAATTATTCGTATTCGTACGTATTAATATGTATTCTTATTAATTATTTCTTAATAATTTTACATAACTTTGAATCAATAACACATACATTGTCTCACCCAATAAATTAATTCAATTGAAGCAAAACTGTATATTGCTATTGCATTTAATTTCTAGATATATTGTCGCCACGTTTACATAATCCGCACAACGGGAGGAATATGTAATTAAATACATACCACGTTACTTTGACAACACATTACAAAATCGTACACAATCTGAAATTATCAAATTCGGTAAATACATAACGGTTTACGAGTATTATTATATTATTCATGTCCATTATTTCGTCTGTTATTCATTTCCTTTCTAACTGACAGGGATTTCAAGAATATCAAGCGTTGCAAATTTCGTTGTACGTGGAAATTTTCTTTAAATAAATTGAATGCCTCATTCACGAAGGACCAATAGTCCGTAATTCAAATACCAAAACGAGCAGGTGACGTTTCTCAAAATGATTCATCTGCAGGGGCCTACCAGGGGTTTATGTGAATGCTCAGTGAAATTGTAAACCTTTGAGAGTTTAAAGCAACAGGTGAATGGCTTCTTAATGAAGCAATCTTATTCTTCTTATGAAGAAGGTCCTGAGTTTGCTTCTTTTGTTTTAATATAGCTTGCTTGCTCTCGTAAGTTGAGCTGACTGCACTGTTTGTTGATGGCCCATGTGATCTTGGTGTGTGCGAGGGAAGACGACCTGCTCCTCGTCCGGGGCGGGCAAAGGGCTCGCTCCAGGGGGCCCGCTCCTTCCCCCCTTCCTCGGGGCCGCGAACTGCAATCTGCGCGCTGTCCGTCTTTGGGAGCTGACGCCGGCGCGTGTGCTTGTTGCAGGCGCAGCGTGGCGCAGCATCAGCCGGCTGCGGGGCCGGGCGGCGCGGGGGGCGGCGCGGGCGGCGGGGGCGCGGGCGCGGGCGGCGGGGCGCCCGCGGGCGGCTCCTCCGTCCTGGCGGCGGCGGCGGTGGGGGCGCAGCCCGCGCCGTCGCCCACGCCCCCGGGGGCGGGGCCCGCGGCGGCGGCGGGGGCGGGCCCGTCGGCCGCCTCCGCGCCCTCGTCCGCCGCCTCCTCGTCGTCGTCGTCGGCGTGTTCGTCGGCGCCGTCGTCCGCCTCGTCGACGGTGTCCGCGTCGTCGCAGACGGCCGGGCTGCCCGCCAGCGCCATCGCCGCCTCCGCCGCCGCCGCCGCCGCCGCAGCAGCAGCAGCAGCGCCACCGCCTTCGTCGGCGGCCGCGGCGTTGGTGGGGGCCGGCAGCTCGTCCCCCGCCGCCACGCCCCCGCCGCCGCCCGCGCCCGGCCCCGTCGCCTCCGCCGCCCTCGCCGCCTCCCAGCAGCCCGCCTCCCCGGCCCTCGCCTCGCACGCAGGTAAACACCCTTGCCCCCAGCAGCGCTTCCTTCATTTCGGTCTATGATCAAGTGGTCAGGCGACCAACCAAACGTCAAGGGGCTTTGATTTGCTTGATGAATTCAGATAGAATCGTTTAGGAAAGACGTGAAACTGACTTAATATCTTCTTTTTTATTGCGTACTACACCATTTGCTACCATACTCACTAGAACCGTACGAATATGAATAGCATGAAAGTGTAATTTGAAGAGCAGTGGATCTGGACGGGGCATTAGCCACGCGTCAAAATTTTAAGATGTACAAAATTATTCTAAAATTTTTTAGGACAATGTCTGCGAAGTTTTTAAACAAAAAGGAAAATATCTCAGATTTACTGTCTCTGTACGTAGTGGCTTTCGCAGCCATTACTTCGAGTTTGAAAAGTTCATTCTTAATTCTGCCAAAGTTTTGTGAACTTGGAAATATAAACCTATTCAAACACTATTTATCTAGAGAATTATTGTAACTAAGATTTCAAATTAAATATTTACTGGAAAACTTTACATTTGACAGGTAAACAGAAATATTAATACAGCAGTCACATGTACTACTACATAAATGCTACACGAAGGACGATATTAGATTTACCATTTCAAGGAAACAAAGAACCCTTCACCAACGATTCAAGGGGAGAACGCTAATAGTCGCCATTAGCCCCTACATTTCTCCCTATTGTTACTCTGATGAACCTCTAAATACAGCCTCAATTAAAACTTATTGGAAGTGAGAACAAAAGAAAAAGTTTCAGTGATAACTATGAGGAAATGTCCCACACACGTTTGTTTACTTTTAGAAACTACTCATTCAATGCAGCTAAAACTTTCTAGCAATATGTAGGTAGTAACAGGTAGACGAGCAAAAGGATAGTTATGGCAAGAATTACAATGCTGGATATATTTGTAAGGATAGTATTTTTTAATTCAGTCAGATAGTTTAAGAATATTTGCTCTCCTCAGTTTTTCCTCCTTGGAAGTAGATGAAGCTTTTTTAATTTTTTAGCAACAAAGTTAAAAAAGAATTGCATTTTTCGTCTTTGTGCAAGAGGTCATAATATCTCAATAACGATCTTGAAAGCCTGATGTTACTGCATTGCATTTTAAACACCTGTTCCGAATCAGAAATCCTTCTTTAAGAGTACTGGTTAAATTAACGTTATGTTACCTCCTAAAGAACTTTATGGCATTGTGAAAGTCATTCCATTCGGTACGAATTAAAGGTTTTAGCGAATCGATATATCTTTTTTTTTTTTTTTTTTTTTTTTTGAAAACCACACACTAAAGACTCTAACTCACTGATCGAAACTTCCTAGCTGATAGTGGCAAATGCATTATACTCACACCTACATTTTCTCACATTATCACACCAACATTAGCCTCAAAGCAACGTTTGTCATTTTAGTTCAGGAGACATATCGACTAGGAGCTGAGGCATAAATGTCCAAAAACATTTAACGTATTAGTTCCACCTTTATGTTACGTAGAGAATTATAGTTGTTTGATCTACGTCTACAGTGAGGTAAACGCATTTGGACTTCAAGAAGTCAGTAGCACTTGAAAGTTCCTCTACACGATATTCACGTAACACTCCTTGAAAACATTCTTGAAATCAATAGTACCGATGCTTAAATGTTCCAGAAATAGTTTTTAATAATTCAGTACCTGAGATGTAAACAGTTTTAGGTCAATTTTTTAATAAAAATGTGAAAATGAATTATTACAATTTCATGCTCCGTGCAGTGTTGCGTGCTAAAATGTATATTAACTCAATTGTTCATTGTAAAATGTCAAATTGTTCTGAACTCTTGCAAATATATATTTTTCAAAACAGTTCAAGTGAAATTACCTTTCAGAAGCTAAAAAATGATTCGTACAGTAGAAAATAATAAGCAGATGATTGTTTTAAAATTCTAAAGTAAATAATGTGATTAGTAGGTTAGACATTTTGTTTGTATTAAGATTATGTCTTGTCAGTTATTAGAGTAGGTAGTTAGCATTTATTAAAATTTGTTACTTTGCTAATAGAAACCGTGATTTAATTTTACAAAAATTCTGTTAGTATATAGTTTACCTGATATTAAATGTTATGCATTTAAGTATGAATTACCATTACCAAAAAATTAATTATTCTCGATCTACAATTTTCGCAATGTTAATTCTCCATATAATTGAAAGTGAAATTGTACTTAATGTAACGTAATGTTTAATAACATACTCTCTAAATGTAATAAAAAACGAAAAATAACTGTTTTATATCATCTGTAAAACACAAAAGCATTAGAGTATGCAATAGAATACTAGAAATATCAAAATTTTTCACATAACGGGATATTTTTATCAATTCTGAATTCGTCTTTTCAAAATTACTTTCAATCAATTCAAACTTTCAATTTAAGTGCTTATTTTACAAACTAATTGAATATTCTGGAATATTTTTACAATCTGTAAATAATTTTATATCACTTATTGTTTAAATTATAATTGTGATGCGAGAAATAACGTATTGCAATAAAATGAAATTCTAAAATTATTAACGTTATAAGGTCGTTTTATAACAAATGACGAATCAAATTTGTTGTTTGTGATAGCGCCCGTACCGTTTAATATTGTTCGTATTAGCACCTTTTTATAATAAAAATGCTTGTAAATAATAAAAACATTTTCTTGGGTTACTAGTACTCTTACGCTTTCATTAGCAACAACTCACTTGTTTTGTTTGTACATAACGGACGGCGGATTGTTAAAATCTTTAACGGACGCCGGCGATCGAGAGTGGCTTTTGGCCTCTCTGGTTGCGTTATGTGTCTAAACCAGTGCAGTATTAGTAGAGCTGAATATGGACTTTGCCGCCAAGTCCGCCCGCCTTTTCTGAACGCGCCTGCCTTCCCTAAGATCGTGCAACCGCCCACCGGCAGTCGCCGCTGACTCGCCGCTGACTGTCGCAGGAGGCGTGGACCACCCTTCGCAGCGCGTTCTGCTGGCGCCCGCCGGCACCCCGCACCACCACCAGCAGCACGCGCACCACCATCTCCACCACCACCACCACCACCACCACTCGGAGCGCTGCCTGACGCACGCGGCGGCGGCGGCGGCGGCGGCAGCGGCGGGCGCGAGCGGCTCCGCGGCGGCCGACGTCGGCCGCGCCGCCCCCGCCTCCGCCCCCGCCGCCGACCACCGCTCGCGCACCGACATCGTCAAAGAGTAAGTACTGCTCTCCCGTCTCGTCTGCTTTCTACACCTACATTCGGCATTCTCCGCGTAGCGAGCTGCTGCTGGCCCGTGGCTCCGGAAATGGCGAGCAACCCATCCCACTACTCGGGATACGGCTCACTTCTCGCCGAATACGGAATGTGTATACGGAATATATTCAAAAGACCGACTCGCGGTGGGCAGGGCGACCACCGAATGTTCGTCGCTCGGCAAATAGCAAGCGGCTCATCCACACTACTCGGGATTCGGCGAGCAGTCGCTTTCTACTCGCCGAACACCGAATGTGTGGAACCGCCTTTCAACTCCAGTTTTGCAGGTATGCTGGGAGTGCGTTCGTAAAAAGTCGGCAATTATTCGGCCCAACTGATCGTCAGCGACATCACGCGGTGAATGGAGGAACTTATCTCGGCCTTTTTCGGCTATTAGAGACGCTCATACACGTAGTTGACTATCATCATGTATACTTAATTGTATGTAAAGAAGTGTAGATTGGGTTGACTTGACACGTGAGCTCAGTGCCCATTGGCGAAAAACGCCTTAAAATAGCTTCCATTGACCGCGTGCTGTCGCTGAAGTTCAGTTAGGCCGATTAGCTGCCCGCCTTTTCCATCACCAGAGTTGAGTCTCTTCTTAGAGTATTTTATGTACACGTCAAAATCCAGTGCATGATGCTTGGAGTGGGAAAATTTACGAACAGAGTGATTGGTTCCTCGATGCTGAAACACAGTGATTAAGTAATTCTAGGTAATAAATGGAGAAATGGAATGTTGTAAACTCAGAGAAAAACGCGGTATAACTGTTTTTTTGTTTTTATTTTTTGTTTGTTTTTTCGAATCCTTTTTTAAATATAATGATGTATGCTCCATGCTCCACTCAACTTTAACAAGTAATAATAATGAAGAAATTAATATTGTATGGAAAAAGAATTAATTACGGAAGGAAACGTAAAAAATGTATATTGTTTTAACTCGTATTGAATATCAATAACATTGTCGAAATTGTTTGTTTTCGCCTCGAGTAATATGCTTTGTTCGTACCTGTGCATGATTTGATCTCGTGCATGACTTGTTTTGGTAACTTTTGGTCATCAAACCTCCAATCTGCAAGTGGTATTCGAGCACATAATTTCATCAAATTCAGAACGTGTTGTACTGAAGTTTTAGCATCGATGATTGAATTACCCTGTGAAATGCTCACAAGCAAACAGCAGAAGGGCCGTTTTGCACTTGCTCCGTAGATAATAATATTTAAAAGTCGCCGTTTTTGGAAGTGAAAACTTGGTGGGTACTTCTATCCAGGCGTGTGAGCAAAGTCTATACCACGTTTGAGAATCTCTGATCCAGTGCATTATTTCCTCTTAACTCCCCCCCCGTTTGCGAAACACCCCATTCTACTCCCTGTAACTCATTTCTAAGGGGGGGTGAGAACAACACGTGATGAGCGAAGTGGGCAGCTGACCTTCGCGTGCTTTGAGAGTGCACGTAGGCGGGCGGAGCATAGCCGTGTATTGGATAGCGCCGCGCGCTCTATTCCGAGGGCGCCCACGCTGTGTTGCAGCGGCCGAGCGGCGGGAGGCGGGCGGCTTGCGGGGACAGGCGGGAGGGCGGGCGGGCGGGTGAGCGAGAGAGGCCGCCACGTCCGCCCCCGCCGGGGCTAATCGCCGCAAGTCCACCAATTTCAGCCTCCATTTACCGAATCTGAATGGCGCTGGTAATGGGCAAGTTTGCTCGCGTTTCCCCGGAGGTCATGCGCCGCTGCCTGAGTGCACGCGCGCCCAGCCCCTGCCCGTGCCCGTGGCCCTGGGGCATGCGCCGTCTCGCGCTCGCCCCGCCCCCCCTCCGGCTCCCCGTCCCCGCCCGCCTCCGTGCCGACACCTTCCCACCCCGCCTCCCCCCGCCCCACATCTTCCACGATCCGCTTCCCCCCCGCCACGCCTCCCCGCTGCCATGCCGCCCCGCCCCTTTCCCCACCCTTTCCTGGCGTCCTTGTTCCCTACGCCGCAGTTCACTCCTTTGTCTCTCCTCTCCGTCCCGCTGCCCTGCCTGCCACCCTGTCCCGACACTTTGTCCCGCCTCCATAACCTGCCCCTCACGCCGCACAGCCACGCTGCCATGTCTCGCCTCCCCCACCCCCACCCCCCGCGACACCCTACGTACCGTCTTCCTTCCGCGTCACGCCACGCTGTCCCGCCGACCGATCCCGGACGCTCTGCCCAGCCCACACCCTCTCACCACTCTGTACCGCTGCCCCTGGCCATCTCACGTCACGTTTCTTTCCTCTCTGCTGCCTACACATAGGTATCCTTTTTTCTTTCCTTTTTCTCTCTTGTCTATTTCTCCATCGCCACACTTATCATCCAAGTACATAGTTGCTTTTGACGGTTTTTACTTTTCCCATTAATTAAAAATAGTAATCCTCATCTACATAATTGGGAAAGTAATATTCATTCAGTATTTATTCAGGCCTGATGATTCTATAGTGTACACCACCGCTTTTCATCGCCTTGTGCTCTTTGATTGCTTCAACATTCATGGCTGTGCTTCCAGAGACTCCCACACCTGTTCCCTCGCCATCACCCATCCGTCTATTCCTGTTCCATCCGCCAAATGTCCTGTCCGGCCCTTCGCCATCTGTTTCGCCCAGGCAAGTGCCCAGTAACGACACACAGGTGCCAGGCACGGGCTCCGATCGAATCTTTCTTGCCTGAATTACGTCTAATTACATTGCTTGTGATCCCGGAAAAGCACAGATGTAGAATCATAAACTACTGACGTGTAAAATCTGCCCATAACTCCGCATAAATAACGTATCCACCAAACAATTTTCCGCGAGTAATGAATTTTCGTCACTGAAATTAATCAGTAATTTTACTAATTTTCAGGAGCAATTTAATTATATTGTATTTAGTCAAATGTTCTGTTTAGTGCCTTATTAAATGAATTAATCGACAGTAATCTATCGTATTATGTATTACTGGAAACGATTGTGCACAACAGTTCGTATTGTATTTAGCTTATTTTTGTTATTATCTTTGCGGATTATATAACAGTCATTTTATGTGTAACGACTTACAAAATTAACATTGATTAACATAGAATATTTTGTATTCGTTTGTCGTTAAACTAAATGTTAAGAGTTCAGAGTCACTTCGCATCAAATTACAACATTCGTGATATTTCCCAGTTTATTTGTGATATTTACCTCCTTTCCCAGATTCTTTGCACACTTTCTCACGACGGCCAACAAACTTCAATTTCTTTTCACTCACACAGCAGTTTTGATGTTATAAGCTTCCATTTGTATTCTTTCTTTTTTTAATTAAACTTTAGGTGAATCGTTTACTTCAGTAGAATAAGTTTTAAAATATAAACATCTCCCTCCTCAAATATTAAGATAAAGATATGAAGGTCTTCTTTCTATAACCTCTTTTTAAGACTTTTTCTACGTCCATGACCTGTTTCCAAATCGTCCTCGCCAGGAGATTTACCAGTATAATTCAAAGAAACCAATATCCATTTAGAACCAACATTATAACGAGGCACGGTCCACATAGGCCCAATCACAATAATAGATCCCTTGAACACTGAGCTCTGTCTCAATACAGTACTACTTATCCGTCGCCTGTCGACGCGTATATACGCCTGGTGACGTCACTAGGCTGTCGCTCCTGCCTCGGGTAACGGGAGCTGCTTTTGCCGCCACTAAAGCCCAGGCCATGCGCCCAGCCCGGCTGCAAGCGCGCCCTATTTGAATTACTATACTGGTGCCAAGGGAGAAAATGTCGAAACTAAACCCTTAAGACAATTTTAAGCATATTTTGTATAAAAAACTACTTGAATATTCCCGATATCCGAATAGCTAAGCCGCAATAAGTATTCAAAGATTTATTTGAAAAAATGCTTTCTAGGCACAAAATAGCACTGTAGAAACATTTAAACGCTCCAGAAACGTTTTTTTATAATTTACGCAAGAAATGAATATATTTGTTCATAAAGAAAAATGTACCCTGAAATTTAAAAAAAAAACAATTTATACAATTCGTCTGCTTATTTCTCAGTTATTTTTTCTCTCTTAATAAATATATTCATTTCGTTTGTAAATAATAAACAATTTACATGTTTCTGGAGTGATTCTATGCTTCTGCAATGCAAGGTTTTGCTTAGAAAGCATTTTTTCAAACCATTTTTTGAGTGTTTATTCCAGCATTCCGAATATCCAAGTAGTTTACTTGACAACATATGCTTAAAATTGTCTTGAGCGCTTATTTTCCTAGTTTAGACGTTTCCTACCGAACATTCTGGATATAACCATAACACTGGACCCGCCTGCTAAGGGGGCTGTAGTGTGACACGCCCCAAACACGAATTGTGTAAAGAACTTTATTTTTGAAATAAGAAGCCCCCCTTCCCTGGCTTTCTCTGGCCGCCGCTGCTGAGGGGGCTGCAGTGTAACATGCCCTCCAACACGAATTGTGTAATGCATTTTTTTGCTTGAAATAAGGAGCCTCCCTGGTTGTCTCCGGTCGGAGCTGCTAAGGGGGCTGTAGTGTGACACGCCTCCAAACACGAATTGTGTAATGCATTTTTTTGCTTGAATTGAGGTTGTCTCCAGTGGGCGCTGCTAAGGGTAATGTCCGATTTTCTTTAGAATGGGATGATTTGACAGCTAGTGCTGCCAACACAACTGACGATTCTGTGGTCGCTGTGTCCTTGAACTTATTAGACTCTCCTTCCTCTATTCGTTCGTTTGCAGTTGGCTAACTTGTAAATAGTTACGACGCTCCCTGGCTGTGCTGGCCTCGTCCGACGAAAATATAGTGCGCCACGAGAAATAATTGAAATTAGGAAGTGCAGAGCTTTGTGCTCTTCTGTAAAAATTATTTATTTTTATAAAAATTACATTGAATTTAGTTTTTATGTGATAAGTATTATGTTTGTTTTAAAACCGAGTCTTGAATGTGAGATGCGCACTCGTGACGGTGCACGTGTTTACTTCTCGGAAGTACACGTGATGTTCACTTGTTTCGCGAACTGTCACTTTATCCCATTGTTAAGAAAATCGTTCTATACTGCAGTGCGACCGTAGCAGCCGCCGCGCCAACGCCGCGCCCTGCAATGCGTGTGTGTGTGTGTGTGTGCAGGTTCCTGCGGCGCGAGACGGCGGCGTTCTTCGGCGTGGAGGAGGGCCGCGAGGAGGCGCAGCGCGCGCGCTGGCTGGGGCGGCGCAGGCGCCTGGCGCTGCGCAAGTACGGCCCGCTGCGCCCCGAGTTCCTGGCTTCGCCGCCCCCGCCCCCGGCCGCCCCCGCCCACGGCCCCGCCCCCGGCCCCGCCCCCGCGCACGCCCTCGCGCACGCGCACGCGCTCGCGCACGCGCCACGGCCCACAAGTGCCTATGCATCCCAGCAGGTGAGCGGAGGCGCGTTGCACCTCTACTAATTACTAATAATATATTCAAACAATTGAAAACTGAAAAGCTATATTTGTGGGGAAATTGCGAAGTTATATACAACTAAAAGTTATATAATGTAAGAAATGCATATGTGGTAAATAGTATGTATTCTAAAAATTTACGCAAAATATAGTGATGTATCAAATACACTTTTCTCACAAACACTTTGTATTCAACATCGAAACTGATTATATTTTCCATGTGTTACTCTGAAGAACAGTACACAGCTTGTACAACACCTCTTGCTCAATTAAAAACTTTTTCCCAATACTTAATACTTCGACCTTTCCTCGTAAACTTTTAACATGTTTTCTAAACTGCTTCGCTTCTGCACTAGCCACATTTTCGTGCTACACCATGTATAAAATAAAATGTTCCATTTTACTTTCATAAAAAGATCATAACTTTTCTCATTTACTTATAAACAATATTCGCATTTTATTCATCATTTAAATCCTTCACTTTAAAAATATTGTTGATCTTAATATATTCTAAATCAATTTTATATTTATATTACTTCACTATACCTAACATAGGGCGAAAATTTCTTAGTTTCCCTATTATAAGTCGCGCTAAAAAAAGTGTCCTGACTAAATATTCGAAAGGATTAAACCCTCTGACAGTTGCCGTCGTCATCAGTTCTCTTATTCGCTCAGACACAGAACGACATAAGCAACGAGAGCGTAGGCTTCCACGGCCGAAGGCAATAGCTACTTGGCTCTCCACGGTCCTAGACGCCACGAGACGCCACGGTCCTAGACACCGGTGCCGACGTTTCGGCCGCAATTCTGCGACCTTCCTCAGGGCGAAATGCATTTCTAGCAACGTTGGCACCTCTTCTTAGGAAGCGGCGAGTCCCCGACCGCCAAGCAGATACCGACACAAGCAATGGATAAATAAGTAGCCCATCAGTTCCTTACGTCGAATTGGGAGACAAAAATATTTTGCTAGCGTCGTACATCCGTGGTGCAAATTCAAAAATGCCCGACAGTACAGCCCCTGCCAGGCAGGCAAAACACATTTCTAGAGCCCCGACATTAGACAACACCAACATTAACAGGAACAACAACACATAGTGTACGTAATTTACTTCCATAATAGATTTGAAGAAAAGGCTATACAATCTTGTTATATTAAAAATCATTAAGGAACATTACTCTTTGGTCTCATTTAAATGACAATGAATTCCACGCTTCCTGTATAAGATTTCGCCTTGACGTGTCTCCTTCCTATACAGTGTCATCTTACTTAATTATTTAATATGAAAGATTTGGAATATGGAAGAGGTTTCAGCGATTTGAGAACCTTTTAAATTTGTGATTCTCGAAAGCTTAGAATTCATTTCATCTCTACAAATTCATATTAATCTTTCATATCTATACAGTGGTGTCAATAAATGCTACAAACTACTAGGTAACATGGGGGTGGGGGATAATCACTTTTTACCAATGAACGTGAGGTGGAAAATCTTATATTACGATACTACAAGTGACGTCCTGATTGTTAGGCAACTCATCGTGAACTTGTGTTAGCTATGTACACTTTCTGATGGTTTCGTGTACTTGCCAAACACCAGTGCAGTCGAATTACTTGTCCGAAGCAAATACCGCATGTGTAACTTGCTTGTACGAACCCACCAAACGTTCTCCGTCAAAAAGTGATCATCTTAACCGACTACCACATGCCTTTGTAAAGTGTAACATGCATTTTAAGGCATTCAGTACTACGTCTGTTGTATTAATACAAGTATTTTGCAGGAAGACATAATCATAGAAAAGGTGATGAGGTGATGGAATGTGATATGAAATAATATACCACAAAACAAACTAAATCATACATGTTTTAGAGTTAACTGTCCAACACATGCAACACATTAAAACGTCTTTACAATATGTCTCAGGCTAAATGTTACAAACTTCGAGGGCATATAGAGGAGTCCACCAATGATAACGTTTTGGCAGTGAACATTTAGGGAGACATTTCATTCATGCATTTACGTTGTGTACATTCACGCATGAGGTATTTGCCCCTAATGTCTTCTTGACAGTATCAAAACGTAGCCAGCCTATGCATAAGGAGTTGCTTAAAATTCAGACGCAAATGCCACATTTATCTTATGCAATTTCCGAGTATATGTTATTGGCAAGCATAGATCGTTTTTGACCGCCCTACATGTCGTAGAAGATTGTAACATTTACGGTGGGCCAGCGTGCGCAGTGGGGAGCGGGAGTGGCACAGGCGCGTGCGTTGCAGCCCGACGTGCTGCCCGCCGGCGCGGCCGCCGGCGTGGACGTGACGGACGGGCGGGCACCGCCCTCGTGGGCGGACGCGCCCGTGCGCCGCAAGCAGTCCGTCGCGCAGATGACCCTCAGCGGGCTGGCGTACCTCGTCGAGGTGAGTGCCGCGCCTTCGGGCCTGCGAAGAAGGTTGAACCGCTGGGCGATAACTAATGGGACTATTCCACTTGTGAAATTAAAACTAAGAGTGTTTAAGTACACGTACAAAGTGCCCCAATCATTGCAGTGTGACTCGAAAAGTTTATCCTTTTTCTATCTAATTATTCATATCGCTTCTCCCTACCGGTCATTCATAAACTGTGACTCGTCTATCTTAGAGGCAGTATATATCGATCGCTGTGTCAATGTCCAATAAACCGCGTATGTAGTATAACATAATCTCTTCGATTTTAATGTAGCTTTGTTATTTTCAATATTTAGGGCATTTTGGAACTCTAACATGATTTCACTTGTGGAATAGTCCTATTGAATATCACTCGGGCTTTGGAAATTCTCAGATAAATCCCCTCCTCGCTTAGCGAGTTGGTGATTTATCGACGATTTCCAGAGCACTCGTGGTATTACCTATGAAAATGAACCCGTCAACGTGTAATTCTGAATACAACATAAAGTTTAATATTAATATACTTTCACGAATTGTGAGCTAATAAATATATCAATTGCTAGAAAACTCGGCAATGCTTCGCTATTTGCAATGTATTACTTACTCTTCAAGCGCTACCGGACACGTGATTGTTAATCACGTTTTACGATACGCTCTGCAAAAATTGTAATAGTTAACTTTCTCGCGAGTATGGGTTTGTTCTATGTCCTGGTTTGGCCATTGTTGTCTAGTAGCCTATTGTTAAAACGTTCTCTCTCAAGTTTGGATATGAATTGGCAATGACAATGTCTTGGAGAAATTTTAATTACTTGTCCAAGATAACATTCAGGTAAAAATTCCGGTTATTTCACAATCGCAGGGGCAGAATATGCAGCGAAGACCCCCTTAATACTTGAGAGTGCGGCGCGTTGCATAGCGCGTCCGTTCAGGGGGGCTTGAATCAGCATAGCATTAAATAATCAACAGCGCCCCCGACAGATATACGCACATTCCCATTGCACAATGCTTGTATTATTTGCGCAAATACAAGCAATAAGTTGGCAACGTTTTACTGCAATCGGATGAGCGGTACAGCAAGTCATAAAATAGGAACAAACAAACAAATAAACCTTGAGATTTGTAAATTAGATTGGCGGTCACTGTCCAGCGAGAACCCTAAGTACGTGCTTAGACTGATTATGCATTAATCTACCTCTGCATGTACGAACCACATGACACGTGAGTGAGAGGGAATTTTGAAAGAGGTGAGAGGAGGAATCAGTTTATAATAGAATTATAATGTAATGTAAAAGTTAAGAGGCATTACTTTAAATACAGGTTTTATTGTTTCATTTGTGATTCATAATGCTCAATCATTAAAACATATCACCCACAGCATTGTTATTGAGAGCGTAGGCTTCCGCGGCCGGAGTCAGTATTTATTAAGCTGTCCGGGTGACGCCCCGTCCATGGCAAAGGTGCCGACGTTTCAGTCGCCATTCTGCGACCTTCCTCTGGGCGTAATGCCTATTTATAGCATTGTTATTCGTCGAAACTGTTGCAGTCGTAATAGTACAGTCTCATCTTATTCATATGGTCAATGATTTGCTAGACCGCTCACAGGCCAGGTGAAAATTTAATCACCTATTTGGGGTAATTAAGATTAACTTCGTTCTCGCACATTTGTTAGCGATGCAAATGTAGCTGTAGTTCTTACTTTTTCTAACTTTGTTGAGCAGTTGCGGATATTTGCGATTAATCATGTATTGAACTGCTGGTCGAAATCCATGTATGAATCAAGTAAAGTTTCTTTCTTTTTTCTTGTCTTTCGTTCACTTAAAGCAGACTGTGAAGTAGTCCGAGCCAAGCCTAGAATGTAGTTTCACCATATTGCTGATATTAAACTCTAGATAAATAAGCACACGGTGAAAATGTGGGGTACATTTTTTACCCTCAGAAAAAAGCATTTTTTAAATGAAATGTCTTGTTTCTAACTAGTTGGACTTTCATTCTTAGTTACCTAAAATAAAAGTCGGCTATTAAAATTGCGACTCAGAAGTTACTTTTAAAAATAGCAAAGGAAAGCAGTTCTGGGAGAAACATGTCCTCAATTACTTCTTCGAAGGTTAATTGGCGTCTTTTATAGCGGTATGATGTGTAATACCATCTGTCCCTCCTAGCAGTGAAATTTAAGCAATAACATTTGTTAATATTTGACGACGACAGTATACCTTGCAGCAGAGATTCACAGAGTTATTCAATGACCCAGAAGATGTGCGTATAGACCGTGAGGAGTGTACGTCATAGTCGAAATCTATCGGTCGATTCCAAAATGATTTATTGTAGATCTTCAAAATGTAAAGGTATCTAATAAAATCTTTACTTTCCACTTTTTAATAAAATTTGAACGTGGGAGTTTTTCATCTTGAATGTTGTATTATCTTTCCAAAACCACACGCAAATTTGCGTTTCCAATATCAAGAGATGTGTTTACGACGTGTAAGAGTCCTTCACAATACAGTGGTTTTATTGTTAAACAAACTTCCATTTGTCTGATTTAAAAGTTGTCAATAAAAATTAATTTATATGATAAAGAAGCAAATAAATTCTTTGGTGTCAGAAAGTTAAGAAAGCAAAACAAAAGCAGATTCTCGTGTTTTGCAATCTGTTTCCATACTTTGCTTTCCATACTTGATTGATTAACTTGTCTTAGTTGTATGCACAACTGCATAGTGGACATTAACTAGTACGAAGAAGCTATGTAGTAGCTCATAGTTAACGTGCTGCTAGGAAGAAGAGCCATTACGGTGGAAAGGACAGACGAGAGAAGCAAGTAAAGTTTAGAAGCTAACGTTCATTAACTCCTACCGCCCCCGACCCCGTCCCCGCTTACCTCATCTACTCTCTTCTACTCTCCACACGTTGTTCCCAGGCCATACTCCCTCGCGTGGTAACAGAGAAAAACACCAACGGTAGAATGAAGCACGTGATGTGTTCATGGGGGACAGGTTCGCTGAAAGTAGTTTCATTTGTAGAAAATGGTGATGTTGAATGTATTATTCAATTCATTTTCACGTAGTATGAGTGTGATATTCTAATCTTCATGCTCTCGTTATAGAGAAAGGACTGTGAATGAGATTTCGTAAAATATTTCGCATGAATTGATTTTCTGTGAAATTATTTTCATTGAATCGATTCGTGAAACTAAAAATATTGGCGGAAGGGGAGTTGATAATAGAGCAAAACACCAACAGTAGAATGAAGAATAGGGAAATAGGGGTTCGTGGATGACGAGGGTCAAAAAAATAATTGGGGCAATATTTGCTACATTATTTTTATTTTTTTTTAAATTTGAGACATCAATCTTTTTAAATTTGAAAATCAAAGCAGGTTTCATTGTTTGGTGTTTCGTTCGATTCGAAATCTTAAGATATTGTGACCACACATTTGTTCACAAAGCTAGTAAGAAACATTAATATCATGAGATGACTTGTTTCTCAAAAGTATACATTTCTGAGTATCTAAATTACTTGTTTGAGAGCTACTTTGGGCTTTAGTATAAAATTTAATACTTCAAATTATTAATGGAAATACATTGTAATGCGCCAATTTGTTTTTGGAATTCGTGAGTGTAATATTGATATTTCGTGATATAAAAGTGAAATATTAATTCTATGGGCATGCAATGACAACATAGAAATTCTTTAAAAAATGCAGAAAAAGGTTGATCACAAATCATGATTAAAACATATTATTTGCTGGTTACGATTTTTTTTTTATTTTTGAATGAAATTGAAATTCTAAGGAATACGCCTACCCAAGGAATCGCGATGTTCTTTTCTCTAACCTTCTAATTCAAATAATCGGTTATTTTAAGACTAAGTAATTTTTAACAATTTAATTAAATATAATCAGTTCTAAAAATCGTTTTTTACAAGAAATCGAAATGATCGAAATCCTCCTCCCTCCCTCCCTTGTATTCCCTCCGTCCAGCCGTTTCCTCCTCGCCCTTTGCCTCCACTGCTCCGTCCACACCTCCGCCCCCCCGCCCCTCTCCGCCCCGCCTCCTTCCACCTGCCACCCCCGTCCGCCCACTAAATTATCTCCTTCATTTGGCACGGGTTGGGTGGGCGGCGAGGAGGGAGGGCACGGGGCGGGGCGGGGCGGGCGCCTGAGCGAGCCCCTCGTTAGGGGACAGAGAACCGCCATTAACAAGATTCGTGTATGTGGGAAGACAAGCAACTTTACTTATTGGGGCGCGCAGGGACTGCGTAATATACGGGTGTCCGGGGCCCCGGGCCCGAAGCCCGGCGGCTCAGGGGGGAGGGGCCAAGGACATCGCGCTGCTTCACTCCGAAGCTGTACAGGAAGCTGCAGGAGCCTTAAGAACCAGGCGCCATTTTGTGGGAAGTTCTACTATATAGTTTAATGAATAGGGGTGAATTTGAAGTGAATGAGGGTCTTGTCATTGTATGTGATGTCAATTTAAATTAATTTGTTCTGGAACTCATGTGCCTTTTTAATTAGGATGGTGATACGTTGCTAGAGGTTTTCCAGTTATTCATTTTAATGCATTTAAACGTATAAACTAAAATTAGAGTAATGTCATCATCTGTTAGTGTTGTGACGATTGAGGTGGGTCAGTGATTTTTACAGAATTAGGCACCTTTTCTAAAAATGATGTGTTAGAATCTGTGGATTCAATATGAACCTCTAATAGATATTTGTTATGCTAGTGAATACACTCAAAATTTAATTTAATGAAGCAATGACAGGTTGACAGCATTGATTTTTAAACGATAAACAATATTTACTTATATTTTATTTACGAAACATGTTTATATATCCCTGTTATATAAGTCGCGGGAAAAGGACTTCTACGATTTTGTGGCATAAAAGAAACGTGTCTTCTGTAACGACCGTACACTACCACCTAGCCGACCTCTTGATTAACGTCCTGGGTTTCAGTATATTTTTTTCCTCTTTGGCAATCTTAGTTTAATACAAACATGATTTGTTGTATTTATACAAATATTTTGTTTGATAATTAAACTATTATAACAATATTTTATCCCCGCCAAATTTGCTGGTAATAACAGACTTTCTGAGAGAAAGCCAACTTGTGGTGACTGAAATACCCTAATTCCTTATGTGTTACAAGAGCTGTTATTGTGCGCATTCTTTGGTGTTTGTGAGCGGCGTGGCTGAGGCTGTGCGCGGCTGTGCGCAGGCGCTGAGCCGGCGGCGGCCGCGGGAGGGCGCGCGCAGCAGGCAGCTGGCGCGCAGCTTCGCGCCGGCGGCGGTGGCTGCGCCCGGCGCGCTCCCCGACGACGGCGGCCCCTCCGTCGCGGACGAGGTACGCCCACGCCCCCCCCACCCTCTTGCCCCCGCCCTTCCACTTGCCCCCGCCCTTCCACTTGCCCCCGCCCTCCCACTGGCCCCCGCCCTTCCACTTGCCCCCGCCCTTCCACTTGCCCCCGCCCTTCCACTTGCCCCCGCCCTTCCACTTGCCCCCGCCCTTCCACTTGCCCCCGCCCTTCCACTTGCTCCTCGCCCTTCCGCTTGCCCCCGCCCTTCCACTTGCCCCCGCCCTTCCACTTGCCCCCGCCCTCCCACTGGCCCCCGCCCTTCCACTTGCCCCCGCCCTTCCACTTGCCCCCGCCCTTCCACTTGCCCCCGCCCTTCCACTTGCTCCTCGCCCTTCCGCTTGCCCCCGCCCTTCCACTTGCCCCCGCCCTTCCACTTGCCCCCGCCCTTCCACTTGCTCCTCGCCCTCTTGGCGCCTCATCACCTCTCCACTCGCCTTTCGCACCTCGCTCCACGTCTGTCGTCCTTAGCTCTCTACGCCATCGCCCCTCGCCTTCCGCCCCTCGCCTTCCGCCGCTCGCCCCTCACTCTTTACCCTCCCCTTCGCTCCACGCCTCTCACCCTTAGCAGCTCCCCCCTCCCCCTCCCCCTTCGACCCTCCCCCTTCGCCTCGCCACCTTGTCCTTCGCCTTGCCTCTCTCCCTTTGCTTCTCATCCTCTCCCCCTCACCCTTCTCCCTAATTCCTCCAGCAACTCCTTCCTCCCTCGCCTCTTCCCACCTCCAGTCCATACCCTCTTTCATCCCCCTACATCCTCTCTTCCCTCACTTCATCTCTCCTGTTTCCTCACACCCCTCGCTCTCCTGTCGCCATAATCTCGCTCACAGCTTTCCTCCTCCTCACTCCATCGTTCGCTCCTTCCTACCTCGTCATATCCTCTCTTCACCATACCATCCTCAAACTCCTCTTTCCCACACTTTCCCGACACACCATTCCTTCTCACGCTCCTCTTTCACGGCCCTTCTCACTCCCCTTCTTCTCTCCCCTCTCGCCCCTTCATTCTCCTTAACGTGTCGCACTAGTGTGCCTCCTATTCCAATACGTTTAATATTTCACAATATTAGTATTGTTCTGGGTCACATGCCTCATGCTGTCGTGTTTTCGTTTTTATCGTATTCTCTTGTTGCATGCTTGTTCCATCTTTTCAATTTTCAAATTTCTTGAAAAACGCAATGGCAGTCGATATCATTGCACTTGGCATTCCTCGGTTACTTTTGTGAAAACTGGTCTGTGATCTTCGCATGCCATGTAGCAGTTTTTTTTTTCTTATACATTAAAATATTTTTCTAAATTAAATATTTATAATTCGAACATAGTAAGAGGCTGCTTGTATTGTAAATTTGCTGTTTTCATTAAAACTTTTCATATTTTACATAATACAATAACCAAGTATTAGTTGGATTCATCAACTTTAAAAATCTACTCCTTGAAAAATCACCGAAAATCACGGCCTTTGTTTTACCTTTTTAAAATCATAATTTTGTTTTTCTACTTTAAATTTGTCAAATATCATGAAAACCTGAGATGTAGAATTTTAGAAATAAATTTGTTTTAAAAAAGAGTTCATATGATGATGGAAAATGTAGTATTTGAAGTGGAAATATCTCTCATTTTATGTGTTTCCTACCGAATAGAATAATCCACATGCTTCTTCTAAATGTAGGTTACTGCCTACCATATCTTCGTGTTCTCATAGAGGCAGACTCCACGAGTGGTTGGTATCTCTGAAGTCATTTCACGCTTTATATATTGTACATACAGCTATCTGAGAATAAATGTTACTATCTTCTACAGCGTATAAGAGGGGCCAAATTTGATCTCCTTTTACCGAAGAACATGTAGTGGGAAGTGTCACACTACGGAGTTACACATATTACATATGCTCCTGACTGTCGATCAACTCGTTATGCACAGGTGTTCGGTAGGTCAGGTTCTGTCGCAGATAAAACGTAATCTCATGCACCTGACAAACAGCTATACGTACTGCGTTGTATAACAGTCAGAAGACATATGTAACTCCGTCGCATGGAATTTCCCGCGCTACGTTCATTGGCAAAAAGTTAACACATTCGACCCCTTTACAAGCCATAGAAATTTGTAACATTTATTCTGACACACACGTATGTAATGGAAAATCTGTTACATATTCAAGCGCAGCGCTTACATGTTACAAGCCACAGCTAGTGATATTAGTAAAAAACTCTCCCCTTCATTTCGAATTTGGGCGCGCTGTTCGGGGAGCTCCTGGTGACGGGAGGCGCCGGTGCCGTTGCAGGTGTTCTTCGACAAGCCGGTGGCCGCCTCGACGAGCAGCGCCGCGCCGCCGTCAGGGGCCGTGCCGGCGGGCGCCGAGTACCCCGACGCCACAACAGCGGCGGCGGGGGGCGCCGGGGCGGCGGCGGCGGTGGCGGCGCCGGCGTCCGCGGCGGCGGCGGCGACGGTTGAGCCCGCGGCGGCGGAGGGTGGCTTCCCCACCGCGGGCCGGGACCAACTGGACCACCCAGCCCACCACTCGCACCACCACCTGCACCACCACGTGCGCGATCACTACGCGCCGCGCGAAAGGTGAGGCACCCACTGCCCTACTTCCGCCTCGCCGTTCCTTCGCTTCGCCCCACCGGGAGCGGTAGCTCAGGGCAGCAACCGATGTCACTGCAGTGCCTCCGACCCGGAGGAGCGGAAATCCTGCCCGCGGGGGTCGAGCTCAGCCGCTTTCTGGGGGAGAATTCTAGCGGCCGGCTGCTAGAATTCTCCACCACCAGGTGAATGCGGGAGGGGTACCTATAGTACGATTTATTTATATGCGCGTTTGAAGTCAATCAGCTGTTGACGGTTTCATCCAATCGGAAGCTTATAAATGTTTCTACACTGACGACACCATGGTGACGTTGAAGCTCCCGATTGAATGAAATAGTCAACAGCTGATTGACGTAAACACACACGTATAAATAAATGCAAGTATAACAAACGGACTGCTAACCCGGCTTGGTCTTCCTTTCCTTAATCTCTTATCCCTTACTTACACACACTAATATGCACTACACTACCTCACGTGCCGGGGCACCAGTCGGGGGCTTAGAGCTTGTCCTGGCTACTGGCCAGGCCGCTGATTAGAGATCCCTGGTTCCGGATCTCGCCATCCAACGGGCGAGAACCATCGCCACCTCCAGAGGAAAAAACATGAATCACTCTTACGGGACTAATTACCTTAGCCGTTGACGCACCCAGAATCACTAACAATCAATCAATTCACTAAGCCACGTTGCTTCCCCGCACCCACCTTACTCCAGTACAATCAGCCACCATTAAACTTTACATCTCCCTCTATGCTAAGGGGCAATGCCAATGAAAGTAAAATTTAATGCCTAACTTGGGAAGGCGAGTAGTTTCCTAAAATGGATACCCCAAACTTTGTTGACTGAACAAACTGAAAAGTTGTACATTGCGCGAGAAGGAGCGTACCCATGTGATTGAGTGTTTTATATACTAATAAATTTGCTGTTTACAAAGAGAATTTTAAATTATTCAGTGAGAATCGTCAAAATCGAAGAACGAATTAAAAAAGACCCTGAAAATCAAGGGCAATGACCTTTGCAACGTAAGGGGTAAATATTGTGTGAATTTAAATAAACGTTTATTATGATTGAATGTCTGCCTAAAACAATATCCTTTAAACCAATTCTATAATAAATCCTGTCTTGATACAATGGAAATGAACGCCATTTAGAAGGAATTAATACTTCGCAACGACCAGAAGAGTCTACACACAAAGAAACAACTACATGATCTTGCAAGCGAGACACCCAACGGGATGTGAGGAACAGAAATTGTGAAGCATTATTTAAGGTGTACCTCACCTCCCAAACCCCACCCTGCCTACCGCTCCCTTGCCACCTCCCGCTACCCCGCACCATCCCGTTCTGCCCCACTCCGTTCCGCCCCGTACCGCTGCGTTCTGCTTCGTTCCGCAACAATCCGCTCCCTGCCGTTCCGCGCCGATCCGCCTCGTTCCGCACCATACCTCCGCGTTCCACCGAGTTTCGCTCCTTTCCGCATCGTTCCGCCACATCCCACTCATTTCCGCCTCGTTCCGCTCCTTTTCACCTAGTTCAACTCCTTTCCGCGTCGTTCCGCTTTCCGCCTCGTTCCGCTCCTTTCCGCCTCATTCCGCTTCGTTCCGCTTTGTTCCACTTCGTTCCGCTCCATTCCGCCTCATTCCGCTCCTTTCAGCCTCGTTCCACTTTCCGCCTCGTTCCGCTCCTTTCCGCCTCATTCCGCTTCGTTCCGCTTTGTTCCACTTCGTTCCGCTCCATTCCGCCTCATGCCGCTCCTTTCAGCCTCGTTCCGCTTTCCGCCTCGTTCCGCTCCTTTCCGCCTCGTTCCGCTCCTTTCCGCCTCATTCCGCTTTGTCACGCGCCGTTCCGCTTCGTTCCGCTCCTTTCCGCCTCATTCCGCTCCTTTCCGCCTCGTTCCGCTCCTTTCCGCTTCGTTCCGCTCCTTTCCACCTCATTCCACTTTGTTCCACTTCGTTCCGCTCCTTTCCGCCTCGTTCCGCTCCTTTCCGCGTCGTTCCGTTTTCCGCCTCGTTCCGCTCCTTTCCGCCTCATTCCGCTTCGTTCCGCTTTGTTCCACTTCGTTCCGCTCCATTCCGCCTCATTCCGCTCCTTTCAGCCTCGTTCCGCTTTCCGCCTCGTTCCGCTCCTTTCCGCCTCATTCCGCTTTGTTCCGCGCCGATCCGCTTTGTTCCGCTTCGTTCCGCTCCTTTCCGCCTCGTTCCGCTCCTTTCCGCGTCGTTCCGCTCCTTTCCGCCTCGTTCCGCTTTGTTCCGCTTCGTTCCGCTCTTTCCCGCCTTGTTCCGCTCCTTTCCGCCTCGTTCCGCATCTTTCCGCCTCATTCCGCTTTGTTCCGCTACGTTCCGCGCCGTTCAGCTCTGTTCCGCTTCGTTCCTCTCCTTTCCGCTTCCTTCCGCTCCTTTCCGCCACGTTCCGCTCTTTTCCGCGTCGTTCCGTTTCTTTCCGCCTCGTTCCGCTCGTTTCCGCGTCGTTCCGCTTTCCGCCTCGTTCCGCTCCTTTCCGCTTCATTCCGCTTTGTTCCACTCCGTTCCGCTTCGTTCCGCTCCTTTCCGCCTCGTTCCGCTCCTTTCCGCCTCGCTCCGCTTCTTTCCGCTTCATTCTGCTTTGTTCCGCTCCTTTCCGCTCAATTCCGCTCCTTTCCGCCTTGTTCCGCTTAATGCCGCTCCTTTCCGCGTCGTTCCGCTCCTTTCCACCTCATTCCGATTTGTTCCGCGCCGTTCCGCTCCTTTCCGCTCAATTACGCTCCTTTCCACCTCGTTCCGCTTCATTCCACTCCTTTGCGCTTTGTTCCGCCTCGTTCCGCTCCTTTCCGCCTCGTTTCGCTCTTTTCCGCCTCGTTCCGCTTCTTTCCGCGTCGTTCCGCTCCTTTCCGCCTCATTCCGCTTTGTTCCGCTCTGTTCCGCTTCCTTCCGCTCCTTTCCGGCTCATTCCGCTTTCCGCCTCGTTCCGCTCCTTTCCGCCTCATTCCGCTTCGTTCCGCTCCTTTCCGCGTCGTTCCACTTCTTTCCGCTCTGTTCCGCTCCGTTCCACCTCGTTCCGCTTCTTTCCGCCTCCTACCGCTTCTTTCCGCCTCGTTCCATTCCTTTCCGCCTCGTACCGCTCCTTTCCATTCCGTTCTGCTCCGTTCCGCTTTCTTCCGCCTCGTTCCGCTTCTTTCCGCCTCCTTTCCATTCCGCTCCTTTCCGCCGCATTCCGCTCCTTTCCGCCGCATTCCGCTTTGTTCCGCTCTGTTCCGCTTCGTTCCGCTCTTTTCCGCCTTGTTTCGCTCCTTTCCGTCTCGTTCCGCTCCTTTCCGCGTCGTTCCGCTTCTTTCCGTCTCGTTCCGCACCGTTCCGCCTCGTTCCGCTTCTTTCCGCCTCGTTCCACTCCTTTCCGCGTCGTTCCGCATTGTTCCGCTCCGTTCCGCCTCATTTCGCTCCTTTCCGCCTCATTCCGCTCCTTTCCGCCGCATTCCGCTCCTTTCCGCCTCATTCCGCTTTGTTCCGCTCCTTTCCGCTTCGTTCCGCTCCTTTCCGCCTCGTTCCGCTCCTGTCCGCCTCGTTCCGCTTCATTCCGCTCCTTTCTGCTCCGTTCCGCCTCGTTCCGCTCCTTTCCGCTTCGTTCCGCTCCTTTCCGCCTCGTTCCGCTTCATTCCGCTCCGTTCCGCCTCGTTCTGCTCCTTTCCGCTTTGTTCCTCTCCTTTCCGCTTTGTTCCGCTCCGTTCCGCCACGTTCCGCTACGTTCAGCTTTGTTCCGCAGCGTTTCGCTCCGTTTCGCCTCCTTTCGGTCTGTTTCACCTCCTTCCGCTCCGTTCCGCCTTCTTCCTCTCCGTTTTGCCTCCTTCCGCTTCCTTCAGCTCCATCCTTCCGCGTTCCGTTCCGCTTCGTTCCGTTCCACACCTCTCCGCTCCGTTCTGCCTTGTTCCGCAGCATTTCGCTCCGCTTGGCGTCCTTTCGCTCCGACCCTCACGTTCCACTCCGCAACGCTCTGTTCCGCCCCTTTCCGCTCCGCCCCTCCACGTTCTTTTCCGCCCCTTTCCGCTCCGTTCTGCAGAGTTTTGCTACGTTCCGCCGCGGTCCGTTCCATGGAACTTTCCTCCCATTTCCACCTTATTCGCTCCTTTCCGTTCCTTTTTGACCAGTTCCCCCCGTTCCCCCACCCCCTTCCGCTTCGTTCCGTCTCGCCCCGTTCTGCTCCGCTTTGCCCTGTTCTGCTCCCTTCCGCCGCGGTCTGCTCCATTCCTCGTTCCGTTCCACTCATTTCCTCCCCTTTCCGCCCTATTCGCTCCTTTCCGCCTCGTTTTGTCCTGTTTTGCCTCGTTCCACTACGTTCCGCTACGTTCCGTTCCTCTACGTCCCGTTCCGCCCCTTTTCTCTATGTTCCACCCCGTTCCGCCCCGTTCCGCTCCGTTCCTCCCCGTTGCTCCCCGTTGCTCTCCGTTCTGCACCGTTTCACCTCGTTCTGCTCTATTCCTCCCCGTTCCACCCCCTTCCGTACCGGTCCGCCCCGATCCGCACCGTTTTGCCCCGTACCGCCCCGTACCGCTCCGATCCGCCGCGTAACGCTCCGTTCCGCTCCGTTCCGTCCCATTCCGCCTCCTTCCGCCCTGCTCTATCTGCCTCGTTACACCCCGTTCCGCTCCTTTTCAACGCCCTTCCGCCTAGTTTCGCTCGCTCCACCCCACCCCACCCCACCCCACCCCACCCCACTCCTCCCTGCCCAAGCCCGTCCCTCCACTCCGCCGCCTTCCCCGCCCTTCCCCGCAGTGCCCCGTTACGTTCCGTATCGCCCTGTCCCGGTCCCCTTGGCTCCTCCCCCTCCCACTGCTTCACATCCGCCTGTGCCACCCCACTCGGCACTCCTCAAGGCTTATTTCTCATTGATAATTACTTTTGGGGTAGTTTTTTTTTTTTTTTTTTTTTTTTTTCAAATAAACTCAATTTATTAATTATCTACTTGTGTCTAAAAAGCTGAAAGATTATGATTACTTGTGTGTAAGAAATGTATGATAAAAGACTGGCATGATAAATCAATAATAAAAGTAAATAGTGACCAACAGTTTGTGTATTGCTTGCACAGGGCCCCCAGTTGGCGCAGGACACCTGATCGCCTGGAGGCTGTGAGTCAATCAGGCCCTGAAGTTGGTAGTTCTCGCATATGGAGCCGTGTGCTGGATCGTGTTTTTGATAACTCAGACAGGCGTCAATATGGAATGGGGATAATGGGACGTCTCTTTGGGTAAGATTCTAATTCACAAAATATTTTTATATTATTAATTAGTGTCCTTGTGAAATTTCTTTTTGTTGTTTTTCTCACTAAAGGTAGAAACAACAAATTTTTCTTTTTGTGTGTGTGTTATTAACAAATCTTATTTTGTGTATGTAGGCGGAGAGCTCATCATTCAGTTGTTGGGTACCCTGCAGCAAAAGAACAGTTGGATGATCTGGACCATCGGCCATTCTTTACATATTGGGTGACAACAGTGCAAGTTCTTATTCTTATCATATCACTTGCCTGTTATGGATTAGGACCTTTTGGGATAGATATGAAACCTCATTCAGGCCAGGTACTTTTTTAAACAGCCCTTCCTATTTTTTGTCATTAGAAATAAACATATATGTAATATTTCCAATAACCTTCATACATGGTTTTTAATTTTGAATTTAAATTCTTGGAATGAAGGGTTCAGAGTGTGTATTTTTGATTTAGTAATTTTCACTGCTGCAGATTAAAAATATTCAAAAAAACTAGATATTTTAGTTAATATTAAAAAAATTAGCAATATTGGATACAAAGCGACAATCATATCTATAAAAATATAATACAATAAGAGCATTTATATTACTATAAGTTATTGCAAAATATATACATAGATAGATATATGCAAGACATATATATCTTGCATATATCTATTTATATATGATAATATTTTGAACTACTCATATTATCATAGCATTTTTGTAAATATTTTTTAAGAACGGCCTTGTTCTTCATTTTTAGCATATCAAACACAAGTTATTTCTGATATATAACAAGAGGGTTTTTTTATGATTGTTTCATGAGTAGTTCTCATACTTCTAATTTGTGTATGTGGATGATAACATGTGAGAAAAAGATATTAGACTTTACTTCATTATAAGGTGTTCTCTGTTCTCTAAATATATCTTGTCTTTATAGAAATAATTAATAAAGTAATCATGATTGACTCATTGTGGCCTGCTTAAACATTGCACATTAATTTTTGATTCTTAATTAAAGAAGGAAAATTTACATAACATGACAATAATTTTCCAACGTGTTTTGTTGCAGGTCTTGGTAACCAGTTTGTCTTTACAGCAAGTGGACTACCTTGAACCTGCAAATTTTTGGCTTGGACCAAGAGCAGTAAGTTATATTACTATTAGTCTATGCTATTTGTTTATTTTAAATTTTGAGATTAATTCAAATGTGCATTAAATTGTTAATATAAAATACAAAATTTTTTTTCAGGCTGATCTGATACATCTAGGAGCAAAGTTTGCACCTTGTATGCGAAAAGATGCAAAGATTATAAAAGAAATTGAGAAGGGAAGGGAAAAAGAACGAGAAACAGCGTGCTGTATCAGGAATGATGATTCAGGTTGTGTGCAGTCTTCTCAGGCAGATTGTTCAGTAAGTTCAATCTACTATTACTAGTCATTACTTAACTAATAACCAATAATTGTATCTAGCATATGTAGTGGTGTTAGTTCATTTTAATTTATCAATCACAACTGTTCATCAATTCAGTGAGGTAAAATTTAATATATTCAAATTTTCTTTTGAAAATACATATCCAAATGTATCACCAAGGATTGAGAATTTTTGTGAACCTTACCATTTTTAACACAAATAGCATATTAAAAGTCCATTATTTTCCATTCACTAATGAATAAGAATGCAAATAAACAGCCTAGCATTTATGTGTCAGAATTTATGTAACCTGTTTTTCTTCTTTCTTCCAAACAACTGGTGCGGGGACTAAGATCAACGGTATGTTTTTCATCAGTAGAATTCTAACTTTAGGAATGCTTTTGCTTGACTTTGTTTGTTTGTTCATTTTTAATGAGAATTTATTTAAGGTATATCTCTATCTTTGCATGAAATTTGAATAATGTTTCTTTTACACAAAGGCATTAACAAATAGCAAACAAGAAAATTTTCTTTACCTTCCACGTTACTCATTAGTATTCAAGAAAAATACTTAAAATGATAAATCTCTTGGTATTCTTAGTGCACAATAGTTCCAGTTTTAGGCTAATTTAGATCGAATTTTTATACTTAAAAAGTTAAAAATTATCTTTTTCTGATTCACTAATAAACATAAATAAAATTCAGTAAATTCTCATCAAGCACAAAAAACACTATTTATTCATTTTATTTATAGATGTTGAAATGGTATTTTGTTTTAGAATGAGCCACCTGTCAAAGTAATATGCAATTCTCTTAAATATATATTCAAAACTTCATGTGTACCATTGACATTATATTGAAATTTCATTTGATTTCTTCAAATTAACTTCAACCACTAAAATTTGCTTCCTTACATGGAGTTGTGTACTTCATGTTCACTATTAAGAAAGGTGGGAGTATCTCACATCTGAAACAAAAAGAAAAGAGTATGATAGGAGGCGCATCAGAAAAAATAAACATTCTTTCAATAATGATGAACTAATGGAAAGCATTTCCATCAACTTAATAGATTTATTTAGAGAGCCAGTTTTCGATGGCTTTGCCATCATTATCAGGCTTGCTGTGTGTGGTAAAAGTCAGGATACTGTGCCCGACTTTTGCCACATGCGGAGACTGATGATGAAGAGAAAGCCATCGACATTAAATAAATCTATTAAGTTGACGGAGATGACTTCCATTATTTCATCATGTAATTACATCAACAACACATCAGTATTTCCACAATTCTTTCAACATGTATGTAATATTATCATATTATTAATATTAAACCATAAATCTTTATGTGTCATGTTCACATGCATGTATATTGACCACCTCCTTTTCCCTCGCATGCTTCTTTAAATATTTCTTTCACACTCTGGGTAACAGACCTTTCTGTTACCCAGCAACTTCTTCGTCCAGACCCCCTCCCCCCCATTAACAATAAATTCTCACTTACCCTGTAAAATATGGCTGAGGTACATTAATTTTCTGCTTCTTGTTAAGCAATTTGCACTAAACTAAATGCTCTCTGAAGAACATTCTTTGCGATGGAAGATTGTCAACCCAAAAGCTCTTGTGCATTAGCATTCCCTTCAGCAGCCACATCTCCAAAGCCTCTGGGTGACTGTCTATGGGTCCATGACTCCTTTCCTTTCAAAAGGATGAGTTAAACATAACACATGGCTATCTACTTCCGTAGTTTAATTTCATATTTTCATCACAAAGATGGGATCTCATTTTGTTGAGAAGGATATGAGCAGCTTCTAGCGTACATTTTGGCCCTAGATTTGCAGTGATCACTCTCCTAACACATCTCAATGATGTACTGGTAGCATGTTAAATGCTCTTACTATCAATGTCAAAAGTCACTAACTCATAGATCTGTTCTCCGAAGACCATGAATTTTGTCAAATGAATATTGATTTTCAGGGTAGCCTGAATTCCATTGAAGGATATTCCTTTGAGCAGTATTTGAAAATCTTCAAAACTATAAATAAATCATCTTAAAAAGGCTAAGATAAAAGTCTATAAATAAATCTTCAGATATATCAAAAATATTTCTTGTTTTTTTATTGTGAAAATATCTATTGAAATATATCTTTGACCTAGTGAATAAGGACTTTGACGTAGTTGATAAGTCAATATTATGCAGAAAGTTAGATAAGTATTCTACTAAATTGTGTTAATTATTCTCTACATCTGGAAACAATTAGGTAAGTTTCCTTCTAGTTTACTGGTGGCAAGTAATAATTGCTATGTTCTAAAAAAACTTTTTTAAATCATAAAATTGTAAACCATAACAAAATAAGTAAAGTTGACGGAGTAATCACACTGTAATAATGATTTTAAATTATTGATTAACATCAAATAAATTGAGTTATCTGCTTATTCATACTATATATCACACTAAAAGATTAGTTGAAACTAGTTATCTACTGCAGCAAAACTGCTGCTAAACAAAACAACGAAGAAGGATTTTTCAAAAAATAGCAAAAACACTATCAAGAACTAGAAATAAAATACTGCTGAAAATAAAATACTGAAATAAATTAAATATTTTAATAACAGCCTTCATGAATACTGCAATAATATACTCTATATTTAGAGTGCAAAAGTTCTATACAAACCTAGGACATCAAAAAAAGTTGCTGTTCCATAATCTGTCAAGAGTAAATATTTAATAATGGGTGGCTTCTTATTTGGAGCCTTCTGTCACGTTAGTTCAGCTGTGATGTAATCAGAGACTCTCTGAGTAATCAGTCAGTTCATGCAGTACAAAAATAGTCAGAATGCAACATTGCATTTTCACATGAAAATCATAGATGTTTCATTGTTTTTGTAATTTTCCCAAGCTCTTGGTATCTAACTAACTAGAGACACTTCCCACATGGTTAGAGTCTTTCTTTCAATTTCTGTGCATATTGGAAATTAGTAATATTGTTAATCACAGGTTGGCAAGATATGTTGATCTAAAAAAATTAGTTTTTAATATATTATCTAATTATTCACAGGAGTCAAAGATGTATAAAATTTCACTCAAATATAAATAAATTACATTTTCTCTTAACAAAAAGGAGAAAGAAGTCAAATTGTAATAATTATTTCAAGGCATGTTTGTGTTGACTTGTTGTAAAGCAAGGGGGAAAGGTTTAAAAGAAGCTAAAACTCGTGAACACATTTTTTACTTATCCTGTTGTAAAAATGAGTAAGTTGAGGTATATATCTGAGCATTCTGAATGGATATGGCACAAGATATATAATCCACTGTGACAAATATTTGTGAAAGTGTTTGTTATTCATGACTTTTTCTTATATTCATGTACATCAAACAATAATGTATCAACATTCACATATTATTCTTTCTAATACTGTTCTTAATATGTGAATTTTTTTTTATAAATTCAATAAGATGCAGATTTATATTTATTTCAGACATTGATTTGGATTTTGACATTGTTTTTTCCTCCAGTTTCATTAGTATATCTCTCGGAGACAAAAGTTGATGATCCTTCATCTTCAATTTATCTCCATAGAACTCAATGAATTGCATTTTAAAATAACTGCTTCAGTGTTGGTTTAGTCATCTTAGTTGTTGTTGTTTTTTAAATAAAATTTGAAATTTATTGTAATAAATTTATTTTGTAGTTTAAATAAAGGGAAATAAATACTCATCTATATTTTTTTATTGAATTTCATTAGATTTTTAGTTGTCCAGTTAGTTATTTCCAGTAAATTCAAAGCAAATAGGAAAGTGTATATTTTATTATTTTATATCTCATATTTAAGATGCATGTATAGAATTTAATAATATGCATTTAAATTTTCTCTATCTACAATGTATTCAGAGCATTCATTTGAATTATATAAATTTCAGTGTCTTATCACATGTTACCCAAAAATATTTGGTAATAAATTTCAATTTGTATATATTTAAGTAGATAGTTGTGTTCTGAACATGTACCATCATTCAAAAAAGGTATTGGAGTTATAATGAATTACATAATAATCAGATTTAGAGTAAATTATTATTTCCTGTATTTCAAATTTTAATACTAATGCAGTAAAAGTAGACATAACAAAAGACTTTGTATGTGTTCCAATGAAAAGGAGACATGTAATTTCGTCATACCCTCATATTAAAGAGAAAAAAAATATTCCTTATTTCGTACATTGGAACCCTTGGTTGTAAGGAATCTCAATTTAATTTTTTAACTTTCTTGATTGTTTGTTTTTCTAAATTGTAGACATGCAAATAGGCATGATTTAGCATGGTTTGTGCATGTAATTTAGGATGAGTGCATGTATACATATAAATGAGCATCTTCATATGAGTGAGTAAAATGTTTGATCTGCTAATTCGTTTTCATGCTCATGTGTATGTTTCATGGCTGGATTTTCCTTAAAATCAGTTTGAATGAATTTAATTTGTGATTTTTCCACACAATCAGTTTGAGTGAAAAAAGGTCATGTTATGAAATATTGTTGTGTATCAACTTAAACCTTCATTTTGCAAGATGAAATTGTAGAGGAATCCTTAAAATGCATGTAATCTATTTCAAAAAAATGTATAATTTTGTTGAAATTGCTTGAAATGTCCAAAAAAACAATCTAATAAATGGCAAGTACTTTTTATTTTCATTCATTTTATTATTAATTCTAATTACTAATGGAATGCTACCTTTACATGTAATAGTTACAAATGTCAATGTAAGTTTGAGAGGAAAGCATTGGAATATTTTATTTTTTTGTAATTTCTGTGCCCAACTTCACAAATTAAATAAATAATAATAATAATAAAATAAATTATTTGAACATGACTTGAACAAAACCCAAGTTGTGAAGTAGACAATGAGATTACTCTAAAATGTACTATAACAAAATTCCTACAAATTTAAAATCATTCATTTATTGTAAATGTCAGTGTACATATTGAATGCATTCACAAATTAATATTTTTAATTTGGAGGCTTAAATCACTTTCTCGTTGGAAGCCTCAATTATTAGGATCCACCTCTGTAACTACAGTAATTAAGATTTTTGTGAAATTTTGGGTGCAAATGTAACAATTAAAAAAATTGAAGAAAATGTAATTCTTATTTTGATGAAAAGAACATTGTTAATAATTAGACATGCTTTCATTATTCAACTCTTCTGAGTTAATTTTCAGAGTTAAAAAGGACATGTTAAACAAATTGAAGGACATTTGTGAAGTATCCTCAAATTAAGGAAATTGTTTAATTAAGAGAGTATGACTACAAAATTAATGTATTAATTTTTCTTTCAGAATACAATATCAACGTGGAAAAAATGGACTACAAGAGATGCAGGTCCTGGAGGAAGAATTTCAGGATCCGTTTGTGGCCTTGATCCAAAGTATGTAAAATATTTGTCCTTTGGACTAATACTTTAATATATATATGCACATGTACTACATTATATTAAATATTAAAACTGATTTATTAGAGGGTAATAAGTGGTATGTGGTAAACATAATTTTTAGAATTTTGTTTAAATATTTATTAATTTTCACTATACAAAAAATTTAATTAATTAATGTGAAAATTGATTTTTCATAATCTCATTTTGTTCAATATTCAATCATGAAATAAATCCATTTTTATTTTTATGGTAAGATGAAACTATGCTTAATCGACAAGAAACATATTTTTCTGAGGCACTGTTGTTGATTAAGTTCCCTTACCATAAGGAATGGTAACTGAGCCATATCATAATTGGAAGAACTTAAAACTCACACTCATCATCATTCACACCCACAGACATTATTTCCAATTTTACAATTGATTTCTCAACCATGTGTCATAAAGTTTGTCTTCAACTTCTTTTAATTGATTTCTTCATTCCTTCTCACCACAAACAAGTATTTTTACGCTATGATTACTGTATTACAAAAGTGATGGAATAAGATAAAAGAGTCAATGATCAGTCTACAAATAACTAGATAAATAAATATGATTCTACTAACTAAATAAATTGTATTTCCTTATTTTCGTTGTCATAAGTTGTTTCGTTCGTGACTGTCACAGAGTCTGTGTCTGTCATAACAATTTCAAAACATTAACAAGAAAATTGCTAACAGTTACAAGCCAATGCCATTCTGGTATCCAAAGAACACTATTGGGTGGGTGGTCATCATAGGACCGCAGAATAAGTTGCAAAGTTGAATTGGATTTCGAATGATATTTTTTAATATATATATTTTTAATATATATATTAATAATATATATATTTTGGGAGTCCGGTGTCTTCGGGATTTATAATCTGCCTTGTGCAGTGTCATTCAGCAAGTTGCTGCAACTTCTACTAAGCTACTACTACTGCTAGTAATAATAATGATAATAATAATATTTCAATATTAATTATACCAGTATTTAGCAGTACTATATAATAATTTTTTCTGAAGGTTTGTGTGAAAATATTTAAATCTTTTACTTTCTCTCATATTATATACATTGTATAGAAAAAGTTATGTAATGCTACAGCGAAAAATGGCGATTTTTTGGCAGAAAAATTTGTATTATAGATCCCTGTTACTAAAAAACAGGATAATTCTTGTTACAATATACAGTATATTACTTCCTCTCACACGTATGGTCAGAATCTAAGGAATCCGAGAATCCAAAAATGGGTTTTGTGTGTTCATGATACCGCAAAATTGGTTTATTGCAATATATCCTTCCGCCTACCCGTCCGACCGTCGGTCGGTCCGCCTGCCCGCCGCCCGCCCGGTTGCCCGTCCATCCGCCCGTCTATCCGCCCGTCTATCCGCCCGGTTGCCCGTCCATCCGCCCGTCTATCCGCCCGTCTATCCGCCCGTCCATCCGCCCGTCTATCCGCCCGCCCATCCGCCCGTCTATCCGCCCGTCTATCCGCCCGTCTATCCGCCCGTCTATCCGTCCGTCTATCCGTCCGTCTATTCGTCCGTCTATCCGCCCGTCTATCCGCCCGTCTATCCGCCCGTCTATCCGCCCGTCTATCCGCCCGTCTATCCGCCCGTCTATCCGCCCGTCTATCCGCCCGTCTATCCGCCCGTCTATCCGCCCGTCTATCCGCCCGTCTATCCGTCCGGCTGCCCGTCCATCAGTCTGCCCATCCTTCTAACCGCGAACAAGGCTAGCGGCTAAAGCGTTAGCAGGATTTTCACGAAAATTGACACTTCCCAGCCGATCTGGCTGATATTCCGTAAGCAAAGCTGTTTTTATCGTGGCAGGTGGAGGGGATCTCCCGTTGGCTGGCGAGATCCGGCGCCGACCTTCGTCGGCTTTCGGGGGTTTTCCTCAACCAGGTATCTCCCACCAGCAGGGTACCCCCCAGCCGGAACAATCTCCAAGCTCCCAACAGGTCTCCCGATATTTGTGGTATTCGTAGTGTAGTGGGAGTAAGTGTAAGTGGGGGTAAGTAAGGGGTGAAGATACAAGGAATAGGAAGGAACGATCGCGGTCCATGGCCCGTTTGTTAGGATACTGCTCCGGCATTCGCCTCTTAGTGATTGGAGAAACCACGGTAAACTACCGATCGGGGCAGCCGGCGGATGGAATTGTTCTCCAGACAGTAATTGAACTCGCCACCTTTGCCGGGAAAGGTTATCGAAAATGATTTAATGCGAGAAAGTCTGTACCATTCTGCAACTAAACGACTGTCTACAAGATGTATACAAGTATATTTGAAAAACTGACAAAGTATAGGGAAGAAATCAACGACCAAGAACATTTCCGCTTTCAGAAAGGTTGTGGTATCATAGATGCAATCTTCACTCCAGAGCAGATTGTTAAAAGTTGTGAACAAAACTTGCCAATGTTCCTACTGTTTGAAGATTTTGAGAAAGCTTATGACAGAGTAACTAGAAAAAGTCTCACGTACGTTCTGTTTCTACGTCAGGGCGAGAAAGTAAAAAAAAGACTGGGAAATCTTGGATCAGAAAACTTCGACAACCAATATAAGCCATTAAGAACCTATATAAAATAAACGAAATTAAAATTTGAAATTTAACTTAGCTTTATTTTAGAAAATGTTAAGCAAAATACTTGGAGTTTCTCTATCAAAATTTTTTGAAAATGTTAAGGCTTCGTGTAATGTATCCCCCAAAAAATCAAAATATCATTTTCAAATTCGCATCTTTGATTTTGGCTAATAACGAAGAATATCAATTTTCGGAGAAATTTGTTAGATCGGTTTAGGTGCTAGCGTTGACCACAGACTGGCGGATAGACGTTTTGCAATAAACCCAAAACCAAAGATTCCGACTGCATAACGTGTTAGAGGAAGTATTTTAGCACCCATAGGAGCAAGATTTATCCACTTCACGGATATCAAGAGCCTACAATATGAGCTTTTTCTGACGAAAAATCCTCACCTTCCGTTGGAGCATTACGACACTTTCTCTGTACTAATTGCGTTGTGCGTCGAGAAAGTAAAAAGACATCAGAAAAAGGCTCTAAACCAAAAACATACAGCAAAAAACAGAGAAATATCAAAGAAAATAGCTAAGATAAGTTACAGGAATGAAACCTGACAGGTTCTCTTAACAGATTTTGAAATACAGGCTAAGAGAAAGAAGAATGTCAGGAAGAAAGAAGATGGGAAGATCATATTTATGTATTTATGTTTTTATTTATTTATTTGTTTATTTATTTATTTGTTTATTTATTTATTTATTTGTTTATTTATTTTGGGTAAAATGTCCTTACCCTTTACCATCTTTCCTGTCCTGCTCGCCAGGCAAAGAGAATTTCACCACCAATTTCCTCTCTCAACGTTGCATTGACATCTCTCCCTCCATGTTCCCTTCCCCTTTCCGGGTTAGCACCGGGATAAGTGGTTCAGGGCATCAACTGATGTCACTGCTGTGCCTCTGACCGGGAAATCCTAGGATTACAGTCTCTACGGTGGCAGGATTTTCGACACTAGCTCCTCAGCGAGGTCGAATGCAGTCGCTGTCTGGAGGAGAATTCTAGCGGCTGGCTGCTCTGATCGATAGTTTTCCGTAGTTTCTTCGATAAACACCAGGCGAATGCCGGGGCAGTACTCTAATAAACGGGCCACGGACCGCGCGCGATCTTTCCTTCCTCTTCCTCGTCCTATCCTCACCCCTTACACACACACTTACACTAACACACACTACACTACCCTACATGCCGGGAGACCGGTTAACAGCTAAGAGCTTGTCCCGGCTATAGCAGTGCCCCGCTGGTGCGAGATACCTGGCAGGAACTAGGGAACTATTGGAAGAATAGGTACACATCATTGGTCTGTAGCTAAATGTTCATGATGACGATGACGATAAAGATGAAGTTTTTCCATATTATTGTTCACAGAACCTTTAATGTAAATAAACCGTGTTAACTGTTTTCTACTCAATACATATGTATTTTATTCTCTTTGACAGGCAGAGAAAGAACTGTTTTTGCAATAGCAATTGCAATCATTTAAAATAGTGGGTTTTATATTCAATATTTCTGTTTGTGAACAATGTTATGGCCAGTTATGGCTCAATATAGATTCTTTCCTGTGTTTTTTGCGGCTAAAGCGGTATTTAAACAGACAGTGTAAAATATTAATAAGGTTGGTTTTTGCAACTTACCATTAACTACTGAGTTCTAATATACACAAATAAGGATTTCATTAAATCTTCTCAAAAAGTATGACACATCGGATTTGCTTCTTAACAAATATTGTTTGATATCACTTTCTGATTTTTGTCTGTTCCTAAGCAAAAATCAGGATTGAATAATGGAGTGAATTGTATTATAGGGACCACCTCACAAAGACCACTCTGGAGTTCCCACAAGGGTTAATCTACCTCTGGAAGATGTCCTCTCTAGTTAGGGGTCATCCTTAAATTAAAGAGGGGCAGAGGGGATTTGAGGCAGCATTACACTTCATTACAAAGAAGGGTATTAGTTTAGTGTTCCATAACATTGATATTTATTTTTTTACATATTTCAACATTTGCTGAAATAATTCCTTTTTATGAGTCTTGTACTAACACATTAAAATATTTACCAATTAATTTGTTTTAAAAACATTAATAAATTAAAGTTATTAAATGTAAATTGTTACAGTAAATGAAAATATTTTTTCATAAATTTTTTATTGAAATTGTAAAGTTATGAAGAAAATATTCAAAAGTGATATGTGGTATATTCTAGAGTTTAAATTGCACAGTGGACTCTCACTCCTACGTCATCCATAATGGTGTGTGCATAGCTTGTGATAAAAAATGTTCTTGCCAATTCACTCACAATTTGCCCCAATCATATTTATTAAGCGCAGTCAGGATTGTCAACTAATTTATACTTTAATTATCATTAATTTTAATATATGACACAAGTAAAATAAATACAAATTGTTTTTACTATACTTTAATTTATTTTCACTTCTTGTATTTACTAGGGGAAAGGGGGAGTGTCGCTACCATTAAGTAATTATTTAGTGGAGGTTCAAGTGTGCATTAAGGGTGAGTTACAGGGGGGAGAGGGGGGGATTCAAATCACTCCAAATTTGCGTCACAGGATTTGTGGATGGACCCTTATTACATTCGGTGTAGTGCTAGTAGAGCTTTTGCTAGGTTTTCAGGGAGGATCAATTGAATTATTCTGACACATTATGTGTTAACAACAGGTTGTCATTAGTTTCCCTCACATATTGAGTTTTGATTGCACTTGATTTGTTGTAATTACAATTGGTTAATATTAGAAGGAAATTAAATGAATTGCAATTTCATTGTGCAACAGTTTATGGAGATTGTTTTTTCTTTCTTAAATTATTAATCCTGTATCAATTTCATACGTTGCAATCATGTTATAACTTCAGTTTTTGGTCAGCTTTGATAAAATATTTTCAGAGTAATGATCTAATTTATAACAGAGTTTCAAAACAAGTACTGACCTTCAAAAAAATGCATTAAAGTTTGTAAAACAAATTATTATTAGAAAATCAATAAAGTCAAACTTTTTAGTCAAGTTCAAATGTAAATTCTGAAACAGAATTAAGAATTTGTAATTGTCACTATTGCAAACAACAGAGGTTTAAATATGCTTTTAATTTACACCACTTGGAGAGATTATTTTCAATCCAACTCGGAGAAATTATTTCTAAATCTAAATATGTAAATTAAACAATGAAAATAACAGGGTTGTACTAAATCGTTGTTGTAAACAAGATCATCTAAACTTTTATGATATTCAATAAAATGTTTTATTTATGAAAATTATTAAGTAACAAAATGCTCTAAATTGCTCTCCAAGTATAAATAATTTTATAAAGCATTTTTAATGTTAAAAAGTTTTATATCATTGCCATTTAGAACATTTAATTTTCAAATGGAGTTCATGATGGAAAACAAATTAGTTTCTTCCTTAATTACTTACTCAATTACTCAAATGATTTAATAATTTACAAGAAGCTAAACATACAAAGTGTTATCTTTTGTTACTTCATGCTCTCAAAATGTGAATATTTGAAGACAATTGGCTTCTTTACAGGTTCTGTGAAGCTCCTGCATCAGTAGCACCATATGAATGGCCAGATGACATTACTAAATGGCCAATTTGTCGAAAAACAAATTCCTTTCCCCAACGTTTTCGGTACAAGGACAAAACAGCTGAACATATGGTGTGTGAAGTGATTGGTCATCCGTGTTGCATTGGCATCCATGGCATGTGTCGCATTACGACTAAAGAGTACTGTGATTTCGTTCGTGGCTACTTCCATGAAGAGGCTTCCCTATGCTCTCAGGTAAAAGTTCTTCTGTACAGGAAACACTAAATTACGGAAGACAGTAAATGATGTGCAGGCAAAAATGCTGCACCTCTATAATGAAAGTAATTTTGGTTATAAAATACTGTTTCATACAATATGTATTTTGTAAGTATTGCCAGTTTTGAGATCTGATATATGTTAGGATGCTCTTCTCACACCCATTTCAAGAGTTAAACTGAGAAAGTTCAAGAAAAATGTATTATCAGGGACCTTCTGTCTCTGAAAATAGTACTCTCAAGTGATTTGTTACCTTTTTTTTTTTTTTTTTTTTTTGCTCATAACAAATATTGTTTTAACAGGTATCATGTCTGGATGATGTGTGTGGAATGATTCCCTTTTATGCTCCTGAAGTTCCTGATCAGTTCTATCGGTTGTGGACATCCTTATTTCTTCATGCAGGGTAAATTTTATTATTCCAAAATTATGTGCTATACAGAAAATACAATTTTAGTATTTCTATTTTATTTTATTTTGTTTTCTTATTACAAAAAATTACACCTAATGAATTTTATGTATTTTCTTCCAGTCTTCTACATTTGGCTATTACATTAGTTATCCAATTTTTTCTTATGCGAGATTTGGAAAAACTGACAGGTTCATTGAGGATTGCAATTATCTACATGGGATCAGGTGTTGCTGGCAATCTAGCCAGTGCTATATTTGTCCCATACAGAGCAGAGGTAAGGATACACTTGACATAAGTATCAAGGAGAATCTATTATCTGTTTTTAGAACAAATGATCGCTAATCTCCAAATGTATCATTTAAATGTCAATTATCTGAATTTACTGCTTCAAAAGCTGGGTGATTTTATTATAAAATTAGTTTTATTGATGTTCCATAATTCTTGTACTCTTTGTAATATATCAAGGCAAGACATTTAGATGCTTTTTATTAGGTCTCTGACATTTCTTAACTTCTCTCAGTTGAAAAATAAATTGCTGTTACAAATTTAGACAGGCTAGTGCATGTGAGCCTTAATGCATCATTAGTTATGGTAGTCATATTTTATCTAAAAAATCAATAATATAAAAATATGGATTATCTTCTTTGTATAAAAATATTTCTTCAGCTAAACAATTCATGGGTAAATGAAGTGAACCTTACTATCTAAGCTAACTTATTAATTTTGTCCTTAATTCTTATCTTATTCTTTTCATAGGGGGTAAATTAATTTTTCAAACTTTTATAAAACTCCAGGGTTATTAATTTTTATACATGTAACCTCTTTAATTATTCTGAAAGGATGACTCTTAGAATTTGATGCTGATACATAGTGTTTCATTTTGTTCATTATTTTCACCTAAACTTGTAAATGTGAGTCTAAATAACATAAAAGTATAATGTGTGGTAAAGGAAATTTGAAATTGTCTCTAAAAAATAAAATTTTCAGGAAATGGAAAATAATGTTGTGTCTAACTTTTCATATGAAATGTCTTCTTTATTGAAGATTCAGTATAAGTGGAAATAAAACTGTTGTGAAATGCTTAATGATTTTTTAAATGCTGTAGATCTCTTTGAATCATTCAAAATAATTTAAAAAATGGTTACTATGAAAATGGTTACTGAATCCTTTGTGATCCATGATTCAATTATTTTAAGCATCTCATCGGGGGATTTTTGATACCCACCTCATTATTGGAATTGTGGAAATACATATTGTTTAAAAATTGTCAGAAATATTTTTTTTAATGTTTGCATGAAATAAAAATATGTTTCACAAACAAAACGTGTATTCGTAATGGGAATAGTTTTCTGAATGTGATGCAATCAATACAAAGTTATTGTTTTCAATGAATTAATTTAAGTCCCATCTCAAACAGGTTTTTTGTCAAGTTCCCCTGGTTCTTTGAGCAAACACTGAGATGGCTGAGATTATTATTATTAAATTACAAAACAATGTTGACTTACCGGATTGCCATGGTCTTCATTCTTCTCCCTGCCCCCGATACACTGCTGCATCATTAGTATTTTTCATCAGTGCTTTGAGTCAAATGAAATATTGAATTCATGAATATATCCTTTGATTGCAAGTGGAATACATACAAACTTTTGCAAATTGCTCCTGTATTTCAGAAAATTACAAGTTATTTGTTGAAAGTTTGAAAATATAAAATCAGGGAAGCTAAGAAATAAGCTTATAAATTTTGCTGCAGGAACATTTTAGGAAATAAAACCTTTTAATAAGTAATTTTGTTTATGCTTGAAACAATGGTACTAAAAATAAAAGACATATATTTGACATCTTTCTAGTTTTAAAATGAGTACTTCCATTAGAATTGGTTTTAGGTAGAACACGTACAAATAATTCCATTATTATTATTATATTATTTGCATGTTATTTATATTACCTTATTTATGTAATTAGCTGCCACCAGTTATACCCAATTGCTGTTTAAATAAATTTTAAAAATATTCATGAAAGACAACTCTTTATCTTTTTGTCTAAATACAATGTAAATACATTCCTACTATTAATATATTTTAAATTTTTATTTTCAGGTTGGACCTGCTGGAGCTCACTTTGGTCTTCTGGCCTGTTTGTTTGTAGAAGTATTAAACATATGGCCCATGCTTCGGCATCCAGATCACGCTCTCCTTAAACTCATTGCCATTACTCTTGTATTGTTTTTATTTGGTTTATTACCATGGGTTGATAACTATGCCCATCTCTTTGGTTTCATATTTGGATTTCTTCTCTCATATGCTTTTATGCCATTTGTTTCATTTGGTGAATACGATCGCCACAAAAAGATCGCTCTAATATGGGTGTGCTGTCTGTCTTCTTTGTTTCTATTTGCTGCATTAGTTATTCTCTTTTATGTGATTCCTGTGTATGACTGTGAAATTTGTACATATTTTAATTGTCTGCCACTAACTCGAGACTTTTGTGCCAGTCAAAACATCAATTTCAAACGCGAAGATCCTGTAGTATGACGAATGTGGGTACGGTTGGCTGGAACCGTAAACATATGTCTCAAGTTCTGCTTGGGTCATATCTGGACAAACATGAGAGTTGTTGCCAGCAAGTGTATGTGGACATTTAGACACACCAAGAAATTTTCAACCACACAGAAACTGCAAGTATTGTTGACCAACAATATGATTTTTCTTTGTGGATACCAAAAACTTTCATGCTTCAAGGCGAATTATGAAGCAACTTTACCATGTGTAATCAGATACAAATGAACTTGTATTTAGGAATATGTTACAACGGTTTTGTTTTTCTTTTGTATGAGTACTGCAGGAATGAATAATCGTGAAGCTAAAAGTTAGCTAAATACGAAAACAATATATTGAAATATCTGTTTTCCTTCCAATTTGATTTGATCAAGACTGATCCTAAGAACTGTCAAAAATAATGATTATTGTTGATTTTTATGTTTATTTTCATGCTCTACTCTTGAAGATGGCATTCAATAAAACAATAATAGTTGTATATGTGACAGTTCTATTTGTATGCTAACATGATACAAAATAATCCATATTGCACAATAAGTATGGCAAAATATGCATTAGAAAGACTGTGAATAACAGAAGCAAAACTTATGGTGTCGTACTTTACCCAAGAAAATGAAACAGGGAAATGTACCATTCAATTAATAAATAAAATGTGTGTCCTACCACATTTAGTTTTAACGTCTCCTTACTCGTTGAATTTACAATCAGTGTCAATGAAAAAGGATAAACTATCAAGAATGTGTGAGTGATGAAGCTTTCACCATTGATGTTAATTTTTAAATATACTTTTGGATGGAATTAAAGATGAAATATTTGCAAAAACTGAGAACGTGCCAATTTTCATATTAAAATAAAATGAAAAAAATTCATGTTGTCTTGTATGAAGTCTGATGCAAACTATATAGTATTATACAAATTGATTGTTTTTGTTGTGAGTTTTCAAGAGACAATGTGACATGAGGTATAAACTGTTGTATGATCGCATCTGTTATAGTGATTGTGTCTGTTGCCTCGAGAAGAGGAAGAATCTGTGTAAAGCAGGCATTCATGACACTTGATATCTGATTATCATTATGTAATGTGCATCATTAATATGTTAACAAACGTACTCATGACCAATTTTATTCTAGAGTATGCAAAAAGAGCAGAAAACCAATAATTCTTGACTTATGAATTATATCATAAAACTTAAAAATTAAAACAAAATCACAACAAGAACAGAAAATCTGGTTTGATTTCTCTTATACCCTAGATCTGGAATATAATTATCACAAATTAAATTATTTTTGAACTGTAACTTTGATTTAATGAACAATGCTAATTTATTTATTTTAATTCAGAAAATATGATGGCTCTTCAATTGATTTCTTTGAAACAGAAGAATAAACTATGAGTCCTTTTGATTATTTATTTATTCAAAATTATCCAATAGATTTATTTTAGTACTTTTTTTTTTGGCAGCGTTATCACGGGTTCTTATTGAAAATGTTAAATCCAAGAAAATATATATCAGTATCAAATATTCGATATGTAAGTTATATTTCATACACATTAATAGTGTAAATAACCAATTGAAGAGTCTCGTATTTACCTCATCCTTCTTCCTTACATTTCTGCATTGGTTTCTAAAACTGAAATTTTTATGACAGTAAAACCATACAGTTCCAAGACCTTTGGCAAATTATCTTTTTATCTCATGACTTCCATTGAAGGAAGATATTTGAGAATATCATTCATTACAGTTATATAATACCTATCAGAATGTTTATCATCAACAAATGGTATTAACCATGTGCTCTTTCAACATTCCTCAGTGCACTGTATGAAGTTTATTTTTAAAATGTTTCCCGTTCAGTGCTTAATATGCACCAAATGAAAGGAGTTGGAAGTTTGGAACTTGTATAAAGGAAAGGAAGGAGTGATATCATAATGCATTGTGATGTTTCCCAACTTGACAACTTGTGTGATGCTTTTAAAAAATCTTGTGATAACTTCTTTTCATATTTATTCACTACAAAACAAGTAGAAAGTGATCAATGATGCATTTCATTGCACAGGTGAGTTGTGAGCATGGGTGTATGAAAGAAAATTCTCCATGTGTTTTAAATGAATTGTATACATGTGAATCAATGAATGCAATAAGGTATTACATGAAAATATCAGTGATGAATGTGAAATATGCATTGCTATTAAAATTAGCAAGTATTGCATTGTGAACAGATATAATTTATACTTCAAGACCAATATGAACCTAAATATATCCTGAATGTAACATGATAATTGTGCTGATTGAATTCCTCATATTCTTTCAACTTTCTCACCAATAACATGAAGTACCATACTTCTTCAAAAACACTTATGTTAAGTTTTCTTGTTTTTAATTACATATGTCAAAGATATAACAACATTTTTAAATGATATCTATGAGAAATACGAGTAAATAATCCATACAATGCAATAATGCATATAATACATTTTTTTGTGCAGTTTGTCAGGACTTGGAAGAGTCTAACATGAGAAACATTGAAGTAGAATTCTCAAATTATTCCAAAATGAAAGCATTTTACTTTAGTTTGTAGAAATAAAAAGATTGCGTACGATTTTCTCAAGACAAAAGACATATTCAGAAATCTGATTGACATCATAAAAATAGTAATATCCTTTATAAATATATACTTCATAATTATTTTTATTTTAATTTTTATTGCAATAATTTTCTTCCACAAAAAACAGATGAAGTGAAATTAAATAATTACTTAATGTATCAAAAACATGCCAACTCTTCATCTTAAGACAAGAATGGTAATCAGTCAGCAAGGTAGCAACATGCAAAATAGAGCTGGATCACAATAGAAATATCAGTGTTGTACTTGAACACAAAAGAAATACGATATGATTAATATTTTTTTCAAAGTACTTTGTGACTCACTTCATATAATAAAATATTCTAGATATTGAACACATTTTTAATTATGTAATTTTTTCAAGTGAAATAAGTAATTGGTGCAGTCCTAATTTTTAAATATTATAGTTTCAGATTATGAAAGATCAGATTGAACTTGCAAATAATGAAACCAGATTTTAGAATTAAATTTTTAATCAGAATTTGACACACACATCATGATTTCATATAACTTGGTAATAAAAATGTACAAATTTACATGATATAACCACATTCGATTTTGACATGAAAATGTTTTTAATTGAAACTTGTATAGATTGCAATTGATTTTAAATCTTCAAACTTTGTTTCTTCTTTGATACAAATTTTGAATAGTAGCTTCTTATCATTATGGTCTTTTATAAAGAACAACAACTAACAAATTAATTGAAATGGATAAAAATCTTTAATTCTTTATTAACAAAACCTATGACATGGTTTACTCTTACTTTGTTCTATTTATTCATCTTTTCATTATATATGCATATATTTTCTTTATGAATAGAATTTACTAAAAGAAAGAAATTCACTTGAAGTCATAATAATATTAATAATAACAATTTACATTATGTTAATATTTCATTGAAAACAATCTAATGAATTAGCATTACTAGAACTAACAACTTGGTCATAATTCTGATCACCATTTTCATCAACACAATAACATTTATCTCTTGAGCATTGCCAGGGTCTGAAAGTACCATCAATGTTACATACCGGAATTTCCTTTATACCTTCTTTCCTTAATAGCCAGCTCGTATAGGCACAATTACAGTTGCTTTCACCCTGATCATTTTCATATTTGTCAATTAGATTACCGTCAGGATCCACACATCTAAATCCTTTTCCACTTTCTGGTGTTTGAACTCTGTGATAATGACCATCAGCTGTGCATTTGGGTAGTTTAATACTCAAAACTTCAAAATTTTCATTTTCCCACTTTGATACTTCATCTAAAATGATTTTATATTCCTGTGCACATGATTTTTCAAATCGTCCATCAGGATGAATCTCTTCGTTAAAACAAGGCAAAATGTCTTTCTTTAGTTTACTGGCATGAACAGTTGTTGTTCCAATTGGAGATCCAGTTATTTTGTCAACACATATGCATTCATCATCAACACACTGCAATTCATCGTACTGTCCATCTGGCAGACAACGAAAGTAATCACTTTTCTCCCCAAGTTTTGACGCTTCCCAAGCTGCCAAAGAACATGAACAACTCATTTGTGTAGCATAGTCTGAGAAAACAGCTTCACCAAATATTCTTTTTCCATTGCTAGGTTCAATACAGTAACAAATTGAATTTGGAATGCAATGAACTGGTCCAAAATTCCCTTCACTGTCACATACTGGGCGCCAAGAAATTTCTGCATAACTAGGAGTTTGATCATATCTGTTCTGCTTTTCAGCACACTTTGTCTCTTTCATTGGAATACATATTTCTGAACCTTTTTCATTTTTGGCGCATGTCAAGCCAGGACCACAAATATTTTGAACTGTTGCTGAACCTTGGTTTCCTGGATTACACTCTGCTCCTTCTTCTAGATAACCAATGCAGTACTGACAGCAATTGCATGGAGTAGGTGATTGAAGCATCACTCCTTTGTTTTGACATCCTGGAGGTATAACATCTGTACATCCTTCCCCATTGCTTCCAGATCCTTTAGAGCAAAACTCTTTAGAACACAAAAAATCTGTATCACCTTTGCAAGTGAAAACTAAATGCAATAGGAACATATATAAAACGAACATCTTTTGTCTTCGATGTCACAAAGAAATAAATTGTAGCCATCTCTCAGTTTTGCGCTTCACTTTCAGATTAGATAAATTCTGCTAGATAACGAGCTGTCAGATACGTTCTGTGATAACTCTTCCAGGCTCCTTTTCTGTGAAGTCTCGCATTTGAAAAGGATTAAAGAATCCGAAATAATATAGTATTGATTATAATGAGAATCAATCAGTTTGTGAAATGTGTGATTTGAAGGAATTTCGTTCAAAACAGGATATCGCGTTACGATGTTGATTATGGTTTAGTATCAGTCCTGAAGAGCACTCGAGATACCTTCTTTACCGGGTTGTCAAGTGCAATTGGCTGAAAAGAAAAAGAGCAGTTGCACGTGACAGTTACTGTAAGTAGAGGCACATCCTACCAATTGTTGCAAGTTCGCTCTAAAACCAATAAGTCCCGCGATGTAAATACAATTTAGTATGAAATGGAGCATATTTGATTTGTTTCATTAATCTCTTTAAGTCATAATCACGAAAAATGGATGTCGAAATTTCAACGGAAACAAGTTTTGAGGAAACCAAAAATGGATTATTTTTCTACAAAACGTCCGTCCCTCCGTCCACCAGTGAAAACACTAGTCTAAACCATTCATAGATTTTTACTTTCTCGTATACGTACTACGTAGAATATACAGAGTAGTATACGTAATATATAGAAAATTATGTAATGCGGCGGAAAATTGATTTCAGTATTTCAACGAAAATACACGTTTTCGGGTCTCCTGATGCCATAAAAGTGGAATTTTTTTAAAAAAGTCCGTCTGTTTGTCTTTGATCACCACTGGCGCGCACCTAAACCATAGGTAGGATTTTTTTCAAAATGGATATTCCCCTGTCGATCAGGCTTGACTCGAAGCTTTGCGATTTCGGGAAACATTCTTTAAAGTTTGGAGTTACTTCACATGAAGCCCCAGATACATTTCCAAAATTTTCTTAAAAACGGCTCCAAATTCAATGGACATTCCCTCAATCTATTTAGCTGATTTCGTGGTCCCTTGAATTTGAAGCCGATATTTTAATGTTCGGTGGAACTTCACATGAAGTCCTTGGGTCATTAAAAAAAAATGGATTCACATTTTTTCATGATATTTTATGTTGGATAGTGTGAAGGACATTTAAGAAAACAGTACAGGCCTCATTCTCGTTGAAATCCCTGATTTTTAGAAAATTGCAAAAGTTCCATTTTTTCTTCCTACACCTAAAATATTGAAGATAAAACATTTTTCCGTAATGAAATGTGTTCTTTAAAGACAGATTTTGAAATAAGGTCATGACACCATTTTTTTAAATTAAATTTTGACCTACGATAGCGTAAGGGTCGCTTCAGAGAATGGCGCAGGTCTCAAGCTCGTTGAAATTCTTATTTTTTTCGAAAATTGCTAAAATTCAAAATTCCGTATGCGACTTCCTAAAATTATAAGTAAGAAGATTTTTTCTTAATGAAATGTGTTCAACAAAAACATCTTCAAATAATGTCATGTTCACTTTTTCGAAAATATTAATATTTTTAATATAATTTGGCATCAAACACACGCAATTTTTAAAAGTTTAAATAATTATTTTCTCAGAACCGGCTTCACTTTTTTGCTTTATTTTTTTACACGTATGTAACAAAGAACGGTAAAGGTGGCGATGATTCCATTTTCATCGCACTCCGTATTTTCGGAAATTGGAAAAAAAAAATCGAAATCGTAAATTCGAATTTCTCGGGCCTCATTTGAGGTGGTGTCAATATATAAGGCTGTCGCGCGATTAAGAGTCAGTGTATAAAACCTTAATTGAAATTAGCCCAATTAGGTTTTATTTGGAAAGAAACTGCAAATTACGAAATAATAAATTTACAAAAAATTAACATTGCAAAAGTATGGTTTCTATTGTAGTTTTTTTGTTAGATAAAATCTATTCTAAACTAGTGGTGCTACAACAGTACTTATTTTCTCGCAATATTGCTAATAGCTATGTAATATGATAATATGACTATTTCTCTCATACACTTCAATTACCAATTGAGAAATTCTTCAACAAACGAAGCGTGAAAATACATATATTTTCATTCAAACGTTTAAACGAAAACAATTTTTCGCCATTGAATTCAATATATCCACATTCTACATAAATGTACCAAAGATGCGCGATACGTATTTCAGCTGTAAAAAATTATTACTTTATATTAACGCGAACGAACTACGGCCGTCATTATCGCCTTCTGTTATCAGTGGGGCGTTACAACACTGTGTTGCAACACGCAACAATAACAGCTAATTCGCATGGGATACATTTTGCAAGTTGGTATTGTTGATACCCCTGGCAAGAAAATGAAAATGGATACAAAAATATAATAATTAAATACAATATTGTTATACATTCAACAAAATTACTCAGTTTTACACGCATTATTCCTCGTTCCCACATATTATGCAAAGTAAAATCATATATTCACTACTCAATTAAAGATCGCAATTTAAAATAGGTTTTAAATAAATTATAAAGTATTAATTTGTAAACGTATAACAAAAGCTCGAATGTAAGAAACTAACAAGGAAATATGAAATAATATACAAATTCTAACTTACGGAGCATCCTACTGGAATTACCACTATTACACAGTCAATTGGGAGCGGGCTAATATGTTTGTCACGAAATTACACAAAAAATTCACATTTCAAAAAGATCAAGATGACCTTATTTGAAGATCTGTTTGTTGTTTTTTTCGCAATATTAAACATTTCAACGAACATGAGATATGCACCATTCTCTTGAGGGTACTTTATTCTAAGGTCCCAATTTATTAAAAAAATGTGTGGGTTTTAAGAAAAATGTTTTGAAGAAAATAAAAATTGTCTGTTTGACACAATTTCACAAAGAATGTTCATGTTTTCGAAAAATTGAACATGATCTTACTTGAAGATCTGCTTATGATGAATACATTTCTTTAAGAAAAAAATGTATCTTCAAAATTATAGTTGTAGGAAAATGCGGAACAAATTTTGAATTTTTTCAATTTTCAAAAAATCAGGGCTTTTAACCCTCATGAGATCTGCACCATTTTCGTAAACGTCCTTCAGAATATCCAAAACAAATTTCATCAAAAACGGTGAAGCCATTTTTGAGAAAAAAATTGAAAATTGCCAATGTTTTACTCAAAATTAGGCGAAAAATAGTCAAATTTTCGAAAAATTATATATGACCTTATTTCAATATCTATCTTGAAAGGACTTATTTTATTAAGGGGGAAAAAATTGGACTTTAATATTTTAGCTGTAGGAAGACGCCGAAAAATATTTTGAATTTTTTCAATTTTCGAAAAATCAGTTTGTAACGGACATGAGACCTGCGCCATTCTCTTAAACGCCCTTTAGCCTATCCAGCAACAAAATTTAATCAAAATCGATTGCGCCATTTTTTTGGAAATTTTGGAAAAGTTTCATGTGTTTTATGTAAAGCACCCCTAAAATAAAAATATAGGTTTCAAATTCATGGAGCCGCAACATCGATTCGTGAATATCAATTTTGGAAAAAATCGATGGAACGGTTTAGCCTCTGGCGTTTTTCACGGACAGACGTTTTACCGTCAATCGATTTTTCTGTTCCAAGGCGCCACAAAATATAGATTCCTGCTACACCACGTATTAGAGGATTGTTTTTCTAAATTTAGCACCTGGATTTATCCACTTTTTCGTTACCAGGGCCCTGAAATAAGAGTTTATCAGCCGAAAATTCGCGTTTTTTTCGCGCAGCTTTACGTAACTTTCTCTTCTTAAAAAGTTCCTTCTGAAGCACGAGAAAGTAAAATGCTTATATAACCACCTGTTGGCTACTTGGAGAGCTCTAGTAGTATTCTTTCACAACACAACAATAGATTGTCACTAAAAGTTGCAAAAACATGCCAATGTTATATCGATATTTTGGAGGGTGGTTCCCCTCCGACGTCCCTCCGAAGTCTTGTTAAATAGAATGCACTTTGCATTCTATTTAACAAGACCCATAAAAATGTCGTGATAGCTGTAACACATCGTCACAGAGATTTGTCGTTGGTATTTCGTTTTGCTACCCACCTTCTTCGCTCTTCAGATATGCTATCGAAAATACCACAAGCAGCATTGCACGCCAAGAGCCGGAAACTCCATTTGGCCGCCACCCCTGTTTGCTCCGCCTTTGGCGCAGGAGTTTATTCCCCCCAGGAAGCGAGCTGTGAAAACAGCAGTGACGTGTGCGAGCGCGCGGATTCTTCGCCGCGCCACCTCGGGGCGGCCGCGGAGGGCGGGGCGGCACTGCACTGCACAGTGGGCCGAAGTGGAGCCCGTAGGGTCACAGAGCAGCGCAGCCGCCGCCATTGAATGCCCGACCGCCCGACCGCCCCGCCGGGCAGCAACCAGGACGTCTTGGAGATTTTCAGTAATATTCCAATTGGTTTGGGGTAGAGTCACGGATCTCAACCCACAGAATACCACACAGATCTAGATCCACAGATCCACAAAAAGTAGCTTCACTGTGCTCACGTAAACTCAACTCTCCTTTTGCTTTTAGTGGTAGGAGGTAAGGGCGACTTACTATTTTGTTAGCAATGCAGAAAATAAAATCTAGAGTTCGTTTACCGTAGCAAAAACGTTTTTTATAACTCGAGAACAAAAATGTATAGTTTTTCAAATAACGCTAATCTCGCGTTTTTTTTAAATTTTACTTTTAAATATTTATTTATCTTTAACCTTAACTCATCTTTCAATTATTTATAGTTATAATGATGGGAACTAAAGAAAATGTGCGCAGATTATCTTCTCTACCATACGTCACATACAGCCTTTACTTTTTTTTGACTAAATAAATCTAAATCTAAATCCAAATCCACATCTCCTGACGACTGGATATGAAATGGCGGGATCGGTGGAACAAAGGAAAGCGCTGCTCTGTATCTGGGGGCGCTTGGCCGCAGCGATGCGCAGCGCACTGTTCAGTGCCATCTGCTGGGAGCTGCCGTCGAGATCAGTCTTGGATTCATGGGGACCATGGTCTCTCCTCCAAACGGCTAGAGTTTTCGTTTGTTGCCTCCCTTTATATGGCAAAATTTACTTAAATATTTATGTTGGAATTAAGTAATTATTTAAAGAATTATATTCTATAGTATCAGTATCACCCTACGAAATAATGTAATAAAAATACGTTTATTATCTGACAAAAGCCTTCGATGCCCCGCCCCCAAACGGTCGATTGGATCCGCCCTTGGTCGCGATTGATTAATTGATTGATTGATTCCATTACTTCAGCTGCTATGGTCATTAAGCCAGTTAGTGTATTGTGATTAGAGATGGTGTTCCTAGCTGCTGAATACAGATATCCGGCACTGACCTACACGTCTGCTTGTGATTGTATTCCAATGACAGGCATTTCCTCGCAGCAAGGCACCGCATCAGCCGGGAAACACTCTTAAGCTCCCGACCGGTCTCCCGGCATGTGTGGTAGTGTAGTGTATGTTAGTGTGTGTGTGTGTGTGTGTGTGTGTGTGTAAGTAATGGGTGAGGAAAGGACAAGGAAGAGGAAGCAGTGATCCCGCGATCCATGGCCCATTTGTGAGGGTACTGCACCGGCCTTCGCCTGGTGTTGATGGGAGAAACCTCAGAAGGCTACCGATAGAATAGCTGGATCTTGAATTTTCCTCCAGACAGCGGCTGAATTCGACCTAACTTCCTAGCCGCCATTGGTCTCCACCCCGAGGACCTCCCTGTCAGATTCGCTGCAGAGACAGCGGCAGTGCTGGTTCGGATATATATATATATATATATATATATATATATATATATATATATATATATATATATATATATATATATATCAGCCGGTTGACGTCGCAACCATTCATCCCCTGGGCCTGACATAGGGCGACCTAAATAAGCTGTAGCCCAGAGGCCACCACTCTTCGGGGGTCCTTCTCTCCTTGCGTTTGCCAGAGACGCACCACGAAGTCGGTCTTCCCTATCCTTCCCTCATTCCCATTCTTACGGCCGGCATCACCCATCGTCATGAGGACTGTCCCGTTGATTCGCCATGGCTTACAAGAACCCTCCAACCGGCAGAGCTGTCTCAGACCATCACCTCATGTCACTGCAGTACCCCTGATCAGGAGGTTCTAGGTTCGAGTCCCGACAGTGGCAAGATTTTCGACACTAGCAGCTCTGATCGGCAGTTTTCCGTGGGTCCTCCGATCAACACCCAGCGAGTGCCACATCAGTGCCGTAACAAACGGGCCACGCACCTTGCGCGATCATTCTTTCATCTTCCTTGTTGTATCTTTACGCCTTACACACACATACTTACACTAACACGCGCTACATTACCACACACTCCGGGAGACCCGTCGGGAGCTTAGAGCATGTCCCGGCTGAGGTGGGGCCCCGCTGGTGGGAGATACCTGGTTGGGGGGAAGCCCGCTAGGCGTCGGTAGGTCGGCGCCGGATGTCGCCATCCAGCGGGGGAAGATCACCGCCACCCCAAGCCCCCTACATGCACTACACATAGGGTGCTAATGACCTACACATTTGGTGCCAACAATCGACCTACCCATGTGAAGGCAGCCTAAATCGGTTCCGCAAGTGCGCGTCTTTCTTTCGCCCGCTCCCGCGCGTTGCGGAGCACTGCGCGTCACGCGGGTTTATCGCGCGCCCGCGGCGGCTCCCGCGCGACCCTCGGCGGGGGGCCCGCGCTCGCCGACCCCTGCCCCCGCGATAGCCAGACCCCCCGCAGGGCGCCCTTCGCGACCCCGGCGGGTGGTAACAGAGGACGGCGGGCGGCCGTCGGCGAAAAACGCCGAGGTTGAAAAGTGAGGTTTATCGCAAGTCTGATCCCGCTTTCTTAATTGTATGACGTACATGTCTCGTTAAGAAAGTATGATGAAAGGCAGAATCCTCTTACGATTTTCTTCCTTCCTCCGCTGACCCGCTCGCAGAGAACGTCAGAGCGATTTTAGGCCGAGGAAGTACGTCAAGTCAAGGGGATCGGAATCCTTGATTGTATTCGGGAAATCTCGCACTCTGTGTGCGGCGTAGCCACAGGGTCCTTGTTCGTCTCTGCTTCGAGGAGTAGAAGTCGACTGCGCTCCGATCACTTTGAGGTATGTAATAAAACTGTAGCGTAAGACGCGCAAAGTAAGTCAAGGCTCAGGTTGAAGGATGGGTTCAGGCGTCCTAATCTAGTATCCATGCAACACTTTCGAAATAGTTTTCATAGCAATGACGAAGATGTAGGCTGTATAGTTAATTCTCTCCATAATACTTTTATACGTAATAAATGTTACGAATAGGCATAGTATATGTAGTGGTTGCGAAGTGTAAACTTCTAAAATTCGTATGTAAATTATTGTTCCCTATAAATATAAAAATAAACTTTCGTTTTTGTTTGTTAAAGGTTTGTAGTTTAACACTTTCGAATATTTACAGCACAGTCTTTTCTCTCTTCTCACACAAGCATTTCTTAATGAATTTTCAGCAACTTCTGCAGTCAAATAAATGGGACACAGTCCATTTCTCCACGTCTCCTGCATTTTAGAAACGTGATTTTCGTAGATTTATCTGCTTTCAGTCTGAAATCTTATGTCACAAATATTACATTTTCCCACAAAATAAATTAAAACGGAAACTGTCTATCGACCAATTCGGCGCAAAAAACATGAAGAAACTTTCGAATCTGCCACAGAAATATGGCCAATTTAAACTATCTCCCCCAAAAACGAACTAAAAAGCGACAAAATCATTTGAAAAAGCTAAAAATGTTGAAAATTATCGAATGTACCTCGAAAAATGCTGTTGAGTTAATCTCTTCCCCAACCGCCTAAAAATACCTCTCAGAAATTAAAAATAGACTAAAAAATGTTGCCCAAGTAAACTGTTGTAAGTAAATAAACATGTTTAACGGAAAAAGGAGCCCAAAAATGTGGTTGATCCCCCACTCGTTTTTAACTTTTGGCGAAAAAATCTTAAAGCTTATTTATAACTAGGTTCAGGGGTGGATTAATGTAACAGCTAACTAAACAAGTGCCTAGGGCCCCCGCTAGATATGAGGTTTCCATTATTTTTAAACAAAATTTTATATTATTGCATAAATATGTAAAACATTTTAACCATTTTATTAACAATTTAAAAATAATGAATTAAATTTAAAATGTAAAAAATACATTTAAAAACAATTTCTATACAACAAGATAGACGATAATTACTTTAAAATTCATTTCAATGCTGATAATATGTATTTATAATTTTATTATCAAATTAGTAAATGGTAAAGAATATGATTTTCGTGATTCATCGTGAATTTGAATACATTTGATTAATATTTCATTATCATTAGGTTCCTATGTAATTTGATTTTGCGTTGGACCCTTTATGGTATTTATCCTGTCCTGTGTTCGTCACAGACGTAGTGAGCCCATTATAATCCTGTCTAGGAACTGACAGTGTTTTAGCTCTTTTTAAAAGTTTTTTTTTTTAACTACACTAACCGGCCTTTGCTTTTACATACTTGGTTAGTATCAATAAACTTCGTAAAAAAATATCTCAGGATGATCCAATTGGGACCCTGCAAAAATTGGGTTTGAAGGGGTGAGATGGAATTATTTAGGTGGTTAAAGGATAATGATGGACTCCGAAGAATGGTAGGGATCTTGTGAGGAAAAAAGGTTTAAGTCTAGAGTTGGTAACTATTTTGGTAGTTACTTTAAATTAGTGGTAAAAGACATTATTTGTTTTATGAGGTTGGAGAGGACTTGTTCTGTAGTATTATGTACGTGTAGTAGTATTGGACTTCATAAACACTGGAGGTTAGTGGCCTGTGATGATTGTGGTGGGTGAAAAAGGATTTGTGCAGTTTGGGCTGAACTTTTTTGAGTAAAGAGAGGGGATCAGGTATTCATGTTGTTTAAGTGACGTGAGGTAATTGTGGGTTCAGGTTTGTTCGAAGATTGGTTCGAAGAGTGGGAATATAATTTGTAGGAGATACTGACAGGAGTTCCTGTGGAAGTGGATAATGTGTCATCGCTGCCCGTTGAAATGTTGACCTACGTAATTAAGGGCCACAATAATAGTGATCTTTTTCTGAATGGATGCTAATTCATCTCAAAAAAATGCCCGAGGATCACAAAATCCCAAAATCCAAAAAACAAAAATGAAGATCAACGTAATATTCTTTGCACTATCTGAAGAACGTATTGATCAGGATTGCCACCTATCCGGATTTATCCAGAGAATTTTTTCTTCTCCATTTTCTTCATAATTATCATTAACGCTATTAATAGGGTTAATTGGAGAAAATGGAAGCGGTTTTTCACTTCTGGAAACCTCATTAACATTTTAGCTACACACAGATTTTTAAGTCCACATTTTTATATAAGATAGATATACTTTTTTCTTGAAATCTGCCTACGAATTTAAAATAAAACAATGACTAATTTAAAGAAATAAATCTTTTATGTCATGCTTACGTTTACGCGACCCATCGCGGTAAATGTGAATCAGTATTACTTTCTTATTTATTGCAATTACCTTAACTAAAAGAAAATATACACATACTGCATACAAATCAAAACAAGACAAACATATGAAGGGATCAATTTCTGATTGTTTCATCTGAATTTTTTTATAAATTCTTTGGCTTAAAATACGGGAGAAATGTTGAACAAAGTTGGGTACATGTGATTCCGTAGGTCAAATGTACAAAAGACAATGTGGTTTCTTTACGCATTGGAACTCGGACAATCGGATTCGGCAATCACAACTACGTTCATTTTTTTCTGAATTCAGTTATATAAGACTATTCCATCATAACCAGGCTGAAAACAACGTTTTAAAGAAGGTAATATTTGGGGTAACTTGGGAAGGAGAAAGTCGTTAAACGTTGCTCATGTGATTGTATAAATCATTACGTCTTCCTACACACTGTTACGTCTTGTAAACGTTTTATATTACCGGGTTCACTGACTATTCAGTAAAGGCAACTGATAAATAGTTTGGCCCAAGTACGTCGTCAGGCAAAATCGTTCGCGTCGGCAGATAAAGAGTGCTTACGAATTAAATTGCATTTCAGATAAGCTCTGCGCCAGAAATCTGAAGCAAGTTTTGCGATGCTGTTGGTGTTTCATCTGCAATGCAAAAAATGCTTCATCTTTCCTAGTCACTCTGCAAATACTAGCACACCTTAAATCACCGTTAACAAATTGAGAAAAGTGTGATTTATTTAGTCAAAAAACAGTAAAAAAACTGGGGGAGATCATCTGCGCACGTTTTCTTGAGTTCCAGAATCCCTTTCTAACATTTTATCTATAAATTGATGAGATCCGTAAATAATGAGATCCGACGCCACCCTACCGTCGGGTAACGGGGATATCCCCAACCAGGTATCTCTCACCAGCGTGGCAAGCTCTAAGCTCCTGACATGTGTGGTAATGTAGTGCATGTAAGAGTGTTTAAGGGGCGAGGAAAGGACAAGGAAGAGGAAGGAAAGATCACGCGCGGTCCGTGTCGCATTGTTGAAGTACTGCTCTGACAGGAAATACTTCCTTTTTAGTGTCTTATGGTAAATCATTAAAATATCATCTAATTAAGTTGTTTTAAAACATCAATAATTTAGTTATTAGAAGTTGTTACAATAAATGGAAATATGTTTTCATCAGTTTAGTATTTAATCTGTAAGATTACGAAGAAAATATTCAAAACTGATCTGAAGTATTTTGTAGAATACAATTAAATTGGCGCAGTAGTTTTTCGCCCAAGCGCCATCCAAAACGGTGGAGTGTGCTCGGCTGTCGTCAGAAATTTTCTGGCCTGTGCGTCCTTTCTTCACTTAATATTATTGCCCCCAATCTTATTGTAAGGTGCAGTCAGCATCGACAACTACCTCCGACTTTAATGATCATAAGTTGTAATACACAACACAAATAAAAACAAATAAAATGAATACACTTTTTTACTGAGCTATAATATTTGCACTTTTTGCATTTAAAAGGGAGGGTGTAGTCGCAAGCGTTACGTAATTATTTAGTGATGTTCAATTGCGTGGTACGAGTGTGTTACAGGGGGGAAAGAAATATTCAAAATACTCCAAGTTTGCGATACATAATTTATTGACGGCCCCTAAGGCAGTCTTGTATTGAGAAGTCTCCCCATCATTCACTGTTTCCACGCATCTTGGAGACTTCAATTATCCAAGGCTCTCAGCAATTGTTAGAGCTCCCCAGCTCGAGAGGATTTCTCTTTTATCTCTGGTGATTCCCTTGGCCGGTGGCTCAGGGCATCAACTGATGCCCCTGCAGTTTCTCTGATGGGGAGGTCCTAGGATCGAGTCCCAACGATGGCAGGATTTTGACACTAGCTTTTCAACTAGGTCGAATTCAGTCGCTGTCTGGAGGAGAATTGGACAGGCCGGCTGCTCTGATAGGTATAGTTTTCCGTGGTTTCTCCGATCAACACCAAGCGAATGCCGGAGCAGAACTTTAACAAACGGGCCATGGACTGCGAGCGATCTTTCCTTGCTCTTCCTCGTCTTATCCTTACCCCCCCCCACACACACGCACTTGCAGGCACTTAATTATCCTAAATGGCCTTCCGGTCGGGAGCTTAGAGCTTGTGGTGGAGCTCCGCTGGAGGTACTGTGGGAATACCGCTAGCCGACGATAGGTCGGCGCCGGATCACACCACCCAGCGGGGGAGACCACCGCCTCCTCCCGAGCGAAACACGCTTTACCCTTACGGGACTAATGACCTTAGCATGTGGAATCACTAACAACCAATCAACCCCTTCGTAAGGTCCCCCTGTGGCTCGGCCATCGCGCATCGGGGCTGCTCGGGCGCGGGGCCGCAGCATTTAGCGCAAGGACGCGGAAGGCCTTGGCCGTGCCAGGGGGATGACGTCACCGGCCCCAACGCAACGGCTGCGTCGATCGGCGCGCGGGCCGACGCGGCGCGGCGCGGCGCGGCCCGCTGACCTGCCACGGGTCGCCGCGACCCCACGCGACCGCCCTCTTCGCAGGGGACGGGGGGGAGGAAGCTTATCGGGCGCCCCCCGCGACGGAGATAGCGCGAGGTCGCGATGGCGGCTGTCTCCAAGAGATTCGCCAGCTGTCGCTTCGCGCGCCCCCACTGGGGAGTCACGTGCGCCTGCGCCTGCGCGCGCGAGGCAGGAGCTTCGAACACAGCGTGTAGTGCGATTTATTTAGTCGCATGTGCATCTGCTGCACGCTGTACTATAATTTATTTAACCATGCACTTTACTTAAATCAGCTGTTGCGGTTTCATCCAATCGGGAGCTACAGTGACGTCACTATGGGGACGTTCAAGCTCCCGATTGGACCCGATCCCGATTGGATGAAACCGTGAACAGCTGACTGATGTCAAGTGCATGGTTAAATAAATTCTAGTATAGCGTGCAGTATTCTCGACCTTCTGCGCATACGTTAAGAGTACACACATGTGAATCGAAAAATCCAGGATTCAAGTTGAAAATTCAGGAGTCAAGATGAAAAATGCACTATACTTACGGGACTAACGAACTTCGTGGTTGACGCTCCCGGAATCACTAATCAATCAATGATACGCTTGCTCTGATTAATGAAAAGCTTTTCGTCATGAAAACACCCGCCAAATGAAAACACCCGCTGAATCAAATCGCAGAACGTAATATTTTTTCAAAATACAGTTCACAAGAGTTATAAACTCTGCATTTTAATCTCTTAATTAAAAATATATTAATTATTTAGATTGACACGGTAGAACCGTGTAATGTAGGTAGTTTGTGACGGGCGAATCCAGAAAATACCTTAAAAGGGGGTAGGGGGTCAGTTCATCCCTCTTAATGTTTTCGAAGCGATCATTTTTTAAATGTTACATTGAACAAAACATATTTATATTCTTAGAGGGCATTCTCCTTTTTATGTGTTGCGATCACCCGGTAATAATTTCTTTTAAATAAATTGAGTAAAATTAGCAAAATACGTTTTCTGGCACGGGGCCGTGTCCCCCTCTTGGATCCGGCGCTGCCTTACGACCAATACTTCCATGATGAACGTTGGCAAACGGCAATAACGCAGTATTTCGTATCGCGAGGTCCTGGGGGGTACCGATCACGAGTGTCCACGTGATCGTTTTTTCGCTCTTCGATATTCAGTAAACATTCATCGAATTATAATTGCTGTGACGAAGTCCGAAGAGATTTGAATGCCAGTTGCACGCATAATTTCGGTTTCAGACTAGAACTTTAATTATTGCTAGGATCTCCATAGCTCACAAAACTTACTGATTAGTATTTTCTTCAATGGACTGTGGTTTAAGTTAAAGATTTTTTCTAAAAATGCTCTAATGGAACCTTCTGACAAATTATTGAATTAATATTATAAATTATGTGGGTAGAGATCAATTAGTTATTTGTTAATAAAAAATGTTGTAGTCTTAAAAATATTAATTTTTTCTATGTAATCTTGAGAAAAAAAAAATAATTTCAATAATACGTATTTTCGAATACTATTTTTGCGCATTATTTGCTGCGAATAGTTTTCAGGAGATTCAAGTTCATTGCTTATTCTCATTTTTCACCAGCATGTGAATGTGTTTCATATAGCCAAGGCATTGGCATGAAAGCAAAATAAGCATGTCTTTGCTCACGACAAAATCCTATGACTAATTCACAAAATCTCGGTCTGAAATGATGCTTTGCCCAAATAACCATCCCAAGGCAGATATCATGAGTACACTGACAAGGCAATGCTTGTTTTCTATTTTTGGTAACTAGGAGGACTGATAATTCTTCTGCTTTAACAGATAAACCCCTTCAACCGGAATTGAAATATGCTTTTGCTTGTTTAATTTGTCAAACGAAGAATATATCATGCGTTGTTATTCATTAAAGACATTACTCTGTTTGCAATAAAATATTGCAATTTTTTAAACTATTTCAATGGAATGGAAAATATGAAAATGTACTCATGAAAATTATGATATCCTCCTTTTTATTGCATTTTTAAATTGTTCCGACCAATTGTTATTTAATATTAGCTAACAGTTTATATGCATTTACTTCATTTTTATAAAGCCATCTGCCCAATTTTCCAAATGGTTTTCTTCTTTGTAGAGAAGATAAATCTCGGTAAAAATCTTGCTTTGAGAGAATTCAAACAGTTCCCGCCAGAACCAAAATCAGGACAGCCAATCACATGACAGATGCAGTCTTGCAGAGGCACAGGTAGATGCAGTCCGGTGCACAGGTGTTTATTTTTAAGCATTTGATTTATCATGTTTCTCCATGCAGTCACTCAGACTCTAACAAGTAGGAGTAGGCGCACGCATTGGAACGATGAGTTGGGTCGACAGGTACGTAACATTAGGATGACCTTGACCGTTGATAAAGGTTGATTATCATCATTAAATTGTGACTATCATCTGAGGAAGTTGCAACCCTTTCTTGAACACTGTGGATGCTGTTAATAGTTTGTCACTCGCATGGGATCTTGTCTTTGATATTAGAACTTGCACTATGTGCAGGTCAAAGGCGCCTGAACCCTACGACGTAAACTCGACTGATAAGAAATGGTATATGTAGCTCCGAAGCCAGTGTTGAAGCGATCAGTTCTGAGGGTAGTTGCGAGTGGTGTGTACCTCTTATAAACATATTTTTAATATTAGTGTTTTTGTGGAACTTTCAAGAAAGTTAATTTTTAAACGCTACCACAGAACTTGCTTCAACTCTGGATTTTATGTTATTCAAATTGGAATTATTTAATTTAATGATATTTTACAAGAACGAATTGAAAATGTCAGAGTGTTATTTACATCGTGTGAATCCAATATATTATTCTGATTACTCTGATACATAGACTTATAAAGGACAAATGTATCTATCTTGTATCATCTAAATTTTGAATAATTGGCTCGCTCCATTTTAAGCGTGCCAAGTGGTGGAGAAGATATCGCTTCAGTGTGGAAATTGTGGTCTGCGTCCAGAGGAGACGAAGAACTAGATCCTCAGCTTAGTTTGGAAGGCCTAACACCCAAGAAAGAGTTGGATACTGATCAGACCAGCACTGAGAATAGGAGTGCTATCATGGAGATTGTGTCAAATGTAAGTATACATTTTCAGTTTTATGAATAACCAATGTGAAATTGGACATGAATGTGATGTCCAACATTTTTCAAATTTCTCATAACCTATTGTTGTTTCAGAATCCTATCCTGAAGTCATTTTTGGCTGGCTCACTTTCTGGTACATGCTCCACAGTAATGTTTCAACCACTTGATTTGGTAAAGACAAGATTACAAAACCCTTCACCTGTTGCCATTGGGTAAGTTTCTTTACTTTTTCAAAGGAATGAGAAAGCACTGCTCTTTCATTAGTATTGATAGGAAATAAAGGTTATAATTGTTTAACCTTTTCTCATTTAAAATTTAAAAAATTGCAGAACTGCTGCTTCTGGTGCCTCAACATATTCTACTGGAAGTATGATTTCAATTGTGGGTCGGATAGTTCAGAAGGAACACATATTTGGTTTGTGGAAGGGCATGACTCCTGTAAGTATCTGTTGTTAATTCACTAATAAAACAATGTACAAAGCAAAACTATTTAAAATAGTCCTATATTTTTTGACTTAATATTTCTTTATTCTTCCAGTCCTTGACACGATGTATACCAGGAGTTGGACTATATTTTATGTCTGTTGATGTAATGAAATCACATTTGATTTCTAATGAACCGAGCCCTCTTCAGGCTGTTGCAATAGGAATGTCTGCTCGGACATTGAGTGGTGTCTGTCTCATACCAGTTACTGTTATAAAAACGAGATATGAGGTTAGTGAAGTTCTTTAGTGGCATTTTATATTTTTGTAAATGTTTTAAGCAATATAGTTTATAAATTGCACTGGCTTTTAAATTAAATTACTAATGACTAAAAAAACTAAATCTTAAATTTTTATGTTCAAGTCTGATAATTTGTCAATGATTTTTATTTTTATCAGAGTGGAGTGTACAATTATACTGGTGTAATAAATGCTTTTCGCATTATATATCGCACAGAAGGTCTAAGAGGTTTGAGTTGTGGATTGCTTCCAACTCTCGTGAGAGATGCACCATTTTCTGGTTTATACTTGATGTTTTATACTCAGACCAAGAAATTGACTACTGGTAAGCATTGTTTTTTAAAATTCTAATTGAATGTATTTCACGATCATAAATAAAAGACGAAATCAGCATTTTTTATTCTTTAATAAGATGTACAAATTGAGATCAAAATGACGTTTCAAAATAAATATAATTTTATTCTCAACTAATTTTTTGTAGAGATGTATTGTTTACTGTAATTTAAAGTATAAATTTACTAAAAAACAAAAATACAGAAAATTAAATGTTGAAAGCTATTTTATTTCAGATTGGCAAAAATCAAGTTTATCGGCACCTGCCAACTTTTGCTGTGGAATTGTTGCTGGAATAATGGCATCTATTGTTACTCAGCCTGCTGATGTTTTAAAAACCAAAATGCAGCTATTCCCTCAGAAATTTGATGGAATGCACAGTGTAGTTCTCTATGTGTACCAGGTAAGCCTTGATTCTATAATCCAAGAAGTATACTTCATTTAATTAAAAATCATGTTCCTTTTCAACCTAAAACAACCAGTTATAGAGAGTAGATTGTGGGTTTAAAACTATTTTATATAATTGAACAGAAGAAATGCAACCTACTTAATTTTGAAGATTTGGTTTAAAACTTAGTTTAGTGTAGGTCTACATGTAGGATTAGGTACTCCTGTTCTTAGAACTTCTTTCGTGAATATTAAATTGTAGAGTATTGTCTGAATAATATTTCTGTCTACTTAACAGCTAGTGGGTGTCGGGGGAGGGGGATTCAGTTCTCCAATCAGAGACATCAAATTATGATGTCACTGCAGAGTTGCCAATACTAAGTAAGAAAAACATTAATTCTTAACTTTGCAAAGCAACTGCAAAACGGATGATTGCCATTGCTGCTTGGGTTACTCATTATGTGTGGGATTCTGTGTCATTCATAGTGTACTCTTATTGCCATTTGTTTCTTTGTACTGCTGCTATTGTTGTGATCCAAAGTGAGAACCCGAATAGCCTAGACAATAATAATAATAATAATAATAATAATAATAATAATAATAATAATAATAATAATAATAATAATATTTATTGAGTCACATATACAATTACAATCGTGTATGACGAGTCAATATGATGCCTTGGGTGGAGAGAGTGAAGTTATATTACTGTTCAGGAGCAAACAAGGGACCATCTCAGCATTTGCTCAAAGGACCAGGGAAACTGAACAAAACCTGATCGAGATGGGGTCATTGGCCTAGAAATAAAATACTTGTTACAGTTAGATTAATATATTATACAGTAGATAAATTATCTGCTAATAATTAACATTAATAATAATAATTACATTAACAATAATAATTACATTAATAATAATAATTACATTAATAATACATATCAATTATGTTTGCAACTACATCAAATTTTACAATAGTAGTACATTCTATATTTATAACTTGAAATGGTGAGGAGGTAAGTTTTGACCAGTTTGTTTCTTCTTCTATTCTCCTTCTATTTCACAGGATCATTTTCAGCTTGAAACAGTTCATATCAAACAGAAGGTCTAAAGGAATAAGAAATTCTTATTTATTTATATTTTTTAAGGGAAATGTTGTAATTTGAAAATTCCTTTACACTGTAGAACATGTTGTTAAGCAGGAAAGCTTTCAATTTACTTTTAAATGTATGAATTGTGTTTATGTCTTTGATATCATTGCCTAGTTTGTTGTAAAGTGTAATGCCCTCTATTAGGGTACTTTTTTGATAAAGTGTAGTTTCAGAGTGGGGAACATGTAGGTTATCCTTTTGACGGGTGTTGTAGTTATGTACATCAGAATTTAAAGTAAAAGTGCCTTTGTTTTCCATGAGAATTTTCTTTGTGAAGACCACTATTTCAAATATGTACATGCATGGTAGAGGAAGAATCCTTAGTTTATTAAACAAGGGTTTGCAAGACTCCAGCTTATGCTGGCTCCAGCCAGTGCTGGTCATTGTTCGCAGTATTCTTTTTTGGATAATAAATGTGCGAGTGCTTTCAGGGGCATTTCCCCAGAATATTATTCCATATTTTAGGTGTGAGTGCACATTTGCAAAATACATTGTTCGAAGTGTCTCAATGTTGGAGCTTGACCTGAGGGTGTATAGGGCATAGCAAGATTTGCTAAGCTTCTTGTTAAGATTTGATATGTGAGTGTTCCATTTTAGGTTTTCTTGAATTGTTAGTCCGAGGAAGGTAGTTTCATGAGATATTGTTACAGGGTTATTGTTTATGAGCAAATGCTGTGAGAGTTTGTCTTTACATCGAGGATTCATGAAATTTAGAGAGACTGTCTTGCTGGTGTTTATGATGAGTTTGTTGTCTTGAAACCATTTTACTAGTGCTTGCAAAGTTTTGTGAGTTTCTTTTTCTAATGATTGTTGTGTTTTTGCTTTGATGATGTTTGTGTCATCTGCAAACAAAATTATTTTGTTGTTCCTTAAAGCCAAAGGCATGTCATTAATGTATATAAGGAATAGAATTGGCCCAAGGATGGATCCTTGCGGGACTCCGCAATTTATTATTTGAGGACAGGAGTAGTATGAGGAGATTTTGTTTTCTTTAGTGTGTTGGAGGGCAACTATTTGTCTACGGTTTGATAAATATGATTTGATCCATTGGCCTGCAATGCCTCGAATCCCTAGCATTTCTAGTTTTCTTAAAAGTATATGATGGTCAATGATGTCAAAGGCTTTTGACAAATCTAAGAAAAGGCCAATGGGAATTTCCTTCTGATTTAGGGCAACAAGTATGTCATTTAAAAAGGAGAAGATGGCTGTGTCTGTGGATCTATTACTCCTGAAGCCATGTTGTGCATTTGTAAGGACATTATTTGCATTGAGAAACTGTTTGAGTCTATCATTGAAAAGTCTTTCCAGAATTTTTGAAAATCCTGATAACAGGGAAATAGGCCTGTAGTTCATTGGGTCATAACTATTGCCCTTTTTAAACAATGGTTTAATTTTTGCAGTTTTGAATATATCTGGAAACATGCCTGATTTTAGAGAGTAATTGCAGATGTGAGAGAGTGGTTGCACTATACATGGAGCACTGTGTTTAATAAGAAAATCTGGAATGTTGTCCATGCCTGCTGATAATTTATTCTCCATTTGTCCAATGATTTTTAAAATTTCAGAGGGGGTTGTTTCATATAAAAATATGAGCATGGCTCCTAGTTTATGTTTTCCTATCTGGTTCATGTGGAGACCATGCCGAGTAAAATGTTTTGTTTTTTTTTTTCTTTTTCAAAAATAAAGAAGTTTATTAATTAATAAAATATAATTTTAATTATCGAATTAACACAAAAGTCACATTCTGCAATTTGTGTAGTATTACAGAATCGTCGGGAAATATGTACTATATTGCCCGAGATATTGAACTCTCGAAATGTGGCCTCATGAAAGAAATTGATCAGAAAAGTTCAAAAATATTCGTGGATGAAAGTGGGGAGGGGACTTTTAGAATTTAAATTAAACACTACTTTTGTTGCAGATTTTGATTCTGTGTCAAAATCGGTAAAATATCCGAAAATAATTTTCCGGTTTCTGTTAGATCGCGTTATATCAAACGAAAAACAAACATGACTTGGGGGAAAGCACGTTGCACTTCATAAATCTGCGATAAAGTATACCAATATGAGAGTTCTGTTCTGGGTCATTTAAACAAGTACATTTAAACAATTTTTTCCGAACTCCTTGGCGTAAGGCAATCTTGAATATTAACACACGGGTACGTTGGAGTGAAACTATGCGCTCATGAAATTGGTATGATTCTACGATCTTCCTGAATCTTCCCGAGTGCTACTTCACACGTGTATTACTGTAATTTCAACACAGTCTAAAGAAATTATAATTTAATTTTTCAATCCAATCTAAATACTGAGGCTGGATAGCAAGTGTAGCAAGGAGAATTTTCCCCAGCCGTTCACACATTTCGAGACCCGATCTCTACACCGATACGAAATAGAGGTTATTGAAATGTTGGTTGTCGGTTAAGAGGCACTTGAGAAAGCATAATATTTACCCTTAGATACACGTTAAATATTAATTGAACACTTCAATCTGCATAGCATATTTGATACACAATTTTTATTCAAATAAGCGGAGAAAATGTTTAACATTATGAATCATATTATTAACACATCTTTAATAATATAGGCATTCGATTTAAATCTTACTATTATATGCAGAGGCTGATACAAGGAGATTTAAGTCGTTCATATCTTAAGTTTTAAAGGATTATTCGAAATGTAACTATTGTATACAATTTTACACGTAACTACTTTTCTGAATTTTTAAACTGATTATAATTCTGTTTCTCTTGCTTGGCGTTGAAACGTTAATCAGGATTAAAACTGTTAAAAAATTAGGCCTTCTTAAAAAAAATCTTCGTAATATATTCCAGTTAATGTTTAAAAACAAGTTATTTATGATCATTAACAAATTCAGTAAATATAAAATATATACGTTCTTCGACACATATTAAAATTTTATCACTTCGCATTTTTCTCACGTTGCGATGATTTTCTGAATAAGGAAATAGTATGACATGTATCGAAAAAATGGCTCCGTCTTTCTCGGAATCAACATTAATAATATTTGAAAAGTACTTCCTCACAAATACACATCACTTTTTTTAAAACATTACACAAACCCCAGCGAGTACAGTTCAGCGATAATGGTAGACGCATGTCTCGCAGAACGACGAGGTAGCCGTGGAACCTGGACATCAAGTAGCCTGGGCGCCCGTCGCGGAGTTCCCCGTTGGGTTCTCACTGCAGAATGTGCATTACGACGAAGTCCCGTGTTAGAAGTCGTAACGGGTGGTTCCGTTGCTACCAGGCCGCCAGGAGTACTTTCAGAACTACTAGGCGCTGTAACCGGTTGCGCTTCTGGCACCGTCGATCGGATGGTCGAACCGGATACGACAGTCCCATTCCCTCTTCCTACACGAACTGTTGGCCTTGCTGACCGGCGAGACGTAGTTTGGGAACTGTGCTCCACTCGTGACCTTACCGTAGCTGGAGAATACCGCTCCACTGGTGGCCCCACCGAACGGCGAGTTACAGAATGAGAATTGCGCTCCACTTGTGCCCTTGCTGAACGGCCACTCGTAGCTGGGGAATTACGCTCCACTCGTTCCCTTGGCTGGCCAGACGTACCTTGGGAATTACGGTCCACTCGTGCCCTTAGGCCCGCTTCCCACGGCGCGGCCGCAGCGCGCTTCGCAGCAGCGCGGCGCGTAGCAGAGCATTGGTTTGAATGGAGGCCTTCCCACATGCAGCGGGTGGCGGCTGCTGCGGCAGCCGACGCCGAACTCCAGCTACGCGAAGCGGAGGAGGGGGCACGCGCCACCTCTAGCAGAACACAGCTTTAAATGGGAGCCTTCCCACTGCGCCGCGGCCGCAGCGTTCTACCTGCTCGGGTCCCTTCGTTCGTCTTCGCCGGAGGGTCGGCGAAACCTACCCCTCCAGACCCCCCCCCCCTTCCACGGCGGGCAGCGGTGGCGGCGTCGGAAGAGCTCTGCTCCTTGAACGAAGCGCGCTGCGGCCGCGCCGTGGGAAGCGGGCCTTAGTGAACGGCCGGACGTAGCTGGGGAATTGCGCTCCGCACGTGCCCTTGCTAAACGGCCGGACGTAGCCTGGGAATTGCGCCTTGATAACGGCCGGACGTAGCTGGGAGACTACGCTCTACTCGTGCCCTTGGTGAAGGGCCGGACGTACCTGGGGGATTACGTTCAAATCGTGCCCTTAATGAACGGACGGACGTAGCTGGGAGACTACGCTCCACTCGTCCCCTTGGAGAACGGCCGAACATAGCTGGGGGAATACGCTCCACTCTTGGCCCTGTTGAACGTGTTCTGGAGAGTCCGAAGCGCGCTTCCAGTCTCCTTAGATATCCACGTGCTGATGAGTGCGCTGTAGTACGCATTGCTGAGACCTGGCCATCATTCTCTATAGGCTGCCCAGCAACCGGAAGCGCGACTCCTTGTGAACAACCAACCTGAAGACTTTGTACAAAACTAGTCTGACCAGACACATTCACTGGCGGTGGGGGCGAATGAATGAGGTTTGCAATATCCTCCAGAATGATGCATCGGCCAACATTAAAACACCTGCCAACACCATAGAACCAGAAATAGGAGCTTCAACATGAGCCTTAGGTAATCATAAATGAACCATAAATATAGGCCATTTATATTTGGATTTCTACATATGGGACATTGTAGCATTTTTGCTCTACAATCGTTGCAGAAAGCGTGCCCATTTGGGCACATACGCACCGTTAAATTCTTGGGTCAAATAAACAATTTTCAGCATGGAACTTGAGATAAAGTACTTTTTTTAGAATTGCTTCAAAATCAGTTAAAATTTTTAAAGGATAATCTTTTAGTTTTATGCCTACGATGTAAAACAAATTTCTTCTTATACTAGCACTCTTTTTTTTTCAACATAAAATGCATCACTTGTGTTCTTCATGTTTTTAACATGTTTCTGTAACATGTAGTTTCTGATAATCCAACAAGTTGATTTGTTTCTTTTTCTTTCTTTTTTATAATAACATAATGTATTTACAAGATAGAAGCTTTTATGTTCACAAAATATTTTTTTCTCCCCCAGAAATATGGAATTAAAGGATACTTCAAGGGTCTGGTTCCTAGGATGCTGAGGAGAACATTAATGGCAGCTATGGCATGGACAGTATATGAACAGGTATAAACAATTTTAGAGTAATTAAGATTTTAATTCTTTAAATTCAGGAACTAAGAATTGTTGAATAATAACTTGCCTATTTTAATGATTACTAATTGGCCAATACCAATGTTCAGTCACATTGTATGTAAAAAAAAATAAATCTTATGAATTTTTTTATTTTTCACTCCAAAAGATCATTCTAAAAGTAGCATATTTTAATATTATATTATTTAAATTAATCTTAGGCATTATATTCATTACATATAATCTTAAGTATACATTAAATAATGTATTTTTGTTTTGTTTTTACAGCTTACTCGGAGTATTGGACTAAAATAAAATAAATTAATAACTTCTGAACTGAAAATCTCATTGTGAAGATAATGGAGAAAATTTGCTGATGCAGTTCCTCCAGTAAAGCAAGGGTGCAAGTTATGTGCTTGGAAATAGCTAACAACTTGAATTGCTGAGTGAAATGATTGATCATCCTTCTTGCATTATTGAGTTGAGATGAGATACAGATGCCTGTTTCTGATGAGAAACCTGAGCACACTCTAACTTCTGTGCATATAAAATGGATGTCTCATATAAGAAAGGCAAATTGATTACATGAAAAAAAAAATGAAAAGGTGGCAGGAGACAGTCAGTTTACCAAAGTAGATTACTCAAGTTCCTGTTTTGCCTCTGCTTTTGTGTTAAAGATGATTTCTGAGAGCTATAACTCAATAACTTTCACGTCTGCCACGTTTGATCACTTCCCCATATGAGAACAATTTGTCATGAAATTGTTGTCACTAATGGAAAGCATAAATTTCAATGTTCTTTCATTGTATAACATCTGTAATATTTAAAATAATAATAGCTACTTGTGAATATGATTTAACTATGATAAAATAATTTTTAAAAGTATGTATTGAATGTTGTTCTTAAACTTCTTGTAATGTAGGCATTAACTTCCATTGTTCCTCTGAAATTGTCTGTATTATATTGTTTTGTGACTACAGTGGCTTTATTTTTATTGACTTACTCAGCACAGAAAAATTATTTTGTTTTGCGTATGATCTAGTAAAGTTGTTACACTTGTGTATTCATTTTAATAAATCTTGCCAATGTATTCAAATAAAATTATTTTAATTGCATTGAACAACATTCTTCATCTATTGTGTGTACGTAAAGAAAATGCTGTGATACTTTGTTACAAATATTTTTGATAATTATATATGACTGATGAAATAATAAACTTTGTTGATAACAAAAATGTATCTTGTTTTTGTTCATTCCTGAATTCCAGTGTAACAATGTGCTTTATGGATGCAATTGTCATCTACAGTCTTTTGTCATGTAACTTATACTTCTGAGTAGTGTTCTAAGACAAAGAGAGTAAATAGTTTTTGTGTGTATATATTGTGTTATATATTAATACATTTCTGAGTGTATATATTTTTACTCCGATTTCTATCTATGAGCAAGCTGACAGAGAGGTAGAATAATTTTTTACAGTGTTTTCTTTGGCAGAATATAACTTACAGAGTTTTTGTCATTTTTACAGTTGATATCCTGGACAATTTTTCAGTATTTTTCGTCTTTTTATTCACTTCAGAAGAAGATAGAAATGCGTACTATACCCTGTAACTGTTATGCTGGACGTAGTAGTAGTTCACTTCGTTGGGAAAATTGGAAGAAACCATTGACATTTCTTGCTGTGTTATTAGCTTTGTGTAAGTTCAATGACAAGAAAAAAATTGTATATTTTTTAATGGAATGCAAAAAATGTTATTTGTAGGGAAAATTGTTGCAAGTTAATTTTTCAATATTTAAACAGCCTTTGCTTTATCCCAATTGTTTGGACGATTTGTACCATCTGATTCAACAAGCAATGTCAAAGCAGAAATGCGAGGACTGCATGCCAAAATAAACGAAATACATGTAAGTGGAAATTTTCTCAGATGGTATATTGAGTTCAATTTTGTGTTCTTAGAATGATATTTGAACATAAGAGAAGTCATGTTTCTAGTTCCTCGAACACAAGATGTGAAATAAAAATTAGTAGTGTAATTTGTGGACTTCCATGTGCACTTGTGCATATTCCATTTAATGTCAGTTGTTGAGTTGAATGTATTTTATGTCCTGATATGATGTTTATAAATGTGAACAAAAATAACTGTAGCAGTCTTTTTGTGTAGTTCATTACAGATTGCAATGTCTTGCAATTAGAAGCCTTTGGGTGCTTAATGTCCAAATTTCACAATGTCTGTTAGTGACTTAAACTGATATGGTAATTTCTATAAGATCTAAAGATATCAGGTTGGGGTTACATGGATGTAAATGCTTTCTCCTAAAAATAAATATTATTGGACTGCCTTTTTCTATCTCACCATGAACTGTGTTTTTTCTTTATAGACAAACTTGAGGGACTGAGTATTTTCTTTTGTTATAATAATTTTTTATTGCTTATTAACGTACATAAAGCATCCAGCAAAGTCAGTCTAGAAATTAATTAAAATTACAGTAAGTTAATTTCATTAACTTTCTGTAATAATATAATAAGTTAACATTATCTTTCTAAATTACATGATAAAAATATATGTAGAGAGATTTTGTTATATTGAGATACTTAGAAGCAAACCAACTAATCACAAGTAAGATATATGTAACAAGGAGTTTTTCTTGTTTAAGAAGTAGAGAGATTTTATGTTATATATGAAATCTCAGAAAATATCTCCCTTATCACTAAATACTTTTTATTGAGAAAGGACTTAATTTCTTTTCATATTAAATATCAACTCTTAGAAATTTCTAGTGACCAATTCTTTAGCAAAATTAACTTAAATTACTTATACATTTTCAATTTAACATTTCATTTTTTTGGCAGGAACATCTTGATAATCTTGAAAACTTACAAGTGGAAATGGGTAGAAAGCTAAAAGATCAATGTCTTGGAAATGACACAAAAAGAGACAAGAAATCAGAAATGCAATGCAGAGAAGGTGTGTAGTTGCACTTGTCTCTGAAATTATTCATTTGGCAATTTATAAAGAGTTTTGTGATCTTTGTAGACTTAAAAAAAGCCAAGTCTTGTTCAACATTAATTGAAGAAAAAGTTCAACAAGCAATTGCTACTTACGATGCTGATGATATTGGGTTAGCAGACTTTGCCCTAGAAAGTGCAGGTACCTTGAATTAGTTCTAATATTATTTACAAGATGAAGTCCAATATTAATGTTTCTTTAATACAACCAGTAATTTGTATTGATTATTGTCAAATAGGGCTGCAACAAATGCATAAGTCAGTTCATTAAAACCATTAATGCTTTAAATAAGTATTGAATTGTGAAGAATTTTTATTATTTTGGTGTAAAAAATGTGATAATTTGTCCAAATGTATTTTAAAAAATATGACATAACGAATAGAGCATCACATGTTTTATTTTTTGTTAATTTGCTTTTTCCACATTTTTTTGTTCCAAAATAGTAATTTTATTTTCCTTACCGATTTATGTAACAAAATACAAATATTACAATGAATTTACTAATTTACAAAATTAACAATTAATTTATGAATTTACAAAATATTCTTAAAAGTAAATATTATATATTTACTTTTAATAATATTTCATATTGAAATTTGAATCAAATGTTCTTGTATCCACTTTCTCTGCCAAGAACATATTCTTGCAGAAAAAAACATTGCATTTAGTTTTTCAGTTACTCTATGTTGTTGTCAATATCTACAACTCTAAAACTTTGATTTTAATTAATTGAGTTGTAATTAAAAATATAACCAAGTGTAGAAAATCTTATCTCAAGAAAATGAAGTAACTATTACATAATGAAGACATCTTGGTGTCCAAGTTTCTGCTAGAAGGATAAAATGCAAACTGAAGACAAAATTTTGTTCACGTACTGTTTCTGGTTTTTTATCTCCTTGTATACGTACATATATATGGAGTATGTATGTAGTGTAGAGAAAGTTATGCAATGCTGCGGAAAATTGATTTAGAAATCTCAAAGAAAATACATTTTGGGGTCCCCTGGTAATGTATGTAGTACTTGTAGGGAAAACATTCTTTATAATTTAGGGATACTTAACATAAAGCCCCTGTAACATTTTCAAAATTTTCTGAAAAACAGCTACAAACTTTTTCTTTAAATTTCTTGTATGAATATAGTAAAATACACTTATAAAGGTGACATAGGTCCAATTTTCATCATTATCTCCGAATTTTTGAAAATTGCAATGTTTGAATTTTTCCCGCTTCTTCCTACAACTACAAAATTGAAGATAAAGTTTTTCCCTTCATATAAAACTTCTCCATAATTAGTTCTTTCATTATGCTCATGTACACTTTTTTTTAATTACATTAGTTATCGATCAATATTTCATGTAATATTTGCAATTTTTTGTAATTACAAAATCAAGGTTTTCTCAATTTTTTTGCTTTGAAACTTTTGGTAGGGATAGTGCTAAATGAACTCTATGAGATGTCAAAAACGCTATATTACCCTATTATTTTTTTCACAAAAATGTAATTTTTTTAACTTGTCTCTCACGTCGTTAATTAGCGACAGTTTGTTTACATTAATGTATTTATGAGTACACGTGCTTTAAATAATGTGAGAGAAAGTTTCCTGAAAACTCAACAGTGTTGTGTGAAACCTTGTTCAAAATTCCGCATTTTCAGAAACTCTCAAACACCGTTTTCTGAACTAGTGGTGCTACATAAGCACCACATTCTCGCAATATTACTATGTTATCGTTATGTATGACGGTGCGTCCATAATGCTTCATTAATTTCAATCAAATTTACGTAAAAACTGCTAAATTTTATTCTCTCTCTCTAAATTTTCTCTCTCTATTCTAAATTCATTCTCTCTCTCTCTCTCTCTCTCTCTCGCTCTGTATATATATATATATATGTATATATATATATGTATATATATATATGTATATATATATATGTATATATATATATGTATATATATATATGTATATATATATATGTATATATATATATATATATATACATATATATACATATATATATATACATATATATATATACATATATATATACATATATATATATATATATATATATATATATATATATATATATATATATATATATATATATATATATATATATATACACGAGCCATACTTGAAAATGGAGTTAACATAATATTTTTTACCGTTCCTTATTACATATGTGGAGGAAATTTAAAGAAACAATTGTAAGCACAAACCCAAAACTCGTTTTTTGTTGTTGTTTTTTCTTCAAAAAATTGTACATAATCTTTTTTAAGGAGCTAATTTCGTACATTTTTGTATGAGGCAAAAATCTATCTTCAATTTATAGCTTTAATTATTTTTGTTGTTGCAATTTTCGAAAACTCGGGGATATCAACACGAAAATGAGATCTATACCACTCTCTTAAACGCCATTCTCCCTATTCAATAACAAAATTTAAATACAAATTTTGTAGCCATTTTTTTTTAAAAATTGAATTTTTCCTGGGGGGCTTCATGTAAAGTACCCCCTAAATTAAAATATGGGTTTCAAAATCCAGGGGCCACATCATCAGCTAGAACGATTGGGAAATATCAACTTTGGAGTAAATCGGATGAAAGGTTTATGCCGTAGCGTTGCGCATAGACGGACAGCCAGACGTTTTGCCATCAGTCGATTTTTCTGTATGAAGGACGCACAAAATATGGATCCTGGCTACACCAGGGGTGAAAGGATTTTTTTCTACAATAAGCAACTGGATTTATCCATTTTTCGTTTCCAGGGTCCGGCAATAAGAGTTTTTGTGTCGAATATTCGCCGTTTTCCGGCGCACGATTACAATACTTATGTTACAATCTTCTTATGTTAGAAAGTGCGAGAAAGTAAAAATGGGTCCAAAATTTTTCTTCAAATTTTGCAAGGGTAGTGCTACGGGCACTGTTAAAAATGACAAATTCATTTTGGGATACTGTTTTGTTGTTGGGTTTTTTTCGTCAAATATTTCGCCAATGTATTTGTTTAATATCTCTCACGCCGTCAATATGCACATTTTCAGCGGTTTGTCAGTTCCCCAAAATGACTTTAAATGAAGTTTTTCGAAAACTCAAAAATTGTCTGTGAAAACAAAGTTCAAATTTCGCATTCACAGCAAACAATTAAACGCCATTTTATTAAAAGTATCTCCAAAATTTTCAGTAAAAATTGCCATTTATGACGAGGTTATACTCTTCTTTAATATTATTAAAGTAATATTTCGGTTCTACTATTAGTAACCCGAAAAATTGAGAAAATGTCAAAAAATGTACTTTGGGCAGTGATAAATGGCATGTGGCATGAGGATGGGGCAAAACTGTAAAGCCAGTCCACACCAAGGAAATTAGAAAACTTTACTAAGAGAGAGTCTGTGCCATTCTGTTGCACCACTAGTTCATATTGTTGTATATTGATATTTTTCCCCAGTGGAAAATCAACTCCACAGAAATATTTCATATCACCAGAAGTAAAGATTGAAGAAATCACATGCTGAGCTAATGTTGGATTTTATTCCTGTACTTTCTACCAGACATGTAATTGATAAGATTTGTCATAGTTGTTGAATTTTTAATTTCTTGGCTACAAAGAAACATGAAATGATCACTATTTGAAAAAACTGTACCTGTTTTAAATGTTTAATTGTTGAAATTATGCTTCAAAAACCCTCTTGATCTAGCTGTTTCTAACTAAGATCTTGTTCAAGATACAAAACATTGTGACGTATATTATTAATATGCCATTATTATTCTTTGGGGGTACTTTCAGGGGTGTATTGTTGCTGCGATGGTGAACCAGTTCTGCCTTTCAAGAGTGGTCTAACAAAAAAGTTGTTTAGCTATCCAACCAAATCAAATGCTCTGATACTGGAAAAATTTAGAAGTGTGCCCCTGGGGGCTTTATTAATGAGTTTTAAGAATATGTTTTGAAGTATTTAATTATTAATAACAAAAAGTTTCAAAGTATTTTTTTTAGTTTAAATTTATCTATTATGTATCACATCTACTTGAAAACTTCTTTAACAAAAAATATTTGCCTACAGGAGGTGCTGTGATCAGTACACCAGACACAGAAAGTTATACTGTTGGAATACAGCCTGCTACTTTGTTTGGCATACCTCTGTGTTATCCTAAAAATACTCCTGGAGAAATGATAAGGGTACATAGTATGACTTGTAACCAGTGTATGGCCTTACTACTATTTGATTTTAATGTTCTTATGTACCTTTGATACCAACAGGCTAGCTCCCTTCCTGGAGAGTGTTGGGCATTTAAAGGTGGAAGTGGAGCAGCTATAATAAGATTATTGGGAACTGTAAACATAACCAGTGTTTCCTTGGAACACATTCCTCTGGACATTTCTCCAACTGGTCATACTAGAACAGCTCCTCGTGAATTTTCATTATGGGTAAGAATTTATTTTGATGGCTTCTACAAAATTTTTATGAATTCCATTATAAGGTAAATGGAAATAAAAAACCACAATGAAAAATACTACAGACAATATTAAGAACACACCAAACATGTCTTCCCAACTTCAATGGGTATTCAGCTTATAAATGAATGCAGAATTATAAAACAGGACAGTACAGCAATAATGGAATAAAGACTAATAATCTGAAGATTATGAATTGACAGTTCATTATCTCACCTGAAGAACAAAATTTGTTTTCCTTTTTTGATTCCCTTCTGCAGGTTTTGTTATGTTACTTATATTTTCTTTTACTTTCTGATCTGATTTTTTAAGAGTAAAGAAAATTCCCACCTTATCAATTTTTTAGAATTCTTTGACTCAAAAGAAAGAAAATTACATCTTCCTTCTAAATTAAACTAAATAAAATAAATGTTGTATATTATTTCACTTCTAAATATTCTCAGTAGTTTCCACCAATTTTAGTAATAATGAATTGATGAGGAATAGTTAGATGTATAAACAAGAAATAGACTGGCTTTGTTGTAAAAAGCAATGCCCCACATTTTTGTATTATGTATTCATTTCTCTTGGAGACAGATAATGCTCTAATAATAAACTTAGAATGCAATGATATACATTTAAGGTAGCATTCTTATAAAAGGCCAAGTTCTTGTAATGGACCAGCCAAGATATTATCCTACACAGGTAACAAGAGCAAAAATGCAGGTGTGTGTCATGCTTTCCATGGGAACCAAGTCAGGTTGTCAAAGTGCGTTTTAAGCTATTTTAATTAATATTGTTTCTTTTCCATTAAAACATTTTCTAGGTATTTTGCTATAGTATTACAACAGTTATTTTCTGAAGTAAATTAGTATATCATGAAGCTCTCTTCTGTATGTTACTTGTTTATTTGTAATGAACTCTACTACAGTTGTAATACTAAATTAAAAACACAATATATATGTATGTGTGTATGTATATGTATATATATATATATATATATATATATATATATATATATATATATATATATATATATATATAATTTCTTACCTATTTTAATTAATTTTCTTTTCACAGGGTATTAGTTGTCAAAAGGATGATCAACGAGTTTTACTTGGAAACTTTGTTTATGATAACTCAAGGAAACCTGTGCAGAACTTCCCAGTGCAGGTGCAATAAGATTACCTTTCTTTTAATTTGTTAACTTACATTTAAATTTCAGAATTGTTTCTCAGAAAGATGATTTAATACATCTCCTCTAGGGCTCATTTCACTATTTTTTAATTCTATTTAATCATTTAATGTCAAAAACAGAAAAAAGTAGTATATGACTCCAGAAGGAAGAAAAGCTACTAATAGTGTTCTGTTGCAAAGCGAGGGACCATTTCAACATTTGTTCAATGGATCAATGAATGAAAACTAGATTAAGATGGGGTTCATTAGCCTAGAAGCTGATTGCAATTGTTACAGGGGTATATATCATCAGATTTTTTTAATTCAGACTAATTATAATTGATTGAGAATATGGCATTGGCTCCTGATGGTACAACATTCATCACATTATTTGATGGTAGATTGCGTATATTGTTGGTGCCAGATCTCTAGCCTTCTTTCCATGTAGACAAAGGTTTTTATTTTTTTGTGGTTATGAGGTAAAAAATTTGATTTGAGGAAGTTAAGTGGACTTCAGATTCGGTTTCAGTGACCCCCAAAACATACAGGTAACATGGTCTGACCCATTGCTTAGAAATATCTTTAATTTTTTATATTTTTTGAGGTTATGTCAAAAAACTGATGTGATGGAGTAAAATGGACACTGAATTTGGATTTAGCGACACTAAAAACATATAGAAGACATGGGCTGATCCCCAGTCACATTTTTTGTGTGGCTGTGCTATTATACATAGGATTATAGTTGTGTACTTTTGGCTACACTTCATTGTAATAAGAGCTTATTGTGTGTTCTTGCAGAAGTAATTGATGTTTTTTGGGGGGGTTAAATAGTGTGCAACTTGTTAACAAAATGAATAAAAAAGTTAAAACATTCAATTTGCATTTATTTTGCACACACACACACACATGAGGCTTCTGACTGTCCGTGTAGGGCTGTTTATTTGCCAATCATTGTTTTCATTTATGTGTTTCATTGTTAATAGGCCCAATGCTTCTTTGTCAATCAACCTTTCAATTGTCTTTATCAACCTTTCTGTATCTTCCAAAATAAAAAGTGATCCATTGTAGAATTGATATGAGAAAGAGAGACCATTATCTTTTTCACAGCACATCTTCAATGAATTCTCACACTGAATTTTGGAAAATTGTTAGTTACTTCGATTTCAACATTTAAAAGTTGGTCATCATGAATGAGGCATCTACAAATGGATTAATTGTGTCTATAACCGGCAGAAATAAATTTTTATCCTGTAGGGGACATCAAACTCTCTTGAGGATAACAATTCCTGTTATCACCCTGTGCCCTGTACCAGTTATGATCCCTGTTCAGATACTATGTACATATGTAGCCACAGCATTATTGTGCATTCAAATCCTGTACATTATCAAAAATTAAATTTCATTGTTTTGAATTATTGTCAAAATAAAGCATGTTTGATGAGCATTGGCCATTCTAAGAAATTGGAGAAGAAATTAGGTGTTACATTTATTTCTAGACATGGTTAATGTGAAGCTTTGAGACAATATTTATTACTGGAGTCCACAAAATGGTGAATCACAGATGTCATGTTTTTGTGTTTTTATCTCCTAATTTTATTTTATTTTAGTTTCAGAGCAGTGAACCATTTGACCATGTGCTTGTAAAATTCCATTCTAATTATGGTCATCCAAACTACACTTGTATATATCGAATTCGTATTCATGGAAAGCTTAAGAAGACAGATTATGGATTGAGATAAGTAACTAAGAAGTGATACAAATTATGAGAAATTTGTATATATCTGATTCTAAAACAAATTATTAAATCAAAAAATTATAATCCATCAGTTTTGTTTAATAAATATCGTTGATACTGAAGATGGCGGCGTGTAATGGTTAACGTATTGGACTGTTATACCACAGTTGGCGGGTATAACAGACCCGATCGATGCCGTGGATTTTTAAGAGCGAAAAAATACTTACGCCCTTCTTTCGGAGTGGAAGTAAAACCGGCTGTCCCATGTTAGTAGATTTACTTGCATGTAAAAGATCCTCAAGCTTCAATGACGCCTCTCAGAAAAATTCAAATCGCCTGTTTCAAGAAATACCTCCTTTCTCCGCTAGTCGGTGAATGGAGCGTAGCGAAATCTGCGTGGTCAGACGGAAGAGCGGGCGTGATGGCCCGAGTCGCGCCACGTAAAATAAGGCATTAATTCAAATCAATTTGAGATCATTAGATACATTGGGAAAAGGTACAAGAATTGTGAATAGCTCTTTCCTCATTACTTTTTAGAAGAGACATATACAACACAGAATGATCTTCAGCTCTAATTGTGAGGTAATATAAATGAAATAATATTTTTTTCAAAATTTGAAGTTCAGTGAAATTATGCTGGTTCGCCCCATACTCAAGGCAGTCAATGGTGCTTGCATATGAAAGATACCTACTAACTTATCAATTCTCATTGTATTATATCATTCAATGCATGACGTATTTTGTATTTGCATGAAGAATTTTCCAGCAATAAATTTTAAAATTGTGTAATGAACATTGTCAGCCATACACTTTGGTGCTTTCATGACCATCTTCAGGGTTGGGCAGTATTTAACTTGTATCTGAAATATGTATTTTAAATACATTTGGTATTTGAAAATCTGTATTTTTTTTGGCATGTACTTTAGAGATCTATTGAAGTACATGAAGTAAGTATGTGTAAAAAAAGAAATACATAAAATACTTTAAATACAGGTGAAGAAGAAGATAGTTTAGAATGAGGAGTTTTTTTTCTGTTTGATTCTGTTAGTGAATGCACTTCATTGAACCAAACATAAAAGCTCCTTTCAGCTGTTGAATTTGGTTTCTCTTCATTTTTAAATGATAAATCTAAATCATTAAATGTACTTGACAATTATCTAACAATAAAAAAAGCATTTATTTGTTATAACACTAGTTTATGCTTGTCCATGCCAGTTGAATGACTGTTTTCCTTTGCAAATTTTATACATTCACCAACTAGGGGTTTATTGTCTGATGATTTCTGTGAAAAATTAGTCTTTAAAAGGAATACTTTCTCTTCACTACATAAGTACAGAGTAAGATGATAAAGTAAAAGAAACAAAGTATTAATATTTGGCTCAAATTCTATTGTGCTTTTTTGAAGGAAAAATGCAGGCTTCTTCACAAATAAGAAAATAGTTCCTCTAATGAATAAATGGTTAGGTCTAGACGTTGTAGGTTTTATATTCATAAGCTTGGATCAAACTTACAAACTTAAACATTCATTTTAGTTAGTGGGGGTTTGCTAACCATTTCCTAGGAAAATTAACCTCCTTAATATAATTTCCGAATTAATAAGAATCCATGTCATGTTTTTCTTTTTCATCTTATGGTTGTAGCATCTAATTATACCAAAATTTAATAATGCCAAATAGTAATGATATGAAGATTAATAGTAATGAAATTTACAATAAATTAGTTTTTGGAATTGATATTAAATATTAGATAAGGGGTAATGCATAATCTCTATAAAATTTTGTACCGCACCTGAAAGTTTAAATTAAATCCCATTTCCTTGCAATGGATAGCAGAGAGTCCCTTTATTTTCTTTAACACCTTTTAGAATTAAAATATTAATTTATTCCATGACTGACCTTATACTACTCGTTGTTTTCAACTAAATCATTTCTATATTACATAATTGTGATCATTTTTTTTATAAAAATGAAGATTAATGCAAAATAAAATACCACAATAAATTTTATTATAGGTGTGTGTGTGAGTGTATAATAGTAGACGTAGTAACAACAACATATATAAATGTGAGTAAATGCGGAATAAATGTTTAAAATATGGTACAAAATATGGTACAAAATGTGGAAAATGCAGTGAACCTAGTAAACAACGGTGGTGCAAATCCGCTCAGATAGATAACATATCAGACTCTTGACGTAGTATCTCGAATCATGACGTTGTATCTTGAAAACGAAACGTTTCTTTGTGTTACACGGGTGGCATTTTCATGCAATAATTTGCAGAGTGAAATTAGACAGGACTATGTGAAATGACAAAACACGAATTAAGAAACATTTATCTGTAGGTATGAAATGTAATTTAATGTAAGCGTCGAAGCAGATACGAATTTGAAGTTTCCACTCAAAGCGTCATCAGGACCTCGCTTGCTTATTGGCTTGCAGGAAGAAAACAGTCAGCTTGACATCGACGCGTACTGGTGTGCGTGCACCATTTGCTGCATTCAGCAACCACCTGTGATTAATGCATGTGACTTTGAGTGATTAGAACAAGTAATTGTTCATTGGAGACACTCTGCTGTCAGGAGCGAAATGGTTGCGATGGAAGTGTGCGTGGACTGTGTAGAATCTGCTGTAAATGCGGCGGCAGGTGGTGCTAACCGAATCGAGCTTTGCAGTGCATTGAGTGAAGGTGGCCTCACTCCCACCCGCGGACTATTGGAAATTGTAAAATCATGTGTGTGTATTCCTGTGTTCGCTATGTTGCGACCTCGCGCAGGCAGCGATTTTATGTACAGCCGATTGGAAGTTGAAGTAATGAAGAAGGATGCTAAACTGCTCATGGATGCCGGAGCCGATGGGTTCGTTTTTGGCGCGCTGGACGAAAGCGGAAGAATTGACGAAGATGTATGTAGAGAGTTGTTAAATGTAGTTTCCCCTTTGCCGGTGACCTTTCATAGAGCTTTTGATGTACTTGTTGATCCATTAGAAGGCTTAGAAACATTAGTAAGGTTAGGTTTTACGCGTATCTTGACTAGCGGCCAAGAAACGAGTGCCGAGAAAGGTGTTGGGTTAATTAAGAGTTTGATTTCGAAATCTGGAAATAGGATAAAGATTATGCCGGGAGCAGGAATTACTGAAAATAATCTCGCTAACATACTTAATGCTACAGGAGCTATTGAATTCCATGCATCAGCAAGGCGACCAAAAAAACTGTCTGTTAATCGTGTAGATGCCAAATGTCAAATGGGTTCTGTGGATGATTGTGTTCTTCTAATCACTTGTGAAAAATTGGTTAAAGAAATGGTAAGAATAGCGAATTGTGATTAGCCAATAGTCGGTTGATCCCGGGATGTTGGTGTCGGTCACTGAACCTTCGGTTCCTTCGGTTCACTGATTCGGTTCACTAATCTCGTGATTCACAAGGTTTCGCGGCAACCGAGCAGTTTGAATTGTGGAGGCTTTCTTGAAAAGTGCTTTCTTATAAAAGTGAATTGGTAATTATGCGTTGGATAGACTCAAGGTTGTTTATAGTGAACGCGAGGGCCGAAGGCCCGAGCCTCGCCGTGACTTGGATCCGGGCGAGCGAAGCGAGAGGACTTGCCTTTGAAAGTAAATTTGCATTTCTCTGCGGCGGACAAAGTGATTGAAGTGAAGAATACAAGTACAAATTTTGTGGCGTGGATTTGTGGTTTTTTTTGCCATTTCAAGTCCCTTTTTAATTGTTTTGTGTGTCTACCGAGATGGAAGGTATAAATTCAGGTGAGTGTTGAATAGAAATTATAATTCTTGCGATAACATAGTGACCATTAGAACATGCGAACAATAAACAAGGATTCAGTTCAGTGAGTCGATTCCCCTCTAGTGAACCACTTCAGTGACCGACACCAACATCCCGGGATATACCCCAATAGTCTTATAAATATAATTTACTCAAATGAGCTCTCAAAGGACAACAAGAAAAGCATATTTATTTAAAAGGAAACCATTGCAGTGAAGTATGAAATGTAGGTATCTATACAGCATGACCCCACAGTCTTAAACGACTTATTCCACCATCAGGAGCAATTGTCACTCGAATATATGAGAAAGGACCTTTTGCTTGAAGTGCAGATTCTAGATATATATGGTTTTTATGTGGTGAGAGCTGCAAAAGTTACACAAGGTTAAATATGTTATTGTACTTTATGAATTATCATATTAAAATGTTTTCAATAAATCAGACAATATATTTATGCACATACCTTAGCAGGAGGAAGTAGTATTTCCCAAAGAACATCTCCATTAATATCCTTTGTGCCTTCAACCTTGATAGAATCAGGAAAGTTTCCTTTGAAATGGCTTGTATCTACTTCAATCTCTTGTATTGTACCAGAGCATCCCAGTTTGAATATTGCCCATTCATTGCCAGGAACTTGCAAAATATTATTTTTATCAACTGTAATTGAGACAAATTTCTTGTACATGTGACAAGTGGAGGGACTGTTATGAAAGAGCCTTGTAGTTAAAATTCACATGAACTGGTGATAGTTTCATCTTCGTTTACCTTTCAGAATGCTTGGTCTGTCCAGACGCCGGGCAGTTTCCCATCCATCTCCCATGTCTTTTCCTGGATTTAGCTTCATTATATTACGTGGATGACCATAATGGGCATTGCTGTATTTCACACATACACTTCCATTTAATATGGACAAAAGATCAATTTTCTGTAATAAATGTTTTGTTTAAAATATTGGATTATTTTATATATCACAAAAAACATATGGATTTTTAACAAACAAGAAAGGTAAGAATTTAGAGTGCAACGAAAAGAGAAACTATTTGATACATTATTAGACCATCATTGGAAGGGACAGGGTTGGTATGTAGTAAGCTTAGAGAAATAAAGACCAGTAGTGTGTTCGTGTATACAGAAGAATGGGATTATATGTGAAAATAAAAGTTCAGGAAATGAGCCAGTCTTGGAAAAGAGGAAGGTTGGTGAAGGATGGGCGTGTACATAAGAGGGACAGAACCTCTGAATATTAGCCTTAGCCCTTAGCCTTATGTAATAAGGCTGTTGATTTTTGTAAATATATTAAATCCCTGATAAAAATGATTTACACTACCTTTGATAAATTTTAAAATTTACTGGGATGATAACAAACAAATGGACTTCTTTGTTTGTCTGGCTAATGATACTGTAACTGGTTTAGTAAGTATTATTTACTTATAGTGAAGGGATATTAAATTTGAAAAACTATGGCTTTTACTTCGATACAAAAGTCAACACTTGTTGTGCTATACTCATCAACTTATTGACTTGCTATTTTTCAATAATTTTAAAAATTATGTTTTTTTTATGCCTTTTTTGTTTCTTGCAAAAAAAAAAAAAAAATACATCTACCAAAAATTGCAAAATTATTGCTCATTTTTAATGTAATTTATATATCTATTTTTTTAATTTTTCTAGTTTATTTATTTAACTTAAAAAATAGATAGAAACTGTATGTAATTTATTATGGTTAGAAGTGTTTTCCGTGCATGTTTCTTAATATCTGTATCCTAAACCAAAAAAAAGTTGATTATGAATACAGGTGGAAGCGAGATTTTTTGACAAGAACTGGTAACTAAATATTAGCTCCTGTGTAATAAAAACTATTTGCAAAGGCAAATCAGCTACAGATATTGGACACTATTCCTCATTGTTTCCTTCACATAGGAATCAAATTACTACTGCAAAAACATGGAGAATGTTAATTTGAATAACTATATTCCCTATTAAACCCTAGCAAACTTGCACGGGAAGTGTAGCTAGGTTCATGTTCAGAAGCAAAACAAAGGGCCATCTCAGCATTCGTTCAATGGATCAGGAAGACTGGACAAAAACCTGATCGAGATTGAGACATACCGTATCTTATGTTGTTTTTTCATTCTTTTTTTTATTTTTAGCTTATTAATTATACTGAGAATATGGATTGAGTGTTAATCCTAACCATAAATTGCTTAAGAAAAGGGTAAATAGTGAAATAAAGGTTTTATCGGGATAAAAAATTTCCGTTTCTATTTATTGTGATATAAAATTTCAATTATATTTAATATAATAAGGGCCGTGCTAAATAAATTATGTTTTGTAACAGCAGTAAGCTATGCATGCAAGCAACATTGTCACAGGAAGTGCTGGCTTTCAGTTCACTAGTTCATTGCTTTAGTGCCATTGTTGCATCATGAGGAAGACAGAAAGGGATCTCCAGAGTGAAAGAGTGGCTGGTGTACTTTTGAAAGTTTTAGTAACTTGTGAAAAAGATGGTGGTGTCAGGGCCTATGTGTGAGTTGAGAAACTGTTAGTTAAAGTATGAAAGTTAGCTTGTGTTGAAGAAGTGAACGAAAGTAGGGTCAAACAGTTGTGAAAATTTTGGAATGCAAAGTTAATTTGAAAACTGGTTAGGAAAATATTAGAACCATGCATGGAGGGGGAGAAGAGTGTAATTTCTTTGAAGGTTTTAATTAAATATTGTTGGAAGGGGGAAGAATCAAACCATTAGCAAAATTTGAATTGAAGCAAGCATTTTACATTTTGAATTGATTTAATGATTTTGTGCTGAATGGACATCATTTGATGTTTGAAAAGATTTATTAAACACATGCAGATCCTGTGCAATTTTAAAACTATTGTTATTTGCCTATACATTCTAGACCTTAGCAATTTGTTTTTTTTGTTTCGTAATTTTCTAAATTGCTCGAAACTCCATATGGATGGGCAACATCATATGCACCCACAACATTAAAAATTACTATGGCCGTGCCAGTGTTGAAGGAAGTATAAAGTAAATATTAATATCTTGAAGTAAAGAAGGTTCAGCTTTCAGATAGGATCCAGTTATTGGACCAGAAGGTGAGGTACAATACTTATTACAAGCATATTTAGTCTTTTAGAATTATCCCGATGGTAACTAATACATTAACTAGCATTGTTAAAGTCAATATTACTTTTCTCTTTGATGCTCGGTATAGTCTCTAATTGTATAGAAACAATTATGCAACTGAAATTATTTTACTTAGCACAGACTTGTGTATCAGTTTATTGTTATCAGGCAATGTGTTGTAAAAAAATGTTCATATATTGTATGTGTATTAATTTTTGTAGTGAGCTGTTGATATTGACACCTGATGAAGATGTTTACGACGTCGAATGTTATAGGTATAGACATGTGTATTCTTCGAAAATATGTTCCCATCCTTGAATAGGTCATTTTTGACGAAAAGCACTGATTCGTAAATCAAGAGGCGAGGCAATGGTAGAATTTCTAGCTTAATAAAGAAAGGCTTACAAGAATCATGTGGGTGCGATTTGCCTCTTATTCGTACAATTCGTTTTTGTAATCTAAAAGTCTGGGTGCACTCTGGCGGGTATAAACTTTCGCGAAATATACGCGAGCAGTATGAAGGCGGGCTGAATTTGAAAGAATTCTGAACGCATTGTTAAATGTTAATTGTTAATTTTATGTCCATTTCATCTGAATGGATATTCCATTTAAAGTTTGACTGAACTGAGCAACCCAAACATTTTGTTACTTTAACATACTGTGACTCTGAATATTGAACGTACACTATGTAAGAAAACACAAACTGGCATAGAAAAAATATTAATTGCTGAATTGTGAGGAACAAAAAAATATATGTATTAATGCAAACATTCATCGCTCGTACATTACAAAAATATCTTGAAATATGTGAATAGATAATAAGTAAAACTTCTCCTAATGCATTTGCAATTCGCCACAAAAATTAGTGCGCAATTTTCTTCCGTTCTTCAGCAAGGACCCTCTTGAACTAGCTCTTTATTTGAAACTTTGCTTCTGTGCACGTTTTTCCAATTCCCCTCACGAGCTCTCAATAGGATTGAGTTCGGGTGATTGTAGTGACGTTTCAAGGTGCTTTGGTACATTGTTTAGCAACCACAACTTCACAATATGCGGTGTGTGGATGGGAAAGTTGTCCTGCTAAAAATAAATATGCCGACCCCAGTCCAACATTCGCTGTATTTCGTTTGACATTCCTTTTTAAAATTGATAAATATCCAACTTGGTCAACTTATGGTATCAATAAAAAAGAGATTCCTGACACCTGGCGCAGACATACAGTCTCGTACCATTATGGAGCCCCAGCCATGCTTTACAGTTGCAGGCAATTTATCTTAAAAAAAAAATAATAATAATAAAAATGTTGCGTCTTTAATTGTCGCAACGCGTCTCCAAGCCCCGCGGGTCGTTGTGCGCTTTGCGTTTCCGGAATAATCCTCCGTTAATATCAGCGCGGAAGTAATCCTCCATTAATATTTCATTATTTCCGTCACGTCTTGTCGCAGACAGTTGTCAAGAGGACCGCCAAGTAGTGTCTCCTCGTACGCGCCTCCTACTACGCGCCCTTGCGTCGCTACAAAGCGGCCAGAATAGGGAATGAATTAGGATTGAGGAAGGGTTTAGGACATTTCACAGGGGTTGGAGTAGCCTCTGTAAAGCATGCAAACTCGTTTTGCCGTAATAAATCTATATCTGCGTTAACATATCTTATCTCCGTTAACTTTCTTTCACACGTCCTGTTGTCCATCTGAACCAAATATCTTGAATATACTTTCTTCGCTGAAAATAACAGATTCCCAGAACTTGGAAGGGTGGTTTCTGTATTATTTAGCGAACTGCAGTCTATTGCGCCGATTGGCCGTACTAATCCAAAAGTTCCTCTTGTCTACTCTCCCGTTGTAACGTTGCGTTTCAAACGGTTTCTGTGGGTGCAGTTCTCCCTGTTGTTGACACCATCCATTGAGTCATTTTAACAACTCTTTGGCGAGGATTCCTACTGCTGTGATTGACGAATTTTTTTTTATCTCGTTCGTTGAGTATTGGTTTTCGGCCTCCACCGCTTTTCTAAATTAATCTGCCATCACACTTGAATTTGTCTATTACACCTTGAATAGTTGAATGACGTTTTCCATGCATCTTCACAATACCTCGTAGTGATCTTCCCCCATGGCTAAATTCACAATAAATCTTCATTTTTTCATTGTCGTTTCCCTTCTCGAGCTCATTTTCAATTCGATGTTGCTATCTCCAAATCTGACCATCGAGTAATCTGTCACTACTTTGTGCCCAGGAAAACATTTTAACGGATACGATTCAAGGCGCGCTTGTGGTAGTGTACGTGCATTTCTGTGCAACGCTTATTTGAAGGTAATCCACAAAATATTTAATTTTACATCTAGTAAAGCATTTTTAAGCTTTCAAATTGCACTAGTGCTTCCAGAAAACCTCAATTACCAAAAATTACATTTTTTCTCTCTAGAAATATTCATATGAGAAGAATTCGTGGTACCATAGAGGTGTCCAGAATGACGTCACATTTGGTGGGAATGTGTGGGTGACAACTGTTATGCACGTACGTGATTCCTAGAGAATTACTAAGTTTTTGCCTGTATTATGCTGTTGCTGAGGTGTGTGTGTGTCTTATCACATTTGTTATTTACAATGATATTCGTTTTCTGTCGGTTCTGGCTGCGAATTTCGTCGACAAATTCGATTTAAAAAAGCACTATTTTATCAACACACGTCAAGTCACTACCTTTTCTTTTTGAAAACAGTTCGAAGTAAATATTGTCCCGACCTTAGCGATGATGCTATTGTAAGGTGCTGATTTATAATAAAATGAAACATTTGGTTGTACGTGCCCTTTCTTTGGATATGAAAAGTGCCAAGGAATTTCGAGCCCCTGTACAATTGGGTAGAAGTGACTCCCGTATATTTTTATAAACTTTCGGCTTTTTAAATATTTATTTTAGAAATTTATAGTAACTATTATCATCGAGAGATAAATCACCTACATAAAACTTTAATAATCGTTTGAAAAAATCGAAAATGTTCATAAACACAGTCTCAAAAATGTTCGTGATTTTTCTCGAAGTGAGGAACTTTAAACAGTAAATTAATCAGAATTTAATATAATTCAACTATTAGTTTTTCAATACATTTGAATTAAGTATATTATTATTTAAAAATATAAATAAATATTGAACTTTTTAACATATTTTTTAAAAAATATTTGCAGTTTCCTGTGCTGAATTCAAATTTTAATGGTTCAATATTCAAGTCACACGCTTAAAATATTACTTTGTTTTAGTGGCTCCTACATATTACGATGCTGTGTTTGTACAATACGTTCAGGCAATGCAAGTAAATGACAACTTATTTATTGAGAGCTATGTCATTTAGTGGGTTGTTTATATTATATATTAATATTATTGCAAAAATATGGAAAATCTACACACGTTTTCACGTGAAACATCTGAGAATGACAGGAAAATGTTTAGACGTGAATTGCAAATTACTAAGATGAGTTGAACCTGTAACCTACTATTGACTTGAAATAACCATCTAACTGTTTTTGCTTCAAAGCAGAAATTTACTTTTGTCCTCTTTGTTCCGAAGGTGCTATACTTTTACATTCCTGATTTTTGGCATCTAAAAAGCTTATTGTCTCTTCTGGCTCCTTTTGCCCCAGTCCCCAATCAGACATAACTTGGTTATCGTGAAAATACAATTTATTTTAGAGAAAAATAACATCTCACTGCGATAAAGTGTACCTAAACAAAACAAAAACGTTTTAAAACCATTATTGGTAGAGGCAAACCTCCAGCGAAGAATGATTACGTTTTAAAAGAAAACAGAAGACACATGTCGTGTTTTATCCATAAGCTCATAGCCTGTTCCAGGCTGCTGCTTCCATGCAGAAGCGACGGTGCTGCCCTCCGAACTACTAAAAGTTAGTTCTGGACATATCTATTAATTAAAAGAGTAAGTTCAATTCTGAGAGCCAATGATGTTTACAGTTTATTTGAAATGGAAAACTGCATTGAAACAGTTTTCCCTTCGTTTACTGTTAATTTGTTATTACGAAACCAATTTGAAATATCTATTACTGCAGTATTTACTGTTTCTTTATTGCAAAGAATATTTGTATCATTCGTAAAGGGAACTGTTCTTACGTTTCGAATCGTCGAGGGCATACGTTTACGTATAGTAGAAAGAAAATCGGGCATTTGGCAATGAATCGAAAAGGTGAATAAAAAATTTCCATCATGCCATGATTTCTAATGACATCGTTAAGGTACGAACGTAACCAATCTAGGGCAACACCAGTGGCAAGGCGTCTGGTCATCGATAGATGCGCCGTTATATAAATAATTTATTTTCAATATTTTAGAGAAGAATTGAATATTTGGACAATACAAACATTTTAAAGATATTAGTAAAAACATGAGTCAGCTAGAAACACATAAAGGATTCGCCAATATAAGTAATAGTAATAGATTACTGCGTTAGGACGTGTTCAGCAAAAGTGGCTTTATTATTAAATAAAATTAGGAATCGCGGGGCTCATTTGTACATAAAAAGGGAGAAGCGTGTCCTAAAAATTGCGAATAAAACAATTATTACATATTATTGCGTTGAAGTGTTATACATTTTATAGAGTGACAGGAATAGTAGGGTTTAATCCTACAATTATATAATGAATTTTACTAGGTGATTTCTTACTCTGACCTTTCCCAAAAGAGTGTTTCTGTCAAATAAGTGTTTCTGTCGAATAAAACAATTATTAAATATTGTTGCGTAGAAGTGTTATACATTTTATAGAGTGACAGGAATAGCAGGGTTTAATTCTACAATTATATAACGAATTTTACTAGGTGATTTCTTACTCTGACCTTTCCCAAAAGAGTGTTTCTGTCAAATTGGACTTCTCCAAAAACTCGGAGCCGTGCTATTCCACCATCAGGATACAAGTTGAATCTTAGATGTGTCCATTTTTCTTGATTATTTATGTTAAAGTAATTGAAACGTGAATCTTCATAACCAGGTTTCAGTGGAGTCATAGGAAGCAAGTAAGCCCATTCCTAGATCAAAAACAAATGAATTAACAATTTTAAAGAAATGATGATAGGGGTTCATGTATTAAAAAAAAATGCTTATGAGTATTTGTACGTTATTTTGCAGTAATTTATTCTATTTTCTTGAAGTAATAAAGCAACTTAACAAATATTATTTTGAGTAATTATTGTTAAAATGAATTAAAACAATATGAAGTATCTTTAATTTATTTCTTGAAAAGTTCACTAATCGTTTTATGACCAGCTTACAACCTAAATTTGATTTTTTCCCTTTATTATTTATTTATTTATTTATTCATTTTTAAAGTATTCTTTGTAATCTGTTAATGGTTATTATGAACTGTTTTCAGATTCAATACTCTCTCTGATTTTTGAACGATGTAATTTAGTTGTTGATTGTTAGTGTCAGTCGAAATATAACATTAATAATATATGTACGAATTGGTTTCTTTTCTGTTTTCTTGTGTGCAGTTTGACCAAGATGTATATTGCTGCTCAAAACAAAATCTTCACAACTCAAAAATTTCAATTTTTTCGGTTGTAGCAACACACACACGACATTGTATTCCCCTTGTGCTTGAGAAGTTACGCAAGTCTAGTTTGTGTTTTACAGCAGAGGGAGAAGTTTAGATTTTATATTAAGGCTAGGCACTTATCCAGTTTTTAATTTCAAGCGCTTCTCCTGAAAAAAAGGTTTTTTGATTTGTGGTACTTTTCTGCTGAAGCAGTGATGTCATTCTGAGTCTAGAGTATTAACGTCATGCATTAGCTTTGTTTTTGCTCCTAGTTCCAGTAGCAGAGTTTTACGTTTTTTTCTGATTTCTGTGATGTATTTTAGTTTAACTAGTTAGTAGGTACCTATTTTGTATTTGTCAAAAATAAACCTGAGACTGGAGTTGTTGAATCTGTCTCATTTCTTCTTCAGAAGCTGCTCTACCCATTTCACTCTTTCGTTGAGGAATACATTCTTCATCTAAAACAAACGGTCATGCATTGAAAATATAGAGGAAATGACAAGAAATATTTTAGTTGAACAAAAACTAACAAACTGAATGAGTCAACACACTAGATCATACACTACCTCTGTACTTTTCGTACATTCTGAAGTAGAAACTATGAAATAGAAAGGCGCAACATCATAGAATTGTGAATTTTGGTAAGAAGATTCCTTCTTCCGAGATACAATTTGAACTTCTAAAGTCATCTTGAAGTAATTATTATAGTCTTCAGGTGAGGGATACACTTATGAAGTTCTCCTTGACACATTGCACTTGCGTATAGAAACATTTTTACCAGTTTTGTCATTTTACACCTCTCTATTTTCAAGTATCCTTTTAAATACTGCATTTCGTACAATTTCTCATTAAGATACAAGAATGAAGGACATTGGAAATGTTAATGGAGAAAGAGACATCCATACTCTGTCGTGTTTAATATATAAAATTAAGCCAAAATGATTTAATAGGACATGTACAATGCGACTATTTTATTAGTGTGCCACGATCGTGGAAAATTCTGCTCAGCGGACGGGCCCTCAATCACCGTGGAACGACGCGCCCAACTTCTCAGACAACGCTGCTCAAGGTCTCGCTCTGCAAAAGGTACGCTTTCCCGCCTTCTTGCATTGTCGGTTTGTGACGCCTCCCCCGAAGTTCACTCTCAGACAGAAAGTGTTTGTGTATGACACTTACGTAAACTGTGCTAAACCGTTACGTGCATCTCATCCTTCTTCCAAACGTTGACAAATGAAAAGGGAAATTACTGTCATTTACTCCGCAACCGCACATACTGTTTCAGTTTCCTTAAGGATTTACGTGGCGTTTATGGAGACTGGAGACAATAATCACAGGTGGTTTGTGGCCTGCACGCTCTCCTGATCTGACTACTTGCGATTTCTTTCTGTTATGGTTCCTGAAAGATCGCACATAAGAGACAAAACTCCACACGGGAGAAGTATTAAGGCACAATATACAGGTACATGTCTCTGCAATACCACAGGATATCCTTTACGAGTGAACAAGAACTTTCTTATCGCCTCTGATACAAGAATGTATCAGAGCCGCAGTGAGCAGTTCCAGCATCTGCTATAACGCGAAAACAATTTAAACTTTGCGGTAGAGGGAAGGTAGCGAAAAGCCACTTTCCCTCTTCCGCGATTCTAACAAACGCCCTGCCTCAGTTTTCGGGGCATCCGTGGCCTCGTTCGCCAAGGTCAAGTCCCCGCGCGACCGGCACATTTATAAAATGGTCGCACTGTATTTTATATAAAAGTTTTCACCCAACACTTCGGATCGTTTTATTTTTTATCAGTTAAGCTTACCTTTAGGTTGAAGATAGGCAGCTTGTAATGAAACTTTAGGCGCATAATTACCAGTGAAGTATGCAGTGTCAATAAGCACACCTTTTATAATGCCCGGTACTCCTGAAAGAAAAAAAAGAACAAAACATAAAATTATTTAATATGAAAATAATGTCAGGATCCAACAAATTTTGTGGATCATAATTGATAAGTGACCTCTCAAAGAGTTCAGATTTTGTTTAAAATATACTGAAGTAGATACCAAACTCACAGACTACTACAGAAGCTATTGTTTATTACCAACATTTTATTTGTGTGCGTTTATATGCATAATATATAAATATGAAGCATTGGTACGGGGGGAGCGTGTTATATACACTGAAGTGAGAAAATTCATGGGATAGCAATGAGCAAATATACAAATGGCAGTTGTATCACGTAAAAAGGTATTAAAAGGGGAGTGTAGTGGCAGTCTTCACTTGTACTCGAATGATTTATGTAAAAAGGTTTCTGACGTGATTATGGCAGTATGTCGGAAATTAACTGGCTTCAAAGCGGAATTGTAGTTGGAGCTAGACGCATGGGACATTCCGTTTCAGAAATCGTTAGGGTATTCAATATTCCGAGATGCTCAGTGTTAAGAGTGAGCCGAGAATACCTATTTTCAGGGATTACTTCCAACCGCGGACAACGCAGCGGCCGACGGCCTTCACCTAATAACCGACAGCAGGGGCGTTTGCGGAGTGTTGCCAGGGCTAACAGGCGAACAACGCCGCGTGGAAGAACCGCAGAAAACAAAGTGGAACGTATGACGAACGTCTCCGTTGGGACAGTGGCTTTAATGGACTATGAGAAGACCGACTCGAGCGCCTTTGCTAACAGAACGACATGCTCTGCAGTGCTACTCCGGGGTTCGTGACAATGTCGATTGGACCATATACTGCAATTTTCCATACTCTTCCCATAGCAGTTATCAGCAACGATTTTTTCGGCGTTTTCCTACCACTAAAATTTGTTCTCCACAATCAATTCGTTTTTTAAGAGCTGATTTTTACAACAGGCTTTTTCTAATTCAAAAATCTATATCATCAAGTTTGTAGTTTTAAAGTGTAAACTTATTGCAAGTTTTGAAAATACCCAGTGTTCGCCGGAAACGGAACATCAATTTTTTACCGTTGATATAAATGAGGAGACATTCAAAGAAAACAATGGTGCGGTTTTTAGAATTAAGAAAACAAATGGCCTATATTTCGCCAAATTTACACGAAAACGACTCGTATTATCGAAAAATTGAACATGTCGTTTGCATGAAATAATTTCAATCCGTCTTTAAAAAACAGTTATCGATATGGAAACAATCTCTATCTTCAATAAGGCAGTTGTAGCAAGTTGCGCAAAAAAACGCATTTTTGCAAAATTGCACTTTTGCAAAATACGTAGTTTAAATTGCTTTTATGTATTTATTAACCAAAAAATGTTTAAAAATTTACTGGGCAAAAATCTATTGCCCAGTAAAGCATTGGAAGTTTGTCCCCATTGCAAGTTTGTAGTTTTGAAATGTTAACTTGTTGCAATTTTTTAAAATACGGAGCGTTTGCTGGAAACGGAACACCATATATTTTTTACCGTCCCTTGATGTAAGTGAGGGTTGTAGCCTGGCGGAGCTTACCGAGGCGGAGGACGGCCCAGTCGTGGCCGGGCGCGCGCCGCCGCCGCGTCTCCCAGCCGTCCATCCACTTGCCGCACGCGGTGAACTCCCCCTCGCGCCACTCGGGCGGCGACGCCTGCGCACGCCAGCCGCCACACTGAGCATCCGCCCTAGTGATGCTAAACATCGATGCAGCACCCAAAGGTTCGAAAACATCGATAAAAAACATCCACATAAGCATAGATGTTTTGAAAATAATAAAACATGGTGACCATAGTGAAGGCTCATTGGAGCAAAACATCAATACTTTACCGAATGGTTTTCGATGTCGATAAAAACGTCGATGTTTTAAATATTATGAAACATGGTGGCCATGGTGATGGCACATTTGAGCAAAACATCGAAACATCACCAAAAGATTTTCGATGTCGATAAAAACATCGACAAAAACATCGATGTTTTAAATATTATGAAACATTTCGAAGTAAAATGTGCTGGTTCTAATGTGATGCGTAATACGTCAATATTAGTTTAAAGTATACTCTGCTTTAAATTTGACTGTCATCTTAATTTTCAAATCAATGTTCTTTGTAGTAAAAGTTGAAATTGTAGTTTAATAATATTACCACGCCCCCAAAAAAATGTTACAACACTGGGGAAAGGTTGCGAATAGCAAACAGTTTCGTGGCGCCTGGAGATCGACAACTGTGGCTGTTGTCAATGGCTGGCTGTTGATTGCGAGTAATAAACAAATAAAATATATACTGGACATTTTTATTATATCATGAGGATTTTTATTTGAAAACATTCGATGTTTCTGGACAAATATATTAATGTGGAGAAAATATTGAAAACGGAACATCGATGTTATAATATCGCTGTTTCTACTCGAAAATATTGGTTTTAAAAACATAGTTGTTTTTGCTATCCCTAATCGTCCCAGCCTCTCCCTTGGGGCGCGATTTTGAAGTACCCCGTACCCCAGAGTTGTGCACACGGGGAAGGGGACAATTTTGAAATAGGTGTCGTAGCCCTTGGTGAAAAAGTCTATAAATATGTCCAATCTGATTTTCCCTTTATTGAACTTGACAATTTGTTGAATTGTTTTACATGATTGGGGAAGAAGCTCTTCAAGCCATCTAGCAAACCTGTGAGAGGTTCAACATTAAAGCAATATCGTACGAGTATTTATTAATTGTGGCATTGAAAGTATAATTGCATCTTCATTGGCGGCGCTGCGAACCGAATTTCTTAAATGCATTCCGTGAAGTCATGGAGGTTAAGCGAATTCGAGACCTCGTGGGTTCCTGGTTGGGTGACCGTCTGGGAACCCTGGGATCTAACGGCCCCGAGCCCCGGGCCGAAGGGATAAAAGGCACTGGCTGACTACGACTGACGATGATTGACTGGTTTAAAGGAGTATTACTCCAATACTCCATGCGCTGTATGCCCCAGAAGGGGCTTAGAGACGCGCTGCAAAGGTGCGGTGCTGATTGTAGTACTTTTATTTATTTACTAGTAAAATATGGCATATCATGTAAATTAAAAAAGTGTTATTTAATGGTTTAGCGCTGTAAGAGGCTCAGAAATGTGCTTGGCACTCACTTTTCTTTTACGCTGCGCATGGCTGTGCCATGATCAGATGGTAATTTAATTCTCATTTTGCATGATGATTTAATTCACATTTTAAAAATAGATCCACATTTTTTAATTGACGTGCTAAAATGTAGATGAAATTTTTTTCGTAATGATTTTGGTTACTTATTTTCAGAAGTTCAGTGTGGTTGGGAGTGTGGTTTGGTCTAGTTCATGCCCCCTGAAGATATCAATCCGCCTGTCATGCCACGAAAAGAAATTCTCCTATTCCTTAATAGGTAAAACGACTCCACATAAAGCGGGAACTTCATTTTTACCGTTTTGCATTCCACGATACCAACGGCTACACCAACAATAACAAAATGTTAATAATAACAATATTGTAAGGTATAAAGTAAATATAAGAAATAAAATCTACAAGATTTTAGATTTAAGAAATAAAGCAAACAGATGCAGCTTACTTCAAACTTGTGAGGGTATAGAACAAAAATTCTTGTGAGATCATAGCAAGGATTGTACATTATTTGCAAATCATTAGAAATGGTATAGCAAAATACGTGAAGAAACGTTTCAGAAAAGTGCAGAGGGAATGTCTGTTTGCCAATAGCACGTGATCATGTCGGGAGAAACAAATCCAAAACAATACTGATTAAATCAAAATAACAAAGGTGAACATACATATGAACTTAATGATAAGTGATAGTAACTTTGGCATCAAAAAGACATTGCAGTGAACTGTTACATTACCTTCAAAAGATTTTCTGCTACTGCAAACCAATCATCAGTGGCGAAAAGGATTTGACCGCCCACCTGAAAAGGGATGATAATAGTGGATGACTTTCATTAAAACATTTTCAGAGGAATTTTAACAGTAAATAATTTAAAAAAAGTTCTATGACTAACAGCTGTGATGGAAAATGATTTTCCTATTGTCTTCAATACTTTTGAATCTTGTAGCTAGACGTAATGCAAATATCTATGGAGACATTGTGAGCTTGAAGAATTGCTCTGAATTACAATTGTTTTTTTTTTTTTGCAATTCACTCGGGTTTTTGGATCCAGAATAATACTGAATGGGAGAATTTAAATAATGTTCGGTAATCCTTGTAGACATTCTTCCTTCATTATTTTCATTGTTAGAGCAACTAGGAACTCACAAATTGTCAACATCATAGCAGCGTGTATTACGAACAGCCGCTCTGCCAACGGGCCCACGTCTTCCAAACAGGTGGGGTGAGGGAGACCCGAATTTGAGGCCAAACAGTAATACCCACAAAGGAAAGTTTTTGGTAATTTTGTGAAGTTAATAGTGGGGAAAATGCCATTTCGAAATGCCATTTAATTAGTTTGTATCGAAATTCGCAGATCGTAGAAACGCTTAGTTATATTGGCATGGAATTGCTATTCATGGAAATTAGCCTTGGATAAACAAGCGCTTACCTATTTTGATAAGGAAAAGCTAACTTGGGAAGCTTCTCACAGATCACGGAAACGTTTAGTTATATTGACAATTAAAAATATTAGGTTTTCCCCTTATTTGATTTTGTTCATAAATAATATGTTAATATTGCACATTTTTCAGGAGGGCTCAATCATTTTTTGTTGTGAAAGGCAGAAGATAACGTTTTAATAATTACCTCTCTGAATATAAAGCTGCCCAAATAAATGTTCAGAAACGTACCGTTTCGTTGCACAGGTCATTGAACTGCGTAAATTCGGGGACATCCTGTTCCTGGTCGCTCGGTCTCTTGGCCATCGCTGTCCGCTCTAACTGCACGCTGCACGCGGGTCGATACGCTGTCGTATGTAGTCATGCATAGGCAGCGACTGAAGACGCTGCTATCGGTTCGTGCAGGTGGGGGAGGGGGCGTATCTTCGCGGACCTTGACTTATTCGCGGCCGCCATATCTCATTTCTGCAGTGCGGGAGGCTGTTCTAAGAATGGCTAAAGACACGACCGTCGCGAAACTTGCGTTGCGTAGAAGCTCGAAAGCTGGTATTTCGCTACATTCTGAAACGCCTGAACATCGCTCGCCGCGAAATGCATATATTCAGTTCGTGTATGAGACCGACGCTAGACGCGCAATGAATCACTAAACATGCAGTTCTTTTGCCTTGGAGTTGCATAAGTTTTTAAACAACCAAGAGCAATGGTTTACAAACATTTATCTTCGTGCGAATTAGCAGAACCAGTCGAGTAACTTTAATAATCCCCAGTATTCCGTACTAAAATCCAGTAAATAATACCCAATTCCTCAGTATATATGAGATCAATGAGAATGGAAACTAAAATTTAGTTAAACGGCTAGATTTTTTCCTTGTGCAAACCTGATAAAACTGGTTACGATATATGGTAATTAGTATAACGTTATGCAATTCCTTTTTAATTCTTGAATGTCATTTACTGCTTACGATTTCGTGATGAAATTTCTATATCCCTAACGGAATGTTGAAAAAGCTCAAGTGAAAATATGAGGTTCGTATGTTTATTTCTCACTTTTTTTCGCTGAAATATCTTTGTAAGATATCCGTATTGAAATAACCTCTTCCAAGTTGAAATCAGTCTGTGCGTTTCAAAAATGATCAGGCTTTCTTCATTATCGCGATTGCGGAGTTGTCACTTAATTGGGTGAATTGTGGGTGTCGTTGTGACAGTAAATATTTTAGTTACAAATGATAGTTTTATTTGGTATACAATGCAGTACTGTGAAATGTCGCGGCGATTTCAATGACGGGAGTAAAATAAACATGACATTCCTTATTATTAAGCTTGCCAGTAGTCATATTGAAACCAGATCTTGGAATCCATCGTTTTTTATTTGTTTGAATTATTTTTAATTGATTCTTTGTCCTATGCTCCTCAGTCAGTATTTTGTACGCTTTTAAATGTTTGTTCAATTTCTCTGCTAGGTAAGATAAATAATTAATAGATTGTGGGGTAAATATGTGATAGGCCACGATTTACCAGGGATGTCCGCGAGGTTTTAGAATTTTTTATGTAACGTGTCATAGGCATTTTGTATCTAATGCGTAAAACGCCTTGCATCATGGATGGCGCAGAAACTAAGGAGTCTCCAACTTCCCTTCAAATAGTTTCATTTCTTTGCTCAAAGAATTTATTTAATTGTTATTTTTGGTATTTTGTCGCACTGGTGTAAGAAAGTTAAGTAGTGTCGTCTAGGAATATCTCCCACGCAACTAGAAGGCGGGGAATGAGTAATAACTTATTCTACTCCATAACAAAGTAGCTTAGCGATATTGTTTGTCAGCGTTCTAGTTTCTTGTCTGAAATTGCGTTCAGTCATTTATTGTTGAAAATAATGATTAAAGTAATCGTTCAACCATTAATTGAGAAATACGGGCTGATGTAAAGTTTTTGAGTGCGAGAAAATGTCTGTTAGTAATGAGGCCAAGAGGGAAAGGGCAGCAGAGGAGAGATGTCTTCCTCTGAGTCAGGCTTTGTATGAGCTGGCTGTAGGTCACAGTGGTTGCCTCCATTTCGGCACTTCGCCCACATTGTAGTCTGTGGTTGGCTCCCATCAGTTACCGCCTTTGTTGTCGGTTGGCTACTTTTAAGTCCCCTTGTTCGCCCGACACCACAATTAAAATCGAGCACAAAGAGTAAAAGACTTCTAGTTTTACTTTCGCAAGCAGAACTCCTGTGTAATTACATGTTCTGTAGTTGCTTAATATTCTTCCTGCGAAATATGCGAGTTTGTTGTAATGGCTTGGGAAACATACTTCATAGTTGTGTTATAGGATTATGGAATGTAGAATCTAATGAGGTCATCTGTTGACTATGATACCTCATGTGTTGTAATTCATCATGTGCTTTCGCAGGTCTTTCAAATAAGCCAAGTGACATTTACATTCAGCTGTAACGTTTCGTTGTCATGTTTCAGTGATATCTTCGTAGCCGACCGATAACGCATAATAAACCGACATTTGCAATATACCATTCATAAATCGAATGGAAATGTGATTCGAACGCGAGAGACAAACGTTGAAATTAAATAAACCTTTGAAATTTGGGTTGTGTGAGAGACTCCAATTCCTCTAGAGAGACGTCTATATGACCATGGTGATTTCTTATTCAGGTCGTAATGATCTGATATAACCTGAAGCTATCATAATCGATCCTGGCTTGGGATGCAAATATTCTGTGTGAATGAGGTTTTATGAAGATATGTTGAAAAATAATAGTTGTTTATGCATCAAGGGCGAATAGAGCGGGCCCGAGGGGTTTTTGTCGCCTGAGGTCATTAGAACAAGTTAACGCCCGTGGTACATACATTATTTTATTACCCTTATTTTCAACTTAGACGACTTACATTTGTAGATATTTTTGTGAAAAGTAAAGAAATACTTGTTCTTCCTCATGATTCCACTATTCACAAACTAATGGACAACCTTCATTAGTTTTTACTCATCTTTCCGTAAATATTGTTCAAAACTTCTGTTTCACATGTTCAGTTATATACATAAGGAAATTAAAGTATATATAAAAATATTCACTTTTTGGTCAGATTTAGCAGAACGATACTGTATTACGAATGGTAAGCCGGCGAAGTGCTCCTTTGTTGCCGCAGATACTTCGATTCGCACACCAACACGTCGTCATAAGGTATTTAACACGGAACTGTGCTACTGTATAATACTTATAATAGGGGAGTGCCTGTTCGTGTCTGTGTAACCTGGTCCATGGCAGTATTTTGGAGAAGTTATTTGATAGTTACGGCCCCAAAAGTGATATTAATTTCCATTTCCACTTTTAAATAAATCAAATTATATGTATCTATTTTATTGGAAGTTGACAATTGAGGGTAAAATTAAACATTTAGACTGTAAAACATACTTGTTTCGTAATCATGGTTATTAAAAGTACTATAATTGCTTTAACTTCCTCCGTTCAGATTAAGAAGTTAATCAGATGAAGATTCTTGTTTGTTCAAAGACCTCTCCGCCCGTAAGGAAGACTGTTTAATTTATCTACTTTATTGCTAAATACGACATAAACAATGATGTGATAAAACAACATAAAAAGGAAAAAAAGAAACAAATAATTCGGCATTCAAACATAATCCTACCTGTTGTTTGGCAAACATTTTTACGCAAGGGAAAACTTGAAAATAAAACAAACATGAAATAAGACAATAATTAGTGTAGAATGTATACAAATTTCAAACCTTTTTTATTTGATAGCAAACATTAGGCAAAAATATTTTCGTATGAAGGCACCATTCTTCGTTATATTTAAAGCGAGTTTTGCTCTCGCATTTCCCTCCTTCAGCTTGCGCGTGTACACCTCTTTCTCGATTTGGAGGGGAAACGAGAATGAAGTCAAGGGAATTGGTTCGTGCTTGTAGGAGAGCTGGGCTTTCCAGACGGGAAATTAGCTCGTGCGAGTGCAGTTTGACATGCCTGGAGAAGAAGATTCGAAACTGATTCTCTTGCCAAGAAAAATATGGTTATATATTACAGTGTTTTCCGCCCACATCGGCGTACTGATCTTCGCCAGGGGCGAAATTCTGAATGATGCCTATTAATATAGGTGTTGTGGTGTGTTATCGTTGGCATATTTCATGAAATAATTATAGACGTTGTCATTGCCAACAGTAGGATTTAATATAATAGCAGCTTTCGATGGCTTAGCCATCATCATCATCTGATGATGATGATTAAATCCTATTGTTGGCAATGACAACGTCTATAATTATTTCATTTGATGCCTATTAAGGTCACACACTCGAGCACTTGCGAGACGCAAAGTGCACAAAGAAATGCAAAGACATATGTAGGCCGTACACATTAATGTGTTAATCTGTTGTAACGCCTTGGAACACATTTTGGACAAGCAGGTTCACTATAGTATATTGTATGGTACTTATTTTTGATCAGGTTGCCTTTCCGTAACCTTTTGACCTCAGCAGTTCATCCCGACAATCCACGTTTCCTGCAACACGAATTCCAGGGACATCTGTCCCGCCCCGCTGCCCGTAAGTTTATTCAGCTCTTGTCGTAATGGGGCCCTCCCCCCTCGGATGTCGACGACAGTCACCCGAGGCCCGTCTCGTCAATCAGGTTGAGAGAACTGCCAAGGCACTTGTCTGCCCGGCAACCCGGATAACGGAAGCCGGTTTGAGAGAGGGTATCATAGTTTGGATCGAGAAAAGAGTGGGTTTGGGGGATGATTCGTAGTTGGTAGGTCTGTCCCCCCCATGCCACAACGCACAACACCCATGCCTCATGCGTGATTCATGTCCGTTCTCTTGGTGTAACGCGTATTTTGGGCCCTACGTTTGTGGGCCACTACGGCGGCAAGGAGAGGAAAGAAGAGGGTTGAAAGGTGATTCATGATGGTGGGAAGAGGCCCACTATTACGATCCAGCACATCTAAAACAGTTACTTAGAACCGGAGGAGGGAATGAAAGGTTGACGAACTATACTGTCAAAATTTCCGTATTACTTTAACTACTTTACTTTAATGTAAATTACATAAAGTAGTTATCATGAACGCACATTAAATTTAATGTTCACATTTACGTTAAGATACAAGGATTTATAGTCATATCTGGAAGGAATGAATTATCTTGATGGACTGGCGATTGTGAATACTAGATATGAATGAAGAGAGCAGGGGAAACGGGAGAACCTCTACATTAAATCTACACTTTTTAACTTATGAAATCAATTTAATATACAAATATAATACGCTCTTTTTAATATACAACTTTACATTAAGTTCCATGTACAATACATTAATCTGTATTAGATTTAATGATATTTCCTACAGTGTATATTTAAGCTCCATAGAATAAATAGGTTAAATAGCTGTCTGGGTTGTTGAGAGAGAAGCTTCAGGATAATTCGGGTATGGTCGTCGTTCAGTCGCGTAAATATATGCTATTAATTATTGAGAAAATCTGAAAATACAGTGATTCACAATTAAGAGAACAAATTGAGGAAAGTTGACATTCCTCGAACGACTTGCAGAAGAAAGTGAAGAAAGAACTAAAAGTAAACATTCCGACACCCGTTCTATATCTCCAAAACTAGTGAGTATGTAACATCCACCATGACGCATAACCTAAACAAACCTCCTTGCCCGGTGCTGGGTTCGACCACGCGACAATAATTCAATTCTTAGGCGCTCTCGCCTTCACCACCACGACTATAAAGCTATTTTTATAAGAATGGACAGTTTTGACATCTAGTTCTGGTAACATAACTGAAGGTTCTGTGGTCGTTGTGCTCTTTAGCCCATTGGACTCTCCTTTCATTCGTTCGTTTGTAGTTGGCTAACTTATAAAAGGCGTCGACCTTTCCTTTTGTCATGTCCTGGTTCGACGAAAATATAGTTCGCTACGAGAAATAATTGAAATTAGGAAGTGCAGTGCTACTGTTCGCTCTGTAATTTTTTTTGTAATAAACATTGCATTAAATTTCTTTTTTATGTGATACGTATTAAGTTTATTTGAAAACCGATTCTTGAATGTCAGGCGCGTACTGGCGCCCGTGTTTCCTGCTCCTGTGCGGTGAAGTGGCGAGCTGTGATCGAGAACGTTCCGTGCTTTGCGTTTTATCAATTAATTTTTTATATAAATACATGGTTGTGAACCATGAGAAGCCATGCTGTCTTAACGGGAGCCATATGCAAATATAAACACTACGAAGAGGCCTGGCTAAACAACTATCGCGGCGGAGGTATTCTTCTCCGAATTTCATTTTGGCTCATTCTTAGATTAGATTAGATTAGATTTATTCAGTCAAAGAAAAGAAAACAGTAAAAACTATATGTGACGTAGGGGAGAAAAGATTATCTACGCAAGTTTTCTTGAGTTCCAGAATCCCTTCCCGTCATTTTAACTATAAATAGTAGAAAGGTGAGTAAAAGTTTACCACAAATAAATAAATAAACAAATTTTAAAAATAAATTTGAAAAATCGTACGATTAGCAATATTTGAAAAATAGTCATTTTCGTTTCTGAGTTAAAGAAAACTTATTTGCATTGCTACACGAATTGCAAGTACGATTGTCGCATTCGAATTGCAAGTATGTATGTCTTAGGCGGATTCTTCTATACTTGGGTGCAGTGCGTCTATGTTAAGAAATGATCACTAGTGTAGTACAAGGATAGGTGTATGAGGATGTGGAGAACATTGAGTTGATAGGGGCTTTTGTTATCTGACATTTTGATTCGCTTTCGTATGATCATTAATCTTATTGTGGGAATTGGGAAATGTGAATAGGAGAAAGTTTACGTATGTTGTTTGTTGGCAGATTCTAATATCATCCAAATTATAGACACTTGATTACGACAAAAATACTGGCTTGGTTCTAAACCTCGGTTTAGCAAAGATTAAAAGAAAGTTTGCGAAATTTTAGGATTTAATATTTTTCGTTTCCGGAAACATTTTTTATTGAATTAATAAAGAAAATTTAATGGAAAAAATCCTAAAGTTTTATAATGCACGTGTAGCAAGATTTCATCCGTACAGCAAATCCATCCATTCATTAACAATTTTATTTTTCAATACAATAAGTTATATATTCCTCGGTTTCTTTTCTGATGTCATCTAAAAGATTACTTCTATCTCTAGGAATCCTAGACGTAATCTGCCACACATGATTACATTTTAAAATCTAGGATGTTTCACACTCTTTGCCACCTAGATTTCTCCGTGAAAACCTTTCTTGGAAAACAAGTAAAATACACAAAATATCTGATGTTTAAAAAAAAAGTGATGCATTATAAGAATATTTTTGCATTTTATCTCTTTGCAACTATTATATCTAGGATTCATTTTCATTGAATATTAATTTTTAAGGTGAACGCCTATAAACAGGAATCATTTTTTCATGGTAATCTGTTTGTATCTGTTGTTACATTTACTTCAATTTTGTTTTTATTACCGTTAGAATTAGGCTAATTGCAAAATTGCATCAGCAAGGTCACGTTCTCAGTTAAACAAGAGTCTCTGTCAGCAATTGTAAAGAAACAGTGTGACTTTCTACGCTCTTGAGCTGCGGTTGTAACCAGTTTGTCGGTAATATTTAATTTATGGAAGAGGCATGCCAAATTTTGATATGATTTTTTATAATCAATTATATAAAAATAAATTACGTAAATAAAAATATGTAGTATGCACTACAAAATCATCATCGTGATCTTTATATACGTGTTTTCTGACCATTCTCTTTTATAACTGGTTACCTCCATTTGAACATTTTCCCTAGGGCTTTTATTAAGGCGACATGTCGCGACAGCCCTTTACCCTTCACGTCTCGATGGGATGCATTTTCGTCCATACAAGAGACACCAACACACTTGCGGGCTCCTCTGATGGCAGCAGAACGCGAGGCCCTTCGTGACATGAGGGACAAACAATCATGCCCCTGGCAGAATTTGAAACCGCGACCCATCGGAACAATACGCTCTTAGCCACCTCGTCCATCCAGATTGGCTAATTTAATTTATTGAAATTATTTTTGAATTTTTAAAATACTTTTTAACATTAATAACCCAAGCATTTCCTAGCGGATGATTATTTCACCGCTTTCACCTTCTTTCTCGAGACCCTGCGACCTTCAATCCTGAATGCCCTTGAACGCAGCCCTACGCAAATGCAAATCCGACGAAGTTCATTTTGCGGTCCCGCCGCTGGCGCGTGCGGCTCGAGCGGCGGGAGCCGTACGTGCGCGAGGCGGGTAGTAGCGGCGCGGTGAAGGCGCGCGCGGCGGCGGTGGCGGCGGCGGCGGCGGCGGCGGTGGCTGCAGCCGCCGCCACTTTCCTTTCCGTGGCGGCATCGGAGCGTAGCTGAAGCGCAGCAGTCTTCGTCCGCCCGCCCGCCCGCTCGCTCGCTGCCTGCGCTCGCCCGCCCGCCCGCTCGTTCGCCACCGCCGCGCCCCGTGGGCGACATGCCGCTCCGCCCCCGCGTCCGCGACCCCGCTCCCGCCAGCTGACCGCCCCCGCGCGCGTAAGAACGAAAGTGCTTCGCTGCGTCTGCCGCCGTCGTGGTCCGAGCGCGTGCGGAGTCATCAGGAAAGCAGCTGCCGCGCCGTCTGTGTGAAGTCGCCAGCCAGCGAGGACGCGCCGGCATGCCGTGGAAAGTGATCGGGTGAAGAAGCGGCGTGCCCGCAGGAGACGAGGCGTCAGGCCCGCTGTGCGTGTGGTGTGGTGCGGTGCGGTGCGAAGGAACCGGTCGACGGCGGCGAGGAGGAGGCGGCCGGCGGCGTCGCCAAGGTCAGGGGTAGAGCGCGTCCGGGGCGGGTCGGGGCGGCCGCCGCAGTGGTCGGCCGGAGCTCGGGGTGCCAGGGCAGGTGGACTGTGAGAGTGCGATCGGGAAGAGGAGGCCGCCGCAGCCGCAGCCATGAGTGCGGACAGCAGCGCAGGGGCGCGCATGTTCAGCTGGAGCGCCAACGCCGACGTCGTCAGGTGAGTGGCTGCCTCCACCCCCGGCTGGCGGCGGACGGCTCTGCCCGTCCGCGAAGGCGGGCGCCGTCATGAGATTTGCAGGTCAAGGGTGACGATTTCTGTCAGCGTCCGTCAGAAAACTACGCAAGGGTTGAACTTCGAACGTTGTTTAGGAATATGCCGGTATTACAAATGGATCCAACCGAAAAACGTTCATATTAAAACACATGTTGTTTCTCAAAACTTCCAATCTGAAAGTCGTTGCGATTAAGAAATATCAGATTTTAGACACAAGCACAGACGTATCGTTATTTTAGTCTTATTTTACAAGGTACAGTTGGCTAATTTACCCTCATTAGAAATCCATGCTAGTATTTTTGCCATATTTGAATATATTTTGTTCGATTGGGACACAATTACAGCTGTTGTGTAAGGTGCATAGGCACGACATGCGTGAACTATTTTGATGTCTGCTCTGGAGAATCCCTTTTTCTTTCATTTTGTTTCTATATTAAATACTTCCATTTCTTATGTACACATCGTAGAAGAGTTTTGATGTTTATATTGCGAACAAATCCGGCTGTTGTTTACCCAGCACGTGCCACCAGCCTGTGCCGATCTGGACAGTCACTTCTCATCTTTGAAGGTCAAACTGTCAGACCCGTCTTTTCAATAATTTTTCTGGGATAAGGAAATAAAATATTTTTTTATTTAATTGTTTGTTGAAGTACAATGTTCAGTTTACAATAAAAACTTTGCAATTGTTTGATGACTTAATCTAATTAACTTAATTTGGTTAAAATTGTACTTAATTAATCTTAATATAGGGAGAGGAAACAAAAGCATCTCAGGAGAATTATTGTACATTTGAAAATATCTGGAGGAAAGAATGGAGTGGGAATCTGTTCTTAATTCTGGTTTTGAATCTGGGATCTTTTCCGAGTCTGTAGTGAGTTGATGCCTTTATGAAGGATAAGTTTGTGTAAAAGTTGTTTGATAGGAATGCTATTTGGTGAGCTATTTCATTTATGTTTAGATCGTTATGAAGTTGTTTATTACTAATGAACCTTGGTGCTCTTGTTATTGATCTTAAATATTTGTTTTGAAACACTTGCAATTTGTTGACATTGGTTTTGGCGGCATTGGTCCAGATCGGGCATGCGTATAATAGTATTGGGCGAATGAGTGATTTGTATAGCGTTAGTGCATTTGACAGTGAGAGGTGGTTGCATGCGTTTAGTAGAGGTCTTAATTAGATGAGTTTTTCAATAATATGTTCATCGAAAAGCAGCGTGATGGCAGTATAATTTTTATGCCCTCAGTTAAATCTCTAGACTCGGCTTGACACCTCACCTCAGTCGTGCGTAGTCTATTAACTTTTCACAAAGGCGTAGGAGCAGAAGGCCAAATGACTTTTTTCGACGAATTTAAACACGAATGTCCGCTGATTAGATAGGTCTAGGTAGGGTACGAGTGAAGAAGACAATTCATGATTGTGGAAACGTTATTCAAGGGGGGAAAAAACAAACAACAACAACCCAACAACAACAACAACAACGATTCTCACAAAAACATTCCGCTTATTGCTTGCACATCATTGCAGACATTGAACTCTGTGCACAACGTCTCGAAGTACAAAGGAAACTGTATATAACACACTGTAACCAACTTTCGAATGTCTCCTTGACTACTTGTTAGTGAATGTTAAAAGTTCAAACTACCACATGAGGTCACACTAACACAGTGAAACCAAATCGGTTTGTGAGTCAAGAAGCTAAATCAACCGAGATACGTAATGTATAGTGCTTCTCATTTTATTATTTTTCTTCAATTGTTTCTGAATGTATTAGTCACATAAACACATTTAGAGAAGTTTACTGTTTTAAATTAAACGACAATTACACTATTTGAAAACAATTAAAAAGCAGATAAAATACTCAAATTATTTGTTTTTATTCATATGAAACTTGAGTACATAATTTATGTAACAAATTCGTATGTATAAATGTTAAAGTAGTGATGTATGTTTTGAAGTGATTCAACCATTATGGAGCTCTAATAATGAAAATTACTGTTTGGTGAGTAATAATAATAATAGTAACAATAATAACTAATGATAATAATAACGATAATAACTAATGATAATAACAAAAATAATTGCAATAATAGTAATCATGTATGTACTTGGCACTTTAGGGTCGGATTAATTCGACGTTTGGCAGTTAGCGATGTTTCTACGCCTAGGTTGTTTCTATCATCCACGCCTGGGAGACATGTAGCGAGTATGAAGTACTCCCTTCACTGTATCTAGCATACATGGCCTGCCCGAGATTTTCTTTCGTCACACAACTATAGAAACCAAGACTATTGTAATAGAAAATTACAGCTCTATTTTTCTCCGACCAGGAATCGATTCTGGGGTCGTACACGGAAAGCTAACACGTTATCCATAAACCACCAGAGGAGCATAATAATAATCTAATACCATAATAAGCATAAAGTGGAAGTATAACCAAATTACATTATAAAATAGAAATAAAGACGATATATCTGCAGATTGTGAGTATCCTACAAAATATGTGTTTTAGGAACATGGCGAAATCATTAAAAGCCTTTTTTACACCACTTTTACACCGTTTCAACGAGTCACTTTCTGCAGGGAATTCCTTACAAGCCAACCTCGGCTGCCTGAACATACTGAACTGTTTTGCGCGTCAGATGTAAATATCTCTCTGATGTACCGTTTCAAATGGGAGGTATGTCTTCCCAGATGTCAACAAAAATCCTGTAATATAGTGGAAGAAATGAGTTTATTTTGCCAGATGTTTGGATTCCGTAGCTGAAGCGAAATCTGAAGGGTGGTATTTCTTTACGGCATTGTTTCCTGATGTGTGGTGAGGGCGTTTCAAGTCGCAATTCAGTGATTGGCAGTTGGTCGGTTGACCTGCAGCCACATTCCGTGTTCAAAAATGTATTGAAACATTCGCAATCTTGAGGGAGCTCTCAAAAACTGCAATTTTGAATTAAAAATCACATTCACGTTAGAAACTAGTTTCTATCAAATTATTGAGGTTCAAAATTCTAAGTTACATTTAAAATGCGCTCTTTTTTTCCTTCATGAATTGAGGTGCTATACTAATCGTCACAAATGCTCTGAAAAATATTGAAAAAAAGATCGATTTATGATGTTTAATGTAAAAGTATGATTTTCTACTTTATGTCAAAATCCGCGATGCGAGATTTCGTATCAATAATTATTTTGTATTTAAAAAAAATGCATTGGGAAGATACTGTAACTTTCACGGATTCAAATACTTAGAAGTGCGACAAGGAATGACGTGCTTAAAGGGGATCTTGTCCTGTCTGTTGTGTCTATTCTGCTGGCCATTGTGTCTCGGAACAATGTAGAGTGTGAACAAGTCCTCGTGCAACGGAGGTTTCTCGGTCGAGAGGAGATGCAGCTTGGAGAACAGATGAATTTTCAAAATCTTTCTCTATCATTTACAAGTCAGAGTAACCCTTAAAACGTATGAAATCACTTAATCACGATAAAGATGTTGAATAATCATAGATTGGATGGATTGGAAGTGTGTGCATATATATATATATATATATATATATATATATATATATATATATATATATATATATATTATAAATGTGTACCGATTCTTCTGTATTTTGGAAACCCCATTTGAGATCTTTTTAGGAACTAGGTGATATTAAATAGTATTCTAGGCACTCGTCTATTTTAACACTAATCATGTCAATTTTCCGAGGGATCGAAGCTGTTCAACTTAAAGAGTTTCTCTGTATAATTTGTGGAGTTACATATGTGAAAAGGAAACTATGTATATAGCACGAATTGCATCTGTGGTTTCAAGATCCTCGTGACCTTTGATAAATGAATTTTAATTGTATCATTATCATTAATCTCGTGTTCAACGCGGCACTTGACCTAAAACGTTTCGTTAATAAATACCAGCAGTAATATGCGTTAAACAGGCCGCGTAGGCGGGCATGGTTCTTCCACAAGGGGCACTACCCATACTAGCATTGACCCATTCGTCTTAGGAATAGGTAATTACTGGGGAGCCGATCTCTATGATTTTTCATATTTGTGTCCGTTGCTTGAGGGCACAGTTAAGATAAATGTCTTGAAATTTGGTTAGAGTTGGATGCTATGCAGATTAATATGTTAGTGCATATTTGGCCGATTTTTCCTGTTGGTACAAGTTCGTTTGATTACAAGAAGATTTGTTTAAATATAGAGGCTTATCTTTAAAACATTTAATGTTTTCATAGAATATATTTATTTGTGAGCGTTCATTGATTAGAAAGAGCATGTCATAGTTTGAGGTTTCTTTTCTTTTCTATAGATGATAAAATACTTGTACTTGTGCAAATGTAGGATATCTCTTCTTACCGTTTTTGTTAAAACCAGACAGAAAAAATGAAACAAGACATACAATGCACTTCACTAAAGTTCGTATTCACATCAATTATTTCTCCCGTAAAATAAGCTAGGTGATATTATTTTGATATTATGTTTGTACTGACGTGTATCTTTTCATTCCAAGCATGCTTCTCCTGAATTTTATCAAGAATGGTTTACACAGGAAATGAAATTTAATTTTAATTGCATATTAAAGTGAATATTTTGAATTTTTAGGTCCTAAATGCATATTTTTAAAATCACATTTCAAGATATTTAGGGCATAAATTCCTCTCCCTAGAAATTATTATCAAGACAATATTCGAACTAACCTGTAGGAGTAGTAAGAGGTCCGTAATGCAACTAACACGCATCGAGGAGCCGGTTGGATAAAGGGCGAAGGAGTTGAATGGGAACAAACTGAAAAAATCAAGAGGAGAGTATACAAATTGCAGAAGTAATTTTCAGTGGGTTTGCTTTTTGAATTGAGCTTAGACGTTAGAACTAACTTATTGATTCATAATACACTTTTCATTTTGTTACATTTTTTAAAATGTTACAGATCAGATTCGCGCGGAACCCCAAAACAATCAAATGAATTGTCTTTAGAAAGCTACCAACAATATTTATTACTGATAATTTTTAAATATTGCATTATTACGCGATTGGAAAATTTGAAGGGGATGCAAGAGACATAACCCCGGGGAAAAATCCCAATTTTTTATTTCTGACATTGTTACAGACGCGCAGACAGGCATGATGAGTAAAGCCGGCTTCGTTCAAATTTGTTATTTGAGATCCTGAAAACAAAAGCTATGGGATTTTCACTAAGAACATAATAGTGCTAAATTAATAGGAAAAATACGGAATACATTAGCAAATCAGATAGGTTCAATGAGAGAGCGTAACCTTGATCTGCCACGTGTTCGTTGAAAGGACACACGTTGAGGATAAGATGCGGCAGTGAACGTTTGTTTCATATGCCACTGTTTTTTGTCGTCTCGTCCTCACGTATGACACTGAGGGTTCTCGTGAGCCGAAGTGTGGTTGCGTATACCGTCGCTAATTCTGGCATCTCTACCTAGGAAGAGGAAGAACCCTCCTCCCTGTATGTTCACAAAAATTGGATGATATATTTCTGAAATATTACTTCAAAGATATAAGATTCATTTTACCAGTGACGGGAGCTAACGTTAAATGATGTCTGATACCAAGTCAACGGGGGGAGAGGGAGCTCATTTTTCTTACATGAAAGAATACTTGAAATCCGGATTGTCACGAAAGTTTGCCAAGTGCCGTCAGCCAATTTTTTAGGACTTGTGAGTTTTGACGGAACACGAGTTTTGGGGTGCGGGAAGGACGGCAGTTCTGGGATAGGTGAGGAACATGTGGGGAAATGAAAGGGCACGAGTTGGATTTGTACGGGGTGATAAAATGTTTTTTGATAGTATAAATTATTTCCTTATTTTTCATATTATTTAAATTATAAAAGTTCATGTTAAGTCAACGAAAAAATAATACTGTAGAGGGATGAGGGTGGTGGCAGGCGGGATAAGAACCTTTCAAAAATCTCATTTTTATGTTAGTCATAGTTTAATGTCAGTTGATTTTAGGGAACTTTTTGCCATCTTATCCAGGGATATTGTTCGTGAATGAAAATAATTTTAATGCAAATTACGACAGTTCTCTATCACGCGCTGCTTTCAATCGGGCCCAATTGTAGCCCATCAAAACTTTACCTATCAGCCGGCTTTCAGTATTAATATGCACTAATTATTCATAAATGATTAATGACCTCCCGAATCTACATCAGCGCATTGAGTTTTGGAAATAAGCACAAAGTTCCGGTGATATAGAGGCTGCAACGAAATTGGAAAATGAAACAAAGACACATTCTTCGCTTCAGAACATATGCTTCTCAGGGCAATCCGATAAAGAAATTATTTATTGGTAAGATTAACGTGATGTGTTGTTTTTTTCAAGTGACACGACTAACTCTGTGTAGATTACGGAGAATCGCTACCTCATACATTAATGTCACTCCTCTGAAATTTTAAAGTCTTTGCATAAGAGAGCTATTAAATAATGTGAATTTTTTTAGGGACATATTATTTTTTATTTTCCCATTATCTTTATTCTCTCTTTTTAAATGGCTGCAGCTAGTTGCTCAATGATTAACATTGTGGCACAACTGCCCTATAGCACAGGTCATCGATTAATCACAGTGAAGATTGCAAACAAAGCAATGATTCATAATTAGTTATTGGCCATCATTCTTTTAAATGTTTCATTCGATTGTGTTTGCTCTGCCAAGACAACTCGCAGGTTGGCTCGTGAGTCTTTCTTAGGACGCCTCGTTCGCGATGCACGGTCATCCAATGCAGAGGCGGATTTAGGAACTGCGGAGCCTTAAAACGCCCTCCAAAAAAATCCACCCAATTTACAAAACGAATTCAAAAAGAAAAAAATACACACACACAACATATCTACCCATAATACCCTAAGGATAGATGACGGTTTTTGACAGTTTATATGAAAGCACCGACACAAAATCCTGTAAGTGAGCTACTCCTGAATAGGGAATACCTTCTGAGTGCTGCATCAAAGAGTTTCTAATCAAATTAGAAGTTTGCAGATTACGACCTACCACACAGATTATTAGAACACACATTGTTATCGCGGAAACGATGCGTTTTAGGCCCTTAGAACTAGATTTTTATGCTTCTGAAAGGACACCAGTTTTGTGGAGTCAGGTGAGAGGGGAGACGAGTTTTGGGTTGTCAGGCGGGGGACGTGTGGGGACATACATGGAAATGGTAAGGGACAGGCGGAGAATATGTGGAAGAATAGGTGAGGGGATATGTGGGGAAATGGAAGAGGAAATGTAGAACCCGAATTGTTTCTTAAGTAGTAGTTTTCGAAATGAGACCTTTTTGAGCGTTCATTGCATTTTTAGGAGATTTATTCTCTTGAGTCCTACTACTGTAGAGCACGAATGGTCAGACTAGTACAGAAAAACAAAATCTTCGTAAAATTAAATTGAAGGAAAAAGCAAACAATAGTCTTTCACGACAATGTTAAAGGGACTATTTGCTTTTCTGTGCAATTTAGTCTCAAAACTAAGCATTATTGGAATGGATGCTCTCGCAATGCATTGATCCTATAATGGTGTAATGCACGGTACTGGGTCTAACTTTTAGTTGGGCTCTACTATGAAGTACTTTTCAGTTTAAAAAAGTGCGGAGTTTTCGCATAGGTTCAGCTAGTTAATTATAATAGAATATCTTTTTATACAAACACAAGTGAAAATTAACAAATTGCTTGGATTTAACTTATGTTTTTATTTGAATAATTTTGTTCTTTTTTGTGAATATAAAAAGGAGTACAAAAAGGAATATAAAAAATAATATAAAAAGAATACAGAAGATATACAAAAAAGGATACCAAAAAGAATAAAAGAATACAAAATAAAATGTAAAAACGAATACAAAAAAAAATACAAAAAACAGTTGCTGTTTTTCAACGCAACACGTGCATGACGTCGCCTATATTGTGAACAGTGACATTTGAGTTTGATAATTCAGTCTCTTGGAGCACTCTGAGAATAGGCGGAATGGCAGAATCAAATATTTGCATTTTCCTAAATGGAAGCTGTTTCGTTGTTTTTGTATTTTCCTTCGAGTTCCTTGGCATCTAACGAAACCGTGAACTCATCTACATCATTGAAGGTTGCGTAGTTTTCTTCCCATTTCTGCGCAAACTGGATTTTATTTAAGGTGGTTAGAGCGAGATATTCCCTAGTAGACAGAGAGTCCATATTATGTTAAAAAATAATCATTTGCGAGATAAGTGGGTATTGTGGGACCTACATAAACCAAATAGGGACTTTTCTGTTGTGTTTCATTTAATTATTCAAATAAATTTAGTTAAATAGATGTAAAATAAAAATATTTTAATACCACATATAGAGCTACCGTTGACTAGTTTCTTCACTAGTACCAACATATCGCGTGGCCACGGACTGAAAAATTGAAGCATAAGGTTGAACATAAAAAAGAACTATTACACAATAAGTACCTGTAAAATCATAAAAAGTAACATTATAGACACATATCTATATATTTTGGTACAGTGATCGCTAATAATGGCAAACTTTTCCATGTGTGAGTGGGGCAAAAAGACTATAATAAATTCGGCAACACCGTAATGTCCTCGAGATTGGCATGACTGCTCAGAGCTCATGCTTCTACAAAGTTTCGTTGTTTTGAATCACTATGAATACTGTTCGTTGCCTGGTCGACACGCGGTAAATATCACAATCTAAGCGAATTGGCGGAAAATTCATTTCCAAGGCGGAATTTGAGATAAAACTAAATAATTCCCCCATTATTACGAGAAAAATTACCTAATAAAATGTTTTCAAATATTTTTTCAATGTTTGTTTCTCTCTAATTTTTATTTCTTGAATTACCTGAACTATTAAAACTTTAATGTTTTAATAGTTTTGATTGAAATTTTAGAACTATTTTAGCAATTGCAATAAGTAGTATTATTTACAGCAGTGCGGTTATATAATTCATAGAAACTATTTGCTGGTTTTCAGCATAATTTTATATCATGCTATGATATTGATTTAGATGCAGATTATTGTGTAAAGTGCACACCAAGTTAAAGCTGTTAATATGAAAATACTGCATCAGATAATTCTGAGATCTGTATTATTGAGACCTTCAATAATTAAATTATACCATTGTTGGAGAAAACCCTTCAAAAGAAATTTCTAAGTGGCATAGTCTTTTGTAATTGTTTGTCTTGATGTTGCACTCAAAATGAAAAAAAAGGTTTAAATGTATTGAAAATAAGATGAGAACCATTCAAAATGCATTATTATTGTCCAGGAAATGCAAACAATTACATAAAATATAGTGCTGAAGAGAAAAGGAATTTCTATTAAAATACTAAAACTACCAAAGGCTGGATATATCATTCCTCTTACAATTTCAATAAAATGTAATTATTAATTATAAATTAAATTATTAAATTTACCCAAGCGGATTTAAATATTATAGGCCTTCAAGCACAAACCTATACTGGGCACTCATTCAGAAAAATCTTTAAAACTAATTATGAATAAATCTAAAAAAACACTAATTATGATAGAATAAATCATTGTTCCAATACAGATTAACAAATTGCTTTCAAAGTAGAAATTGCTTTTAAATTTATCATTTACAAATACATGCATCCATTCAATTTATTTTTAAAATCAAACATTGTTCAGTAAACTATTTGATTAATGCTCCTTCAAATAAAAACATTTTATGAAGTTTTTAATATTGATTTTAAAAAACGGGCACGAGGATGGGAGTCCCAAGCCTAATTTTGCTAGGAGGAAATCCAGCTCTGCATTCACCTATACATTGAATGGTTACCATAACATTTCATAAAATGTTTTTATTTAACCCCAGCAAAACCCTAGAATTTTATTAACACCAGCAAAATAGTATTTTATCATTGCAACACATTTGAAGCCACTGCAAAGTCTATTTCTTCTGAATTGAATGCCCACTCAGTAGCAATACCGTTTGAGGTGCTGATCTATGATAAAGATTGTTGCTTTGAGTTCTGTGTAAGCATCTGTGGTGCACAAGACAATGACAATCCACTGTGTAACTCCACCATAAAAAACAGAATATGAATAATTTTCGAATAATTGAATAAATAATTATTGTTCAGGAGCAAGAAACTAACGTACGGCACAAAACAAAATAGTAATACGAACTCGTACTGTACTGAATGTTTAAAAAATTCTATAAACTCTCAAGATCACCCATTTTCTCAGAGAGTAGTATCAAAGTGAGTCATTGGGAATATTAATTGAATTAAAATTTCATTCAGATCGCACTAATCGTTATATCCATAAAATTCCAGTTTTCTGAATATCTGGTTACCATCAAACGCAATGTTCTCCAGGAGTGATGATATTATAATTGATCACAGAAGATCCAGAGGAATGTACGAACTCTTGCAAGGTCTTGTCACTAGATTTGAATGAAGCGCGTTGAGCGCGCGCTGTTGCCGAGATGCGCGTCAATGCCCGACCCTCTAGAAAGCGCGCGAACGTCTCCCTTTGGACTGATTTAGGCTTATAGTTTTGCAAAATTCTCCCATTTGAAACGGTAGATTTCTTTCAAATTGCGCATGTTGATTCTTCGAGATGCTAGGTACCAAAAGAAAAGTTTTTAAAAGCATGTTCAACAGTTAATTTTCTCACAATTTTAAAATTTCAGGTCAGATCTCTCAGGTCCCCATAAGAGCCCATGTTAAAACAGCAAACTTTACGGTCTCGTTACGCAAAAACTGGACGGTGAAATCGATTCAAACTCTACCAGAACATAGAAGAACCTCTCATCTTTCGATTGATACAATAAAAAAGGCATGTTAAACATAACACTAATCTCGCTCTAACCACCTTAAAGGGATCTTATTTGATTAACGATTACGGCGCCGGGGCTGGGGGGGGGGATGGGATTTGGTGGGGGCCAGGGACTGGGGCGGGGGTTGTGACGGGGCGGGGTTGGAACGAGGGCAGGGTCTGGGGCCGGGTCTGAGGTGGAATCTTGGGCGGGGCCGGTGGCGGGGTGTATGGCTTTGGCGGGGTCTTGGGGGCTGGGACGGTGGTGAGGATAGGGCGGGGACGGGGCAGTGGCTGTAGCGGGGTCTTGGGTGAGGCGGCGCTGGGGGGGGGGGGGGGGAGGTTGGGCCTGGTCTGGCCCGGGCGGAGCGGGGGCGTGCGCTGGGGCTTGAGCAGGAGCGAGCGGGGCAGGGGCGGGGCTTTACCGGCGAGCGCGGGGCGCCTCCGCGGCGAGGCGTCCGCCGGCGGCGCGCGCGGAGAGAGTGGGGCTGCGGAGAAAGGAAGGGAGAAACGCGCGAGCGCCGTGCCTACTCCACCGCATCCGCCCGCGCCCTTGTTAGCACCTACATTCGCAAGTAAACGATGTGGAGGAGAAGAGTAGCGCAGGCATTTCGGAGCTCAAGGAAACAGGCGCAGATTAAGCTTCTTCCCTACATATCACATCAAGTTTTATTTTTTTGACGATGTATAAATGAAATCAGATTATTTGGGCTTTTCATGATTTGAATTTTTTTTGTAATAATGAAATGCAAAAATGGTTTGAACATTTTAATGTCGAAAAATTTTTCTATGGACAATTAAAAAATAATATAACGTAAACAGTATATATTAATAAGGAGAAATTATACAATCGCATTAATTGCAATAAAGGCACTACGTGTGCTGTTTATTTTTATACAAATCTACATTGCCGGTCCAGATGGCCGAGATCGCTAAGGCAGTAGTGCGGAAGCGATCTCGGAACAAAAAGAAATTCGACGCGCCACGAAACAAAATCATCAAGCAAATCCACATTTGTCCCTCGGCGCACTTCTCGCGCTCCCGCCCCGCCCCACCTTATTTTCGTGCCCAGCTCGCTTCCCGGCGTGTCCCCACCTCTAGGGATGGCAAATAAACAGCGATGTTTTTGAAACATCGGTATTTTCGAGTACAAATTATAACATCGATGTTCCGCTTCTGATGTTTTCTTCAGATCGATATATTTGTTCAGAAACATCCATGCTCTTAAAAAAAATTCTCAATATATGCAAATATATACGGGAAATTATATATAATTTCCCGTATTTGTTTTATTTGTAGATTGCTTGCAAGCAATAGTCATTGACAACTGTCACTATTGTCGATTCACAACCGACACGAAACGGTTTGCTATTCGCAACCTTTCTCCAGTGTTGTTACCAATTTTTGTTATTTTATACGTGGTAATATAGTTAAACTGCAATTTGAGCCTTGTCTACATAAAACGTTGAAAAATTAGATTTCAGTCAAATTTCAGAAAAGTCAGAATATAGTTCAAAGTAATATTGACGTTATGTAACCCATTAGAACCAGGTCATTTTACTTCGAAATGTTTCATAATATTTAAAACATCGATGTGTTTTTGACGATGTTTTCGTCGACATGGAAAACCTTTTGGAGATGTACCGAAGCATCGATGTTTCGCTAAACTTTTCCACCCCTGCCCGCCTGAGAGAGGCCCCGTGCCGCGCAGCGCCGCAGTGACTGCGTCGCGTCGTGTGGGCGGGGGCAGAGATCGCTTGTCGCGTGTGTTCACCCGCGCTGCCGTTGCAGCTCATGTCGCGCGCCAGAGCAACGCGGGAGTCCGGAGCGTGAAGGCGGGACCTCCCCCCCCCCTCGAGCCCCGTGCGATCGCGAAAGCGAGTTTCTTCTTTCTTGTTGCGCCTTTGTCTTTCCAACGCCGACGCTTGTTCTTCAGGCGCCATTGTTGACATTCTACACAATTACGTCCTTGGGAAGGAAGGAAAATGTTAATAAAGCGAAAGACAATAAATTGATGTGCCGATTTACTAAGCTAGGATCTCACTCACTCGCGCGCGCGTGTGTGAGAGTATGTGTGTCTTAGTATGAGTGAATGTTAGTGTGAGTGTATGTATGTTAGTTTGTGTGTTGTTAGTGTGTGTGTGTTGTTAGTGTGTGTGTGTGTGTTGTTAGTGTGTGTGTGTGTGTGTGTTGTTAGTGTGTGTGTGTGTGTTGTTAGTGTGTGTGTGTGTGTTGTTAGTGTGTGTGTGTGTTGTTAGTGTGTGTGTGTTGTTAGTGTGTGTGTGTGTGTTGTTAGTGTGTGTGTGTGTGTTGTTAGTGTGTGTGTGTGTGTGTGTGTGTGTTGTTAGTGTGTGTGTGCTGTTATGACCTTCCATAATTTATTTCAAAAGACTTTACCATTGAATTTTCAATGAAATTGAAATGTAGTTATTGACCTTTGTCCTCTTCGTGATAAGGAGAGTGATAGTGGCTCGTGGGATGGGTACGAAGAAGAAAAAGTAATGATACTCGCATACTTACGAATCTATCAGATCTGTATACTAGAACAAAGCGATGAATCTCCTCTTGAAATTATAATTGTTTATTTCTCTAGAATATTATTATAATTATCGTTCCTGCAACTGGACCGAATCGATTCATTTCCTTAAGAGAAATACGTAACAGATTGCTGATAGTATTATCTTACACAATTCCTTTCCCGATAATTACATCTCTTTAGTTTGCGGCCCTGCAATAATAACTGAAATACAATACATTTCTTTTCGATTACATTATGCATTAGATATAGGTAGCGTTGGTTTCAGAGCAGCCAATGATGTATATAATCAGCGCGGAGAGTATATACTACATCATCGAAAGCAACACATGATGGTGTTCTTTGTTCAGCTGGTTTACTTTCCCTCATCTTTTTTCCTCTGTTCACTTTCTCTCAGTACAGTAATCCCTCCGCAATCCTCTCTATGAAAGGTACGACTTCGTTTTTCACGGAAAGAGTTGAAATAAAACGAGGAATGAAAATACATGTTTTAACTGTAAAAACAATTTAATTGGCTTCTTGCAAAGCAACAACAGAAATCGCCGTATTATGACGGAAACTTTGTAGATCCGTAGCTGATGTAAACCGACTTGTCCATGTATTAATTTCTTCTCCGTCCACTCACTCCGACCTCAGTCAACCCCGTTCCATCTCTCTCTGAAAGATTTGCAATAGAGTTCATGCAACAAAGAATACAAATACCACAAAGACTTGGCGGGAACTTGAAGCACAGAAGGTAGTACCTGATTTTCAACGTTTTTCTTAGTTTTTAAGCAGTAAAATGGAGTTCTGAGATATCGATAGTAATTGTATGCAGCGCCAGATTTCGTATAACACGGTCGACATAAAAATTTGTTGCATTTTAGCACTCGTTTCAAATTGTGCGTCTAGTTATAAGAGTATGTTTTAACCAGTTATTTTCTTCTAAATGGAAAACTGAAAGGAAGATTGACAATTTTTCGTCGGTAGGCATCACATTTTATAAATTTACTTTGGTCCTTGTTGATAATTAAGGGCGTGCGTTTTTCAGCCAGAAGCTTTATTCTATTTAAAAACACATGGTTTTTCAAGATGTTGATTTGAAGGCCCATCTGAACTAATTTTCCTTTTTAGATGAATGGATTCTTGATTTGGATGAAATATAACGAAATGATACGTGTAATAGCAGATTGCTTATACTAATTCGTAAGTATTTACTCTGAAAATTATTTTTGTGTGAAAGTGAAAAACCGTACGTTTATTTGTGGCTCTAAATGCAGTTAGAAGGCACCGATTTGCAAGGCCGAGGTCCGACTCAGCGCCTCTGTCTGAAGGATCGCGGATTCGAGTCCCGCCGTGGGCAGAGTTGTTTGCTCCTTGTCTTTCATGAGGCGTGATGTCGCGGAAGGTCTTGTGAGTCTGCTGGCCACAGATCCAGGAGCCCGAAAGTGTTAAGTTTCAGTCTCTGACACTAGCTGTTAACCTGTAATCCACCTGTTAGTTCTAATGTAAAGTTTAATATGTGAAACTTTGAGGGTCATAGTGGGTACTCGGCGCGGATAGTCGAAATAGACATCCCCTGAATCTGGAAAAGCCTCCAAAAGAAAGAAAAGAATGTAGTTAGAAGGTGATAAATATTGTCTGCGACAATCAATAACATAGCGTCTGCTGCGACTTCGTTTGTCCGTCGGGACCAAACACTAAATAAACATTAAAGGAAGTTGCAATTTTTATTCAATTTGTTTTCGATTAGTATGTTATTGCGATGCAAGATGTCTCTTACAGATCGAATCAATAATCTGTATATTGACGAGAATTTTATATGAAAATCCAAACAATGAACTGAAAATATCGATATATTCATACTAAAAACTACAAAATAAGGGAATAAAACACATTTTCCAAAAACAGTAGTATTTATTTCCTGTATTAATACAAAACTTTGAATGCTCAAGAGGAATACAATTATGATAAATGTTATTCAAATGTTGTAAAATTATTGGTTTTACAAAAGAGTGTCAATTTAAAAACAAGACTTTCTAGTAAAGTACAACATTAAATATGAAATATTTTACTGACTGAAGGCTCTATGTTTACAATTACTATTAAGAAACAATCAAAATATTTGGTGAGTAATAAAGATATGTATTTTCAAAACAAAGATTAATTTCCATATGCATTTGCAAAGACAAAAATCCCCAGTATTACTTCATATGTAGAAATTGATGTAAACGAGACTCCAATTGGACGTCACATCTGATTACTTCCACATGATGTTACAGGCAATTTATGAGAAATCAAAAAAGTTCAGAGAATTGGGATGTTCTTTATTTCAGTCAAATTATGTATACAATTATTCGGAATAAAAGCAGACAAGTCGATCTTTGGATGTTTTGGTAGAAAGTGCAGAGAGAACGCATCAATACTTTCGTGCTGTATCCAATTTCTACTGTATCTGATGACTTCGGCATTGGAACGATTCGTTCGCGTGTTGCGAGATAACCCGCGCTTTTCTGCGTTTTATAGTTTGTTGTAAATAGTTTTGAGCTGTTCTAACGGTCTCTCTCTATTGTATGTTTCTCCTCAACCGCTCAAGGTGGCTCAAGGTATCAAATGGTGTCACTGCAGAACCTCTGACCAGGAGGTCCTGGGGTTCGAGTCTCGGCTGTGGCGGGATTTTCGACGCTAGCGGGGCAGCTAGATCGAATTCGCATGCTGCCCGGAGGGCAGCATCCTCTTGAGCATTCCTCTTGAGCATTCAAGGTTTTGTATTAATAGAGGAAATAAATACTACTGTTTTTGGAAAATGTGTTTTATTCCCTTATTTTGTAGTTTTTAGTATGAATATATCGATATTTTCAGTTCATTGTTGGGATTCTCATATAAAATTCTCGTCAATATACAGATTATCGATTCGATCTGTAAGAGACATCTTGCATCGCAATAACATACATATCGAAAACAAATTGAATAAAAATGTTTATTTAGTGTTTGGTCCCGACGGACAAACGAAGTCGCAGCCGACGCTATGTTATTGATTGTAACAGACAATATTTATCACCTTCTAACTCCATTTTTTTCTTTCTTTGGGAGGCTTTTCCAGATTCAGGGAATGTCTATTTCCACTACCCGTGCAGGGTACCCACTACGTCCCACAAAGTTTCACATATTAAACTTTACATTACAACTAACAGGTAGATTACAGGTTAACAGCTAGTGTCAGAGACTGAAACTTAACACTTTCGGGCTCCTGGATCTGTGGCCAGCAGACTCACAAGGCCTTCCGCGACATCACACCTCATGAAAGACAAGGGACAAACAACTCTGCCCACGGCGGGACTCTAATCCGCGATCCTTCAGACAGAGGCGCCGGTCGGACCTCGGCCATACAGATCGGCGCCTTCTAACTGCATTGCGGCTGGCTGCTCGGGTCGGTAGTTTTCCGTGGTTTCTCGGATAAGCAGTACCTTAAGAAACTAGCCGCGCATCTCCCGCGATATTTTCTTCCTTTTCCATCATCCCTTACTGACACACACTCTTACATCCACTACACTACCACCGGAAACCTGTCGGGAGCTTGATGCGTGAGCCGGCTGGGGCGGTGTCCCGATGGTGAGAGACCTGGATGGGGAAATCTCTCAAGCCGACGTGTAGGACGGCGCCGGAGTTCACCATCCAACAAGAGAAGATCGCCGATGTCTCCCGTGATAAAAACATGCACTACACTAACCGGACTAATGACCATTGCAGGAGATTCGCCCGGAAACATGAAATCAATCAATTTTCATCTTCTAAATGTTTGTAGGACGAGAGTATGATGTTTTTGTCACTAGATTCGTCCTAATTGTTTGTTTCTTTGTTAATTTACTTCTTGTGCAATTTATTTCCCTAGTTACCGGTTAATATTTTATGCTTTCGTTCATTAATTAAGTTAATAAGCTCGCCCGCACTTTGCTTCTTTTTTGTCCTCATTTCAGTACACGGTAACGTGTCCTTAGTTCTCTTGTATTTCTTCGTTTGTCTCTGGCGACCTCTTCTAGGACGTATCTCCTTTCACCAGGCGCTGCCCCAGGCGGAAAAGGCGGCGTGACGTAGTGAGTCCGTTTGCGGGCCTGTAACGGGCGAGACCGGAAATAGACTGCGTTTCCATGTGGATTGTGGATTACTCGAACGTCAAGGATAGTACGCTTGGCCACGGAACAGTTGCAAACGCGGAATTTTGTTCATTTTGCTAAACACGTTACTTCGTGGGAGTTTTAAACCTTTTTTCATTATCTTGATTTTTCAGTTGCATAAAGATCGTTGTAATCAACGATCATTATTATATCATTTTGTTAAAATTGTATAGAACTACAAACTACACTCTATACATTACAATTTACACAATACATTTACACAATTTACACTAGACACATTAATTTACAATACATTACACATTTACATTGCAGGTATGAGGTAATTACACACAATATTTTAAATGAGATTATTTATTGTGTTGAAAACTGGCGATACATCCTGGATACTGCCACAGCATTTTGCAAGAAGCAAATAAACAAAATATGCTTACTAAACAGATCAAAGGCACAATTGATGCGTAATTCTGAACAATCTTTTGATACTAAGTATTTTTGAATTAGTAGAATGATTCTTCGTGTCATGTATCACAATTTGGGCGTCAAATGGCTTCTCCTAAGAGTAGTTCAGATTCGAATCCAATCCGACTTGAAGTATTTTCTGTAGATATTTCATGACCATCAGGCGCCGTAACAAATCAAAATCTCATTATGCCTATTTATCGTGTAATCTTACACAAAAAAATATATTCCAAGCAAAGGGTCATAATTTTATAAGTTAAAAAAACAAACAAACATCATTTCTGACATCCTGTCAATGTAAACTACTACCAATTAAAGCCAAATTTCACTAGCCACATTTATTTTAACCATGAGATATGTCATTATTTGCTCATAAATACTGTTACATTCCCTTTAAACACGACGAATTGCAAATATTTTTTATTCACTTTGTCAAATGACTACAAGGTTACCAAAATTCATGATCAAAAGACTTGAGTTTGGAGAGACTTCACAGGAGAGCATGCGAGTTCGCCGAGAAAAAATAATATTTGTATTCGTTTCAAATATTTATCTAATAAAATTTATATGAAAATCATAATGTATTGTACGTAGTGTGTAAAAAACTTAAAACGCTGACAAGAAATCGTATTGGTGAAGTAAAATAGTGAGCCTGGCGTTGCGTTTATGCAATGTTGGGAAGAAATGTGTTGAATTCTGTTCTTTAGACAAATATCTTGACATGAGTTTATTGTTTTTATGTTTAATTATGTACAATTTCCTGAAAATATGAGTTATTTTCGCGTACTTTTGCTTCAAGTAAAGGGCAGTAGAACTGTTTTTCGGGAACAATTTGACATTTTTCCTGAATTAAGTATACGCTTATAAAAGTGGCTTAGGTTCCATTTGCGGCCAACACACTGTATTTTTGAAAATTAAAAAAAAAAAATAATATGATGAAAGCACAATATGTATTGATAATGGATATTTTTCCTTATTGAAATCTGTTTAAAAAATGAGATCTTCAAATGGGTGCTGCACAATGATCAATTTAATGTGATTAGTTTCGCGTAATTTTTGCTTGAAGAAAAGGCCATTTATGAGTTTTTTGTCAAGAACGACTCTACTTTTTCAATAATTTTCCCCCTCGGATGGCACAAAGGACGCTAAAATTTGGCGCATGCCCTATTTTTGTTGAACTCTCCGAATTTTGAAAAATGCAAAAGTTACAAGGAAAGCGAGAAAAAGTGCTGTTGTAGCACTTCTAGTTTAAAATTTAATTACAATCTCATCATCAACGAACCCTTTAGCGACTCATTTATTCATATCTTTGTGTCATAATTCGTATCGTATTTATAATATGCTGAGAACCACGCGACATGCTTGCGACATAAATTTTAAATGTCCAAGGCATTGGAAACAGCAAACACTGGGTCAGTGCTCATTCATGAATGATTGAATGATTTAATGTTGGTGATTCCGGGCGTGTCAACTACAGAGGTTATTAGTTCCTTAAGTGTAGTGCATGTTTTTATTGGGCGTTGGCAGTGATCTTCCTGCGGGACTCGAACCCTAGGACCTCCTAGTCAGAGGCACTGCAGTGACATCAGTTGATGCCCTGAGCCACTTCTTTCGATCTCTTATTTAATATAAACATCGCACGAGTGGCAAGAGCTGTAGCTAAGACTTAATTAGTGTTCGGATATATTTAATATTTTAATTCCTTAAATGCCAAAAGACAGATACCAAATTTGTTGTGTTCAATATAGCCTCTAAATTCAATACATTTTCGAACAGGTTTTAGTGGAATACCCGACGATCAATTACATGAAAAATCGTGGCACAACTCAGAAGGGTTAGAATTCAATCATTTTAGATTGCAAGAAAGGTGCAGGTCCAAGACTTAAAAAAAATACCAAGGAATACACTGAACGGTTGGATTGCATAATTTACATCTATGTTAAAATGTACTATAACTTTATTCAAGAGGGACAAGTAGTTTCCATGCAATAATTAATTTCTAAGAAGGAAATGGAAGTGGTCACGGAATTACTGTGTTCATTATAGTCCAACAAATCTCTCTGGATGTCTAAATCACATACCTGACCATAAAGATCATTGATATGACCAAACAATACGAGTATCATGGGTTGGTGTAATACCTTCAACTTTGTAAACTTCATTTACTAAACCTGTGACCTCTTTGAAAGATGACACACGTGATATCTGAGAAACGCGCTGTATATTCTGAAGTAACGGTGATCCGTGACCGTTCGGAACCTTCATTTAGAATACCTCAGCTGAAACGAATGCTTGCTCGCTCAGGTCTCTTCAGTACGACATATTTCGCTTGGATCCGGTATGTGACTTTCGATGTGCTGGAAGCAAGCACAGTTTTCCTAAGTACAAATTGCATTTAATGCCGTTACATTAATCATTTTGTTGATTTTGTGTTTGTGGGAGGAAATACTGAAGATTACAATGATATATCAACACGGAAATTACGAATCACCATGCACATATGTCGAAAGTTGTAAAAAAACGAAAAAAAAATATTTACGAAGCTGTTGTCTGTATAACTACAATGGGTTCGTGAGCTAGGCCTTTTCTTAGGTAGTGTTTCCATAAAACATGACATGACTTAACCGGAGTGTGTGTTGCCTCTGCCCAAAAAGCATGTATCATGCACATAGGCATATCTAGTCAAACTTATCAGAAAGGCAAGCGGGCGTGTTCTACATTGTGGTTAATTCTTAAAACATCGCGGAAATACAAGGAACATGGTGTGTGCTCTATAAAATGTTTTCAGCACTTGCCTGAAAAACATTTGCTCGAATAAAAAGCCTAATTACACTTGTTAGAAAGCGTACCATTAACTTCCCGTTATCTCGTCCAAAATATCTTAGTCTCTGGTGGTTCTTATATTCATTCATAGACTGCTCAACAATAACTGGGCAGAGAAGACTACGTAAGATATGTCATAAGAACCATCTGAAAATCGAGAATATGGTGGCGACTTACATTGTCAGAACCTGCTTTTTTGTTAACCTGTTTTTATGTTGAATTTATTGAATCAGATATTTATTCTGAGCAGTGTGAAATATGCCGCGATTGAAAAGAAGTCTGTATTCTAATTTGGATCACTGGTTGGGAAAAAGAAAGGGTCCACGAACTTAAAGATTGGATCAATTGAAAAGTATATTTATCAAATTCATGGTAACGCCTCTTCATATAGATTAGGTAATTTCGCTTGTGTAATGTATCACAGAAGACCAGTAACCATATTGTGAGTGTTAATAGGGTTTTCTTAGATTTCTCTAACCATAGGTTAATGGACTTTCTTAATTTTTCCGCAGTGATTCATTTCACTCATCTTCTCCGTATGGACTCCAAATTCAGTGTGTTGAGAGCCATCTGACATGGAAATGGAGAGGAAAGAGATAATCTCCATTCTTACAGATACAGGACCAATACAATTCAGGTTTAAAAATTATGAATAAGATACTGTCCTCTATTTATACATTTCAAAGTTGGTACGAATAGATTACCTTATCGAGAAAATAACTATTCATTTTAATGCGACTCTATAGGCGTAGAAATAAAAAATAACTTCATTAATGTTTTAGTATTATAATATTAATATCCGAGTTGGGAAAAGAAAACGTTGGTATTCCTTTCAAATAAATTCGCTGTATTAGGATGCATCCTCAGGGAATAAAGAGGATTTTTGGGGCAAAATTCCACTCTCGAAGATTCTTAGTCTAATCACTTGCCAAACTCAGGAACTGTTCGTTTGCTGCATCAAGACCTAAACGTTTATAGAGCAATAATGATAGGTGGAATTGTCTCCTTCGTAGACTCGAACAATACGCATTCCACTTCATATTTCAGAAAATCAGACGGCTGGAAGATCAGACGATAGGGGTGCTAAAACAGCGCCTACGTTCTTGCCCGTGTTTTCACGAAAAATTACGCGGAAATTACTCATATTTTCGAAACATTGTATACGACCTTATTTCAAAATCTATATTTAAGGAACAGATTTCATCAAAGGAAAAATCTCCATCTTGAATATTGTAGTAATAGGAAGACTCCGAAAAACATTTGAACTTTTGCAATTGTCGAAAAATCAGGATTTTCAGCAAACATGACCGTTCTCTTAAACGTCATTTACACTATCCAACAACAAAATTTAATATAAAACGATAGAGCAATTTTTTTGAAAATTTGGAATATGTGTCAGGGGCTTCATGTAAAGTACTCCCCAAAGTTAAAATATCGGTTTCAAATTCGAGGGACCATGACATCAAGCAGATCGATAGGGGAAAATTAATTTTGGAAAAAAATGACTGAACGGTTTAGCTGCCAGTGGTGTTCACAGGCGGACGAAAAGACAGTCGTTTTGCCGTCATTTAATTTTTTTGTATCAAGGACCCACAAAACATGAATTTTGGATACACCAAGTGTTAGGAGATTCCCGCCCCCCTAAATTTAACTACTGGATTCATCCACTTTTTCTTTACTTGGACCCAATAATAACGAGAGTTTTTCTGTTGACGTTTTTCGCGCAGCATTACATAACTTTCTCTGTACTCCGTAGCGAGAAAGTAAAAATAGACAGGTTCTCTCTTTTTGCATTGATATCTTCAGTTTCCTTTCTAGTGGAGGAGCAATCCACTGAGGAGACACTTTCTCTAGGCGAGTCAATATTGTCGCTGCTACATTCCATTTACATCTTTTCCTTCCTCTTGGCAGGGTTCCTACGGCTGTTGCCACTTTCTGCATCTCAAACTCCAACTCTATCTCTCCAGTCACCTGAGAAATCTCTCTTCCACTGTTCTTTCAATGATTTTGTTTCCAAGCGTGACAAGGTCTCCTACGTGAAGGACAGTACCCATATGCTAAATTTGGTCATTTGTCAACATTAATTCTTCTTACGTATCCATGCTATTGTATTTATCTTCGGGTAATTGTTTCTGTGAATGGTGTTTTCACGTTTGCTCTTAGTATAATTACATTTTCTCTTAGGAAAATTAATACATAGGTGCCATTATTCTCTTTTCTTTACTTTTTTGATTTTTTATTTGATTTTCCTATTTTTTATTTTATTCTGGTAACATAAATAATGGACACGAATGAAAAATAACAATATATTATATATATTTGAATGATAATGAGAGCTATGTGTGCAATTATTATTAGATAGCCATTACATGTGGAATTTACATTTAGATAATTAATATGAGTTCATTACTTATGCACAATTTATTATATATTTATTATACATTATACATTATTATATATTATACATTATATATACAATTATTATATTCACATTAAATTAAACTTATTACTCTCATATTACATTATACTCCCAAAAAAGTATTCTCACTTTATACTCATATAATTTAATATTTCATTTTCGCTTAATTTCTGTTTATCCAATTGTATTTTTTGAGAACTGTCACAAGTATTTGCAATGGTGATCGTTCTTTGGAAAGAAAATGTCACCATTTCAGCGGATAAATTTGTCTACGAAATTTATAATGAGTTGAGATCCTTAGTAAGATTTGAAACTATTACTCATCCAAAGTTAAGTTTTGATTAGAGCGTTAGTCTTACTCTTAATTCGTACCATTTGAAACTTTCCTCCTGTAAGTTCATTGGTATGCCGAAAAGAATTGCAGCTCTTAATCATTCGTAATCCTTGCCAACTTACGCGTGCCAGCATGTAGATGGACGTAACATTTTCTAATAAATCAACTCCTCATGGCTAACAAATTCGAGCTCTGAAGAAATTTAATTTGCCTCTTGCTACGAATGTGTTGTATTGAAGAAACATACTTATATTGCAGATATTATTTATATCTGCAGGCAACTTATCAAGAGGCGAACTTTTATTCAACTTTTTTCATTTTATTTGACTGAAGAGAAGTATGGAGTCACTCAATTTATAATGATAGGTCTGGTCGTTCCCAGGAGAACTTAAAATGTTTTATATTTGCATCCATTTTCTATGTTCTTCAATACTTTCGAGTATCCCTCTCGAAACTTGGTCTTCAAACATGGTCTCGTCTAATTTGCGCGTCAGGCTCAGATTTCCCTAGGATGTCTTCATTAAACTATCTCTTTATACTCCTAAACAATAATGTAAAAATTATAATGGTCATGTAAAAAGTTATGAGACATACATATTGGAGAGCTTACTGACACCCGCATTGGTCTGAGGATGAGTCCAAACAAGTGAATGGTAATTTAACAAAACATAAATCAATCATCCCTCCTGAAAGTCTCTTGTGGATCAAAAAGCAAATAAATAAAAAAAATGATGTCCTATCTCCTCAAATTTAGGACACTAGTAATGACAATGTTTTAAGATGGATTGGCCTGTAGGCAATTTAGTGTCTTTATGTTGCTAGAGTGAGTCATTTTAGATTTGCATGTTGAGAGTACGCTTATAACCTTCTGAATCTATTAGAAGATTTTCGTGTCTCGGAAAAGGTTGTTTGCAGTTGTTGTTTTGTTTTATGACTGGCTTCAGATACTAAGGAACAAAGTGGTTATGAGGGAAATTATGCTGTGGAAAAAGTGTTGTCATCGTAGTCATTTGGAAATATCTGTCTCTGAGGTTTTATAATTTTTAAATGTGTGCACTTCAAAAGTAAGAATTGTACGATGACACCTACGTATCTACTTAGTCGAAACTTTGATTTTATCTTCGTCTTAAAATTTTTGTAATTTGCATCCTAGAAATAACACGTTTCAATTCAATGAAATATTGTTCATTTATTCAGTTAGGAAACTCTTATACGTGCTAAATAACCACGATAGGTACATCCATTCATTAACGGTAGCCTGGCAATTTGGGACTCTCGTTTTCGCATATTCTGAAACATAATGTTATGCTTTCTCTTCCTTATTTCTGGAGCCGTGCAATATCCTTTACTTCACTGACTTTGTAAATTGCTTTTATTCAATTTATTTACTTTCCCTGTTTCAATCTAATTTTTATGGTACAAATGCTTTGCTGTATTTTATTGGGAAGACTTTATGGAAGTTACCAAGTAATTAGTTATTTACAAAATTAATAGTATATGAAAATTTAATGAATTGACACAGTTGACAAATACCTTATGTGATAATACTTTCCCGATGATATATTTGTATATAAAATCGATTGTCTCTGTTATGCAGCTCTGTAGATAAAAAGAAAACATCTCGTAGCAAAATGTGGCGGCCCAGACCTCCGTGTCTCGTCTTTCCAAAAGGCAAGCTTTCAACGCGCCGCGCGGGAGATCTGGCCCATTTATGCAGCGAGACCAGCAAATGAGGTTGTGTGTGCCGCCCGCTGGATGAGGCCAGGAAGTGACACTTGCTGGGCAGAGAGGGCGGAGCAGGCGGCTGGAAGTTGGCGGCTGGCGTTAGGCGGCGAGGGACGCGCAGTGCGACTTCTTTGTCATCCACGCGGACAAACTCGACCGACGCGGTGTCGCTTAATTGCGGTTCAGAATTCGTTTGACGCTTCGAAGTTAGAAGACTGCAGCCTCATTGTTTTTATTGTTTCACGTACAAGTTATTAGATAATTTAAAAAATTGTTATCACTTTAAAGTGAATAAGTGTAGTGAAACGTGTAGTTGGACTAAATGCGTTCTTCCGTGATATTTACACACATTGGAAATGAAATAAAATGGTACGAGAGCCATAGCAGTAGATAGACTGTCAAATCTATATGACGTCATCTCTTCGCGACAATACTACTATTGCGAATGTATTAGACCAGTCATTAAATTTCACATAAAAACAACGATTTTATTACAGGATTTCTTTCATGTTTGAAAAACCAACATACAAATACATGCAATGCTATTATGAAGCCATTCACTCCCGATACTTAATAACACTGTGTTCCTTTTGCTCTGAATTCTGTGCAACAAAACTCCGTGATCTAGTGCAGAGTAGTTCAGAGGTTAAAACAACTTTGTGTCATGGTGTAATGCGGTTGATTTAGTTCGAAAATTTTTTGTTTCCGGCCGCAGCAGTTTACTGTATAGAACATTTTCTTAGAGACACTACGAAAGATGAAGAACAGGAGTTAAATAATGGTCCAGTGTGTGAAAAAAAAATACATTTTCCGATGAAAATGTGGGTCAGGTGTTACCTGGATACGCTGAGAATTCTGTATTCAAAATACCAAAATTTGCATTACAGTTTTTACTAGATGGACCCGTGGAAACATTCCGCACTTGTAAATCTTTGTTTTGACACAGAAAATTGCTTCACAACTTCCAGCGATTCTGGCAATCCTTAAAATGGGGGTGAAGGAACATTCCAAAAGTGTAATAAAACATCCAAAACTTTTTAATTTTGATTTACAAAACATGCTCGTTTAGGGACACGAAATCTGGTTTTATGGCATAATGACGCACCGCATTCGTGTTACGCACGATTGTAAAGTGTGCTGCGGAGTAATGTGTACTGTAGATTGCATGCGCACATCGTAATTAGTTTACTCGTAATAACGAATGTGGTCACAATTTCAGTCACCACGAGACGTCTCAATCTTCAGAGCGTTACGGTTACAGTTAAGATAGACCATTATTTCTGTAACTTAATAACAAAAATAAATAAATAATTAATTTCAAGAATTCCGTCTTATAGTTCACAAATTACAACAACCCCTTAACGACTTACAAGATATTATTGCTAAAATTCCTAGTATGCATTTGCGTAAAGCCACATTCCCTTCAAACTGAACAGCTTTCCAACTTTTTTTATTTATGTTGGTCTTTCATAATACCCCGTTGCTAGTAGAAGACAGCTGTCAACATTATACCCCGTTGCTATATGGAGACAACTGACAAAGGTACCCCTTACGTTACTATTGTCGACCATAGTTCGAACACAAATATTTCAACGATACCATAAATTTCTTAAATAGTTTAGTACTTCGGCTAAAAAGGGCTTTATTAGAAATAGTATTTAAAATTTTGAGTCAAAACTTGTACATCTATAGGCTAGTGTTGCTACAATAGCACATACTTTCTCGCTTAAAAAAATTAGAAAATTCAGAGTTCAACAAACGGACCTGACCCATTTTTATAAGCTGATTTTCCACTATCCGGGAAAGAACACTAAGAAAAAACCTGGTTCAATTCCTGAAAAACTCTTTAAAAAGTCTTTATTTTACGCAAAATTACGGTAATATTTTGAAAAAATTCTATGACCTTATTTAAAGGTAAAATTTTGAAGAATAAATTTTATTAAGAAAAAATATCATCGTCGTCGTCGTCATCGTCATCGTCGGGCGTTTTACGTCAACTTAATTTTTCGGTTATCCGCTGACGCACAGTTAATTCCACTGTTCCACTTTTCCACAATTCCACTTTTTACTTCGTAGAGTCCCTTGTCTCAATCTTCCACTCCCTAACTCTAAAGCAGCTCTTCAGCCTATTGTGGCCGGGCACTTACTCCGCCGCTTGTAGATCGTAAGCCCATGGCGGCGCGTGAACCCTTTCTGGGGGAATATAGGGAAGTTTGGTGGCGGGCATGTGGCGCTCACGTGGCGCTCACGTGGCCCTTAAGCCATTACGGAGCTTTCTCCTCCTGGCACGCAGGCATTCACAGCCATAGCAACATTTAGGTCGGGAGGGGTCTGGAAAGGAGTGGGGAATTGAAGGTGATACATGGTGATTCGGTAAAGTCCCTCCATGTTACTACACTAAGCAAACACCCACGCCCCGGTAGGGATTCAAGTCCGCAGACCCCGCAGCCAACGGCTACTTCCTTTCCCAGCGGGACCCATCTAAAAAAAACTCAGTATTGAAAATACTAAGTTTGTAAGAAAATTGTAAGAATCTTCAGTATTGAAGTTGTAGTAAGACGTTGGAAAAAATTTGAACTTTTAAAATTTTCGAAAATTCTGAGAAGAAGACAAAAATTGGACATCCGCAGAGATTTAAAAAAAATTGAAGCCAGTTTTGAAGAAATGTTTAAAATGTCGTTGGGATTTCATGTAAAATAGCTCCCAAATCAAAATATACGTTTCAAATTCAAGGGGCAATGACAACTGCCCTATGAATGAGGGAATATTAAATTTGATAAAACCTATGCTTTATAGTTTAGCCACTAGATTTGTTTGCAGACGGTTGGTAAAAGTAAACCAATATTTTGGGATTAAGGGCCTCCAAAACGTTGATACCGACTTCAGTACGTATTCGAGGATATAATTTTTTATGTATTTTTGTGTGGAAAAGTCGCCGTTTTCGCTGCGATATTACAGTCCTTTTTCTTAACTAGTTAGAAGTCTAGCACTAGTGCTTAAAGATAAATTGGGCTTGAACTTGTAGCACGCTTTACATGCCTTACAAGTAACTGCTTTTACTATGGGGCTGTCTAAAATAGTTATTTAAGATACGAGTGGCAAAAGTGACATTTTATTTAGCGAGTAGTAAATGTTGTCACACGAGGCCGGTTGGGCAAATCCTACGCAATCCTACGAGCAAAATAAAAAACACTTTTACCACACCTGTCTTACTCTATTCTCTATTTTTTAGCCCGCCTGAATTGCTTTCTTTTTATTTTAATTTAAGTATACAAATCACCTAATTGTGTACAATGTTGCATTAAGATCAGTTGTAAGATCAGACGAAAGTATTTTGTTTTCATAGTTGTACTCACAGTTTGCGTTGCACAGTTCATTCACATCTGAACATTTGAGCCTCGCCTCACCTTTAATCCTAGCCCTGAAACAAGTGGCTGTCTGCGAAGCATGCGCAGGGGTCGTCTGAGAGGTCGGTCGCACTGCGTGCGGAGCGCCACGTGGGCGCCAGGCGTCTCGTGCGAGCCCCGCGCTCCCGATGACTCACGCGGCCCACTGGGCACAGTGGCTCTCTAAAGGGTAGGGATGCACATCCACAAGAAAACGTTTCATAACAACGATGTTCCACATTAAAACCATTGTTTTTGGCCAACTGCACATCCCATTAAGGGCAAGAGCCTCCTGATCGCGCTGGGAGTTATTAATCCTTCTTTGAATGAAGTGATAGGATGATGATGATGATGATGATGATGATGAAGGGTGAAGAGACGATCACAAATACATTCATGCTCGAGATTCGAACCTCGATCCTTCAATCCGAGATCGCCACGACACTTGCCTTAGCGATCTCGGCTATCCGGACCGACCCGCAAAACTATAGATGTTTTTAGAAGTGGTTTAGTAACTTTCAAAATGTACGTGCGTACGGCGGAGAATTTAATTTGACAGTGTCCATGAAGGGACTTTGAACTCTCCATCAAAATCAGAGGCAAAGCTGGAAGATATTATGTAGCGCGTGTCTCGCCGGGTACAGCTGCGGGATAGGCTCGCCAACTTCCACAACTTGGCTAGTTTGCGAGAAATGCGAAAAGTTCTTCCAAATATTCATTTTTTCTTAATATATACATATTGGAAACCGCCGAAGAAAGCTCCAACATCGTCGCTATCTTCTGTAACATACGCACCCGCTTACGACCCGCGAACCCATGCACATTTAGAGTGTCGTTGGAATTTTAGTTCCTTTAAGAATGTGTTGCAGGAGAGCGCGCCATTGTAATGGTCTCCACTACGTTACATGGGAGAGGAAAGGCCCTGATTATTATTGTGTAATGAAGATTTAACTCACTAAACAAACAAAAAAATAGATCAATAAACAAAACCGAGTCTTAAAACATGAGCGGTCGGGAACATCGCATGAAGTCAGAGCTTTTTTCAGTTCGCCGTAGGATGTGGGAGGAAGCAGGGAGATCATGTGCCTGTTGCACATGCATTGACATATTTTCCGCGTACGAAATGCGAGAAATGGATTCAGAAATCGCCGATGACATTTTTCGGAAGAGAGATAAGTAGCTTCTCGTTGAAAGCAGTATAAATAGTTTTCGCTCCGTTCATACACGTGAACTGACAGATATATTTCAGTTATTTTTGTTTTAACTTTTACAAAATTGTTATTGCCGGTCCGGGTGGCCGAGATCGCTAAGGCAGTAGTGCCGTAGTGATCTGGGACCGCAGGATCGCGGGTTCGAGTCCCGCCTCGGGCATGGGTGTATTGTGTTCGTCCTTTCACACCACTATCATCATCATATCGTGTCATCTTCATAGTTACCATACCGTTACGCAATAGTGGTTGCTAATGACCTCGTAGTTGATGCGACCTTAAATAACAAAAAAAAAGTGATAACGCAAATGTTTCTTATACAAGACGACTTTATTCAACTCATGATTAAAACGTACATGTTTTTATTCTAACATCGATGTTTCGAAAAGACCGACATCATTTCTAACTACTAAGACACGATTTCTAAGCTTCCTTTTAACGAACAATTTCGGGGGTTGCAGCGAAGGCGCACGTGCACACAGCGGCGTCTGTGGCGGCGGAGTCGTTGCGCATGCGCACTGAAACTCCCGAAAATGTTCGTTGAAAGGAAATCGACTCTTGGAAGAAAAACGTAAGAACGTAATGCCAGGAAAGTACCGCATCTTTACATTCAATCCGGTCCTGCGGATCTCTAAAGGCCCATTCACAATCCAGACGTAAGCATAACGCATAGGCGTATACGTTAACATAAGTGATAGACTGAAGTATTCACAATGTCTATCATAAACGTAAGCAAATAAGCGTTACTATTGGCTGTTGGACATTCTAGTTTACTATTGCTGGGATGTGAGAATCGATTTCGAGGTATCGACTGTCCATGGCCCATATGGCGTTAGTTCGTCTATTGACTTCGATCCTATTTCGATTTTGAGTTAAAGTGCTGTGATTGGTTGATTTCTTATGTCTTACTTAAAAATAATCACAGAAGCTGGAAGCTTGCAAGCTTTTTAGTTAATGTCTTAAGTGTTATGCTTATGCGATCGCATTGTGAATGAGTCCGCTTGTGGACGTAGTAATAACGTTTATGTTAATGCCAACCTTGTGTTTATGTTTGCATTTCAAATGAGCCTTAAAGGATTTCGGAAGCAGCAGGAAATATTTGGAGTCTGGTTTCAAATTCAAAACGTGGAATTAATTGTGTTAGACGTGAATCCTCGAGCTGCTATTTTATATTAGTTTTTTATTTGTGGTGAGCAAGTTGGCAATAGAAAGATATTTCGAACATAATACAGACTCGTCCATTGTTGTCGAAGAAAATTACTTGTAAAGGAATGAATAGAAATACGTTTTGAAATATGCAGAATTTGGTTTAATTATCGTCCATCTGATGAATCAAGTCGTAACCATTTATATTTGGATGAAAAGGCACTATTGTAATTCACAAAATTTAACCTCTAATGGTGCCTTGTATCCCCTCCCTCCGAAAAAACAACAGTTTTTCTAAAACTCTTCAAGATTTTAGAAGGATCTAGCTAAGACAGTTCTAATTAATTTTTGGCGTCAGAAGGGGCTGAATGTGCTGTTAAGCGTTCGTAAGTGCCTTAAAATCTCCAAAACTCATTTTTGAGGTTTTAACTTGTGTCCGAGATGTCTCTTTGAATGTTCTGGAAGAATCCGAAAATATCAAAGTCATTTCCCCACCAGAGAACAGAGGGCGTCGAATGCACCTTACATAGTCCAAATGAAGGACAGAAGTCTAACCATAAGTCTCGATCAGAGACACGCACACACTTACGATACGGGGTCCCCGGGACACGCGCAGGTTACCCGTAAAAAGTTGGATTTGCATGTGCAGGTATTTGACTCTGACGGGTAGTATACAGGATTAAAAATTTACCATACTCATTCCTCTGTCTTTCGATACACAATTATTTAAAACGTCTGAGGTGACTCAAGACATCAATTGACGTCATTACAATGCCTCTGACATGGAGGACCTGACGGTGGCAGTGTTTTTGGCATGCCGGGAAACAGTTCAGAAAGAAAAATTAACATAGAAATAGGAAAGCACCCAATTTAGACAATTCGAATGCGTTTTCAATTTCTGGGTTAATTTTTCTTTACGAATAAGTACATCCATTTCTTTTGTAAGTAATAAACAACTTACATGTTTTTGGAGTGTTTCTATGCTTCTGCAATGCAAATTTTTGCCTAGAAAGCATTTTTCCAAACCAATTTTTGAGTTCTTACAGCGGCTTAGCCATTGGAAATATCCAAGTGGTTTATTGGACAAAATATACTTAAAATTGTTTTAAGAGCTTATTTTCGAAATTTCGACGTTCCCTTCCCGGACACCCTATATTTATATATAATCGATAAGGAAAGTTGAAGAAACAGCTAGAAACCATGGTGGAAAGATCTTTCCATCATACTAGAAACGAATCGATCAAGCGTCAAGACATTGAATTGTGATTGATTCAGACGAAACTTACATTCGTCATTGTAAATGCTTGTTTTTAGTGAAACGTTTACTGCCAAGTTTACAGCATTACGTTACGTTTAAGTTTGCATTATGAACGAGGTCTTCCTCACGCTAGTGGGCATTAACAGAAGTGAACAGTGGCCGAATTTCGTTGGCCCTGGCCTGTGCGCGCTGTTGGGCGACGTGCGCAGCCGGAAACGCCCGTTTGGGACAGGGCCTCGAGAGCCAGGGCGAGCGCTGCGCTGGGGCCGCGAATGCTTTCGGGTTGGCCCCGTTTTTTCATTCTATCGCCCACTGTTTCCGGATTCGTTTAGCCCACTGGCGTGCTTTAGATATCTGAAGGCGGTCTTGCCCCAATTGTTCTTCTCGTGCGTTTGTTGAGAAACGGCACCCACGATGCTGCCAGCTTAAGTGTGTTTCGGAATCCAAAAGAAAAGTGTTCGAAATTATTAGCATTTCATTACGTGACATATTTATTTTAACAATATGAATACGTCATTATTAACTTTCATCATTCATTGCGTTTTGATTTTGTACACATGAAAAATGGCCAAATGTTCCAAGAATTAACCAAGTATGAAAGGATGTTGATTTAAAAATGGAGCGTTCGTTAGAAGCAAATCCAGCGAGAACTAGGTGAAGTATTGCTTTGGATACTACTAATGTCTGATTTCCAGCAATGTAACTTAAGCTTTGAAACTTAAGTGAGTGGATGCTATTATTTTTTGGGGGGAGGGGTGTTATTATAGTCGCGTTAATTGAGGGTTCTTAGCGACCCTTCAATATTTGACTTATCATCGGTTCAATATATACCGGTCACTGATTACAATAACTGTGAGGTTATTTTAGTAATTCATACCTCGGCACCCAGACTTTGTTAGTATGATAACATGAACAGGAATTCACTTATATTTTATTATTGATATTAGTATTCTGGCAAAATCTTATAATATTCTGTTGGTAGGGCTTGTAATGAGTGATAGTTTCAAATTATTGCTCTGGGGGATTTTATTTTGTCCAGTACGTGAATTTCTTTGAATTACATCAGCAGATTTTGTGAATCCCTTTCTACTAAGAATAAAAGTGTACAATGCCCTCTTTGAGAATGTGAATGTGATAAATCATAACGTTAGTGTTTCATTGGAACTCAAATTCCTTGATACCTAATATTTCTTCTTGTGAGTAAGCAATAGTGAAAATATGCATCTCGTAATATTATGAAACAAGAACAACACTGTTATATTTTGTATCTGCTTATAAACCATTACTGCTATTTTTCTTTGCGCTGGAAATTAAAAGACGTGGGTGTGTTATTTGCTTATAGTGTTAACCTCATCACTACTTTTCTTTATTTATTTACGTCGTTTGCAACCTAAACCGATATACTTTTCAATGAAAATTGAAATAAATATAGAAAAGCACAGACTTTTAAGTTCACAGCAAAGCTATTTCGAATTATTTCATTTTGATCTCCCATAGGTAATCTGATCACTAGGATATACTAAAATGGTTCAAAATTCCGTGGCATGACTCTCGGCCATTCACTTCCATTCATGGCCAATGCCTTCCAGAAAAGCGTGAAAAATATGGAAGAGCTCCGGCTTCCTTTTAAGTGTAAGATAAAAGTCCGATGGTGTCAGCTCTTCAAGCTCTTTCGCAATTTTCCTATCTATTGTAGTTTTGCGAGAACATAAAAATGTAACTGGTGTAAAGTAATTTTGAGTGAAATTCGATTAGGCACATTTACGTTTGTTCGACGCTACAGAAAAGGTGACAGGAGTTGAGGTTTTGTATCTCTAGCGTTCGACTAAACAATATTAAACGTATGTAAATCTCGCGTATTTGTGTTGGCGGATGAATAATTGAACTAGTTAGGTTTACGGTTATTCCAGCTAGTCATTTAATTTAGAACTGAAGGAAAATGAATCGTCCAGGTCCCAATAAGCGTATTTCATACAGCTAATCTTCTAATGGTGCTGTCACGTCAATTTCCCTGGCGTGAAAACAGCAAAACACCTTTTCCCGAAAAAACAATCGCCCCTGACTCAACGCCGGTTCAGAAGTTGTACGATCAATTTTCGTATTATTATTTACCAGTGATAATTACCAAGATTAGATTATTTGACTTTCAAGTTTTGCCATGACGTGTTTACGGGGATAGGATGACTTCTTTTTTACTTGGCATCTCTGTTCTCATATTCGCTGCGATGTTATCATCCGTGTTGCAAGCATTCTCCAGCGCTCCATTCGTTCACTGAGTCGATACTCGTGCAAAACTCAACTCTACAGGTTCCCACTCCGTACATGTGATAAAGAATCGTTCTGTCAGGTGTTCGTCGCTTAATGAGCACCGTACGACTCGTTCCCCGCGTTTGGGAAGTGCGGTCACGGTGTCAAAGCGGTTTCCCTTTCTATCGAATGTAGTACATTAGCCGGCTGATAGCGTGGTTCGCGCGCGTTGCCACCCTGGGCACGAACAACATCGCGCCCGCGACGGCCCCGAGGCCGGAGAAAGCGCCCCGCGGCGCCGTTGCAACGTTGGCCCCACGGCGGCGCAGGCGGCCAAGGAGGCAAAGCACGGCACGGCGGCGGAAGGGTTGATAGATCATTTCATGTCTCCGGGCGTGATAACTGCCGTGGTTGGAAGTCCCGCAGGTGTCGGACTTGTTTTTATGACGGGAGGTGGTGGTGTTCTTTCCCCGTTTGATGATTGATTGATTGATTACTACTGATTCCGGGTACGGAAATGTCATTAGTCCCGTAAGTGTAGTGATAATTTTTTGCTCGAGAGGTGGCGGTGATCTTTCCCCGTTTGATGATTGATTGGTTGATTGATTGATTACTACTGATTCCGGGTACGGAAATGTCATTAGTCCCGTAAGTGTAGTGATAATTTTTTGCTCGAGAGGTGGTGGTGATCTTTCCCCGTTTGATGATTGATTGGTTGATTGATTGATTGATTGATTGATAACTACTGATTCCGGGTACGGAAATGTCATTAGTCCCGTAAGTGTAGTGATAATTTTTTGCTCGAGAGGTGGCGGTGATCTTTCCCCGTTTGATGATTGATTGGTTGATTGATTGATTGATTACTACTGATTCCGGGTACGGAAATGTCATTAGTCCCGTAAGTGTAGTGATAATTTTTTGCTCGAGAGGTGGCGGTGATCTTTCCTCGTTTGATGATTGATTGGTTGATTGATTGATTGATTACTACTGATTCCGGGTACGGAAATGTCATTAGTCCCGTAAGTGTAGTGATAATTTTTTGCTCGAGAGGTGGCGGTGATCTTTCCCCGTTTGATGATTGATTGTTTGATTGATTGATTGATTACTACTGATTCCGGGTACGACAATGTCATTAGTCCCGAAAGTGTAGTGTATATTTTTTTGCTCGAAGAGTGGCGGTGATCTTTACACCGCTGGATGGCGAGATCGGGCGCCGACCTTTACCTACCGTCGGCTAGCGGGGTTTTCCCGTACCAGATATCTCTTACCAGCGGGGCGTCGCCCCAGCAGAGACAAGTTCAAGCTCCCGGCCGGTCTGCCGGCATGGGTGCCTGTATAGTGCGTGTTAGTGTAAGTGTGTGTGTGTGTGTGAGGGGAGAGGATAGGACAAGGAAGAGGAAGGTGAGATCGTGCGCAGTCTGTGGCCCGTTTGTTATGTTACTGCTTCGGCATTCGCTTGGTGTTGATAAGAGAAACTAAGGGAAACAACCGATCAGAGTAGCCAGACGCTAGAATTCTCCTCCACTCTCTTCTCCTCGCCGGTCTTGTTCCTAAGGTATAAGCCGATGGGTGCTCCTCAAAAGAAGTTACTAGAAACTGTAGAATTCTAAAGAGCACAATGTTAGTGTACACTAGCTGAAGCCGGCATACGTTGTCCTGCCCTCCATATCCCTCTTCCTCCTTCCCTCTCCCTTTTCTCACCGTCTCTGTCTTTCTCTATCGCCATCTCCGTCTCTCTCTTCGTCTTTATCTGGCTCCGTCTTTCTCTCCGTCTCTCTGTCTCTGCCTGCCTGTCTCTATCAATCTCCGTCTATCTGCCACTGATTCAGTATATCTGACTCTGTTCCTATCTTCTCCGTCTCTCTGTCCCTGTCTCTCTCTCTGTCTCCGTCTCTCCATGTCTCGCTATGCCTTCTTGTCTCACTTTGTCTTTACATATCTCCGTCTCTCTTAGTCACTCTTTTTCAGTATCGCACTCCTTTCTCTAATTGTTTCTCTCTTTCTCTCTGTATTTGCGTGCGTATCTCTCTCTATATATCTGTCCCTCTCTGTCCCTCTGTATCTGGTCTCTTTCTCTTTGTCCCTGTGTGTCTGTGTCTGCCTGTCTCCCTCTGTCTGTGTGTCTCTCTCTTTGTCACTCTCATTCTCCGTGTCCGTCTCTCTCTTTCTGTCTATCTCTCTGACTTTCTCTCTTACTTTCGCTCACTGCTCTCCTGACCTTCTCGGCCTTGCCCTGCGTCACACGGCAACGCTTCGAAACAATAAAGTTCAGGTGGAGCTCAGTTTCAATGGAAACTGAATTAAAATAAAGCGCAATCTTGAGCTGTAGCGCCATCTAGTGGAGTTACAAAAAAAACTAACAGCTTATAAACCTTCTGGGTAAAAAACACTTTGATGTGCCAACTTTCATGGAGATTGGCTACACGGTGTCAGAGTTCACTGCTCTGGTACATATCAACATTCATTTATATATATGTGTATATAAGATTATACTGTAACACCCCCGGTCGTCTCGTGAGAGAACGCCCGGTAAGCGGCCCTGAAATAGCTCAGTCGGTTATGGAAGGAATTGTTAACAAATACTGGTAACATGAAAGAAACACTTTGATCACTGGTAAAATCACATTTATTCCTGGGCAAAATAATTCAAAATGCCCCAGGGAAGTTACACATTAAATAGAATCGGAAATCTGAAAATTAAGTGGACAGATAAGAAGGTGAAAAGTTAGTAGCCAGTATAAAGCTTAGAAATTAGGAAGACTTATAGTTAGCATCACAATTGTAACAAATATTACAGATTACTGTGTCTTAGCGCGACACCGCATTACAGGATTTTCGCAGGGATGAATACCCTTTTGTGGGCCCGGAACGGGCGCGTTCCCGTCGAGGGGAGACGGCGGCGACCTTTGTAGGGGGGGCGCTGCCGAGGCAACGTCCTTGTGCCCACCCAGGCACGCGGGTCAGCTGGTCTGGGTGTCTGAGGTCGTCACCCTCAAAGGCGGCGGCGCGGCCAAGGGTAGGCGGCGGCGCGGTCGAGGGCGCGGCCGGGGCGATGGCGCCTGGCAGTCCGGTTGAGCTCGGGGTCGGCCGGCAGTCACTCTCGATTTTAAGAGCGTAGTAACCATTCACGGATTCTTCTAATACTCGTGATTATTCACAATTGCAACTTTAGAAAGTCTAGAAATCCTGCAGCGACACATTCGCTTCACTTTGCAACTGATTACCGCTTCAGAGAATTTTCTCTGCCCACGTTACTCTGCTCTATTACAACAGCTCACACCGAAGTTTTTTTAAAGTCCATCAGAGGCGAACTTGCCTCTGGTCGGTGAACAGCTCTCCCTCCCAAAGAAGTGTCTCTCCCGACTGCCCTGCTCTGAATGCCCATTTTACAAGTCGAATCTTATTAGGTTAACTCTTACCCCCCACTCGTTTTCTCGCATGTTCCAGCTCCTTAAGGTAGTTGCGTCGCTATTGGCCGAAAGAAATGGCGCATTGCGTTATTTTGACCAATGGTGACAAGGGTAGTGGATGGAGTTCCGACTCTTTACATAACTGTGAGCGTCGAGAATTTTCTTTGCCCTTCCAGAACATGCTCGCACAGGACGGGCGTTGTCCGTGAAAGAATTTGTCGATTTCAAAAGCAATCTCGAAGGTTCGTGCAGCTGGCCATGCGAACACGTGCTCCACAGTGAATCTGTCGCCGCCGACCCTTGTAACTACTCTCTTAATGGGACGGAGGCGGAGACGGCTGTCAGATAAGCAGAGTTGCGCGCGCGAGGCTATGTCGCAATCTGTTCCCAGTATTACTCAGGGTGGCCGAATCTGTTTATTTAATTTAGTTTTCTTGGCGTGAATTTCGTTTCAAAAGGTATGACGAAATCTGTATCGCTACAATACACCACTGATTTTTTTTATTTTTTATTTTTTCAGGTATGTGAAGAAGTGAGGCTAGGCCTCATCCTGTTATCTGTGAGTGTATCTAAGGAACAAGAGACCAAGAGACTCGAACCTTCCGCAATATTACAATGTAAGTAAGGAAGTCGTTGTTCTGCATCACTTTTTCTTCATGGATCTTTTGAGTTGTTGGTGAGAAGAAAATGAATATCCAACAAAAAATATACTAGAAATTTACACAAAAGCAGGAAGGGCTTGTCTCCAGAATGTCGTATGCCACATCAGGTTTTTTAAGAAAGAACAATATTAATGTTCCAATTAAGACGTCCTTCCCCGCAAAATAAAGAAATATGTTTTCCTGGTATTCTGTCATTGAACTACAACAACACTGTGCAGCGTAACACCACATTATGGTTCATTAACACTATTGCCCTTGTATATAAAAAAACACTATATATAATTTAACAATTAATATGTCAATTATGTTGGCATAATTAGTTTAATTCAGACGAAAATGAGGGTAGAAGTATCTAGAGATAGGGGCATTGAAATTATATTCTAATTTACATTTTTGCAAAAACTATTCATTACTGCCTTTACGATTATATTATCTTACGTTCATGTGGTTTGCAATACCACTCAAATTATTTTATATTTGGACGTACTAGTTGAATATATAACTAATGTTTTTCTAACGGTTGTTTTTAGTAGACTCTTATGCTTTATTTCTTAATTTAAATTATACAGTTGTAATTGTAAAATGTCAATTACAACTGTACAATTGTCAGTTCATACTCCGTGAATACTATTTCACGAACGGTGTTTCATCTTTCCGGAGTCGCGAAGTCGGGATGCAATTTACCAATGTAATTCCATTATGTCACAATCAATTAATTCAAGTTTCGAAGAGTAATAAATATTTGCATGTTGGAAAAAATTTACACATTTCGTTTCTGTTTTACTATTGGTTGGAAGCGTTTGTATATGAGGCGCGGAATAAGAAAATACCCTGTAAAATATTGAAGATAAAAGAAAAATGTTGTGCTGCACTACAATTCTTATAGCAAACATTGAAATCGGTACATCATATGAAGGTGAAATAATTTAATTTTTTTATTTTTTGTTTTCTTTTTTGAAAATAATTACACAAGAAAAGGAATTATGAAACATTAAACTGTTACATGATTGTGTGAAAACAGCAATGTGAAAATCGTACGTAGGGTTTCCTTCGTACTGTTATGAAATGTAACTCGCGTTTGTTGACAATCCAGAGGAAAATTAGAAATCGTCATGTGCAACCGAGTGGAGAATGCTGACTCCTGCTTGACTTTTGTTGACCGGGAAACGAAATGAAATTCCGAACTCTTCTCGAAGGACAGGTGGAAAAGTACTCAACTATATCCGATGGGAAGAAACTACAGCTTTCTTTTCTCTTTGGAGGTGGCTATTCCGAATCAGCATGGACTAATCAGTTTCGTCTCCCGGTATTTCTTGCCTTTAGTGATGCCCTAAACCTAACTGGGAACATTGTGAAAGATAGTGCAGAGATGTTTGAAGTATTTAGTAAACCATGGGGGTTGTTTATACATGTACATGTTTATACAAGTTATATCATTCAATATTTTAAATTAAATTTGTTCAAAGAATTTGTTACCCCAATTGGTTGCAACCAATTCTTTGAACAAATTTAATTATTAAAATGCATTGTTACTCAGGACCGTAGTCATAATTTGGATTCCTTTACGATTGCGGAATATATTCTCCGAGCGTAATTGCGTCCAACAAGGTGACGGGAATTGACAATTATATATAAATATTTTCAGTAATTAATATTTTATACCTTTAATTATACCTTAAATAAATATTATATCTTTTGAAACGATTAATACTGCCATCCCAGAAAAGTCATTACTTGCAGAAAAGCTCTTAGAATTATCATAAAACACTGTTTTCGTTGTTGTAAATAATTAATGTTCATTGGCCATGAGCCGGAGGTCAATAGCCAATGCCTTGGAAACTCCGTCCAGTGATAGAGCATTATTTCCGCCAGAGAAGTCTTGTGGTATCCCGGGATCCGCCCGTCTCGAAGTGATCAGCAGGAGAAAGTTGAGGATTGCGAGGTGTTCGTATTCTCGAAGGTCATTGTCTGGAAGAATTCAACATTCACGACTTTTAAGAAGTATTTTAAGAAGCTCTGAATGGAATAAAATTGACTAAAACAACTTTTAAAAAGCATTATTTTTAATTATTTTTTTCATTTAGGCGTTGCAATTTCGAATGGTCAGAAATTACATATTTTGACAATGTTGGAAAACATTTCAGCTTTCTAATTTTAAAATTCCTAAACACGCCCAAAATTTTCACTATTATTTGCGATTTTCAGTTTCGTGTATGGCATTTAACAGTATATTTAATTATATTCTAAATTTAATCTGTATTTATTGAGTGTATTTAGTATATATGTGTAAATTAAATTAATGTTCTATTACAGTATTGATTTTTAAATGGCATATAGTAGAGGAATTTTTGTAACATGATATTTGTGGCGTTTTCATATTTGTGTTTAAATAACGAGGTTTAATCAGCGCAATATTTTGAAATATTGAGCTCTGGAAAGATACTAAGATCATTAATGAAGATTAAGTTTGGAGGAGATGGCAATAAATCTCAAATTCTCGATTTGCAGTTCATAATGCACGGCCTGTACGCCTCAGTAATATATGGACAGCACAGTCTAAGGATGATGCAAGACGCAACGAACACTACATACGAAATAGAAAGCAATGCGAGGTTTCAGTACGACGCACCAAGTCTCCGAGGAGCCTGCAAAGCACCCTGCTAAGCTCTGGCGTAGCGTGGATTCTAATGTTATGTTATCAGAAGGGACAATACAGATATTATGTTTATCAGATGTTGATAAATTATTAATATATTACCCCAAAAATATCACGAAATGTGAAAACGTAATTAAAAGAAACGCATGTATTTAGAGCGCATGTACATATTAACTGGCTACTGAGTCATGTGGGCCAAATATTAAATTCTTGCTGTGTGTTCCGTCAGCATGTTGGTGTTAACTGCTTTAAAGATCCGGTGCAGAACCTGACAGTTTTTCTGAATCGGTGGGAGAGGGAACGAATGGGTAGTGAATAAGCATTTTGAAAAACATACTGTAACACCCCCAGTCGTCTCGTGAGAGAACGCCCGGTAAGCGGTCCGGTTAATAGCTCAGTCGGTGATGGAAGGAATCGTTAAACAGATACTGGTAACATGAAAGAAACACTTGGATCACTGGTAAAATTCACTTTTATTCCTGGGCAAAATAATTTAAAATGCCCCAGGGAAGTTACACTTGTAAATATAATAAGAAATCTGAAAATTAGGTGGAAAGAAAAAGGAGATGAAAAGTTAGTATTCAGAATAAAGCTTAAAATTAGGAAGACTTATAATTAACATTACAATGGTAAAAAATATTACAGGTCAATGTGTCTTAGCGCGACACCGCATTACAGAATTTACGCAGGGATGAATACCCTGAATTATATTGCCTTGGTAAAGTTTTTTGTGGGCCCGAGACGGGCGCGTTGCGGCCGAGGGGGGCGGCGGCAACCTCCACAGAGGGCGCGGCCGGGGCGATGCCCTTGCACCCACTCAGGCACGCACGTCAGCTGGTCGGCCGTCGGGTGACGTCACCCAAAGGGGCGGCGGCGCGTGGCGTCTGGCGTTGAACTGCGTCTGGGAGAACTGGCAGTAACTGGTAGAGAACTGGTAGTGACTGGTAGAGAACTGGTAGTAACTGGTAGACTTGGAGCGGCCGGGCGGTCTCAATCTCAGGAACGTAGTAATTAACTATGCGTACCTCTGATTCTCATTATAATAATTGTCGAACACAACTTCGGACAGTTTAGCAATCCTTCGGAGAAACGTTCGCCTCTCATCACGGCGAATTCCCACCCCAGAGAATTTTCTCTGTCTACTGCAGCCGGCACAATGCTCAAAACTCGCAGCAAAATAATAAAATCCCACATAGGCACATTCGCCCGAATAATTCCCACCCCAGATAAGTTTTTCTCCCAACTGCCCTCAGCCTAGAACTCAGGCTCCTTCCGACGAATAATTATAAGTTTTTCAGAGGCACACTGGTCTCTCTCCGACGAATAGTTACCCCCCAGAGAAGATTCTCTCCCGACTGCCCCCCCCCCGTCTAAATGATCTGGCCCCGTCTGATGCTCTGCACTTTCTGATATTCTCTCAGTCAAAATTGTATTAGGTTAACTTTTACCCCCGCTCGTTTTCTCGTATGTTCCAGCTCCTTATGATAGTTGCGTCGCTATTGGCCAAAAGAAATGGCGCATTACGTTATTTCAACCAATCGTGACATGAGTAGTGAAGGAGGTTTCAACTCTTTGCGTCACTGTGAGCGTCCAGAATTTTCCTATTCCTTCTAGAACACCGGTCGTGCTTACACAAGGCAGGCGTTGTCCGTGAAAGAATTTATCGCTCTGGGATTCCCGGGATGTCGATTTCAAGAGCGTTCTGGAAGGTTTGCAGCTGGTCATGCGAACACGTGCCTCTCAGTGAATCTTTCGACGACTGACCCTTGTAACGACCTTCTTAATGTGCCGGGGGCGCAAATAGCTGTCCGATAAGCGAGGTTGCACGTGCAACGCCGTATGTTTATTTCCCAACTGCCCTCAGGGAGGCCGAGTCCGTTTGTTTAATTTAATTTTCCTGGCATGAGGAAATCGGTATCGCTACATTAGCCTTCCCCTCCGAATAAAAAAAAATTGGAGTTCAAGAAATTAAATTTCGAAAAGCGAGAATTTTTTTGTTTAAGTAAAAATTAAAAAAAATAGCGATACCAGAAGTGAATGCTGTTACCCGTTATTTTAGCAAAATTTTATTTACCATTGTAATTTAAGAATAGAATGCTATTTTTAATTAAATCTAACAAAATTTTAATAAAACGATAAACTTAGAAAAAATGAAAAAAATTGGTGAGGCCAGGGTGGTTTTGGATTTTCTTTCTGTTTGCCCCAGGAACACAGATTCGGCGGAGGAATCCACGAGAATCTCAAATCTAATACGCCTATCAAATTTACCGTAGGATTATTTTCCGTTCCCTTCTTTATTATTTCCGTCACTAATTGTCTTAGATTTTGGCCGATTTCCCTCTTTAAATTTTCTTCCCTTTTCCTGATATTTCCCCCGTCGATGATACCTGGTTTCTCGAATTTATCATGAATCTGGCTGACTTCTGTGCTAAATTTGGGTTCAATTCTGGTCAATTCTCCGCTCATTTCTGCCCTAACCTCGGTAATACTTCCGATAACTGGCTCGCAGCACGCTTCAATTTTGCTATCACCTACTTGGAGCTTCTGACTAATTTCTGATTGAATATTCCCAAAATGCGGATTTACTTCAGCCCTCGAACTTTGTATTTCTTTAACCAGGTTTCCTACACTATTTTTAATTTTCTCAAATCTACCATCGAGACGGTTCTGCACTGTTCCAAACCCACGATCAATTACTGATTCTAATTTCTCTAATTTTACGGCGTTGTCAGCTAAGCGGTTGTCCAGTCGGTCAAATTTTTGCGAATGTTTCGAGAGGATTTCCATACTTTTAGAATGATTTTCTGACATTTGTTTCGTGAGGGTTCCCTTAAACTCTGAAATTTGTTCCGAGAGTGATTCCTTGAGTTTTTCCATGCTTTCAGAACGTTTTTTGTCAAACTCTGAGAAATGTTTTATGAGAGTTCGCAGGAGATCCTTGATGGTGGTCTCAGACGGTAATTGTTCCCTTGGACTACCATTTCCTGCCACGTTGACACCTGATTCGTCCAGCATTTTGGCTGTTTCGCGTGAATCGCGCACACGATAGTCACAACACACGAGGCACAACACAACAACACTCACAAACAAAATACAATAGTAAAGTAAATCGTTACCAGTCTACAAATTGTTTCTTTCGTAACAATGTCCTTCCATCCATTTATAACAAAAATTTGGTTGAATTTAACTTTAAATTTGGGCGTGGAAAACCTCAATTATTAGGCCGTCGAGCCCCACGGTGGGAAAGCCAATTGTAACACCCCCAGTCGTCTCGTGGAAGAACGCCCGGTAAGCGGTCCGGTTAATAGCTCAGTCGGTGATGGAAGGAATCGTTAAACAGATACTGGTAACATGAAAGAAACACTTGGATCACTGGTAAAAATCACTTGTATTCCTGGGCAAAATAATTTAAAATGCCCCAGGGAAGTTACACTTGTAAATATAATAAGAAATCTGAAAATTAGGTGGAAAGAAAAAGGAGATGAAAAGTTAGTATTCAGAATAAAGCTTAAAATTAGGAAGACTTATAATTAACATTACAATGGTAAAAAATATTACAGGTCAATGTGTCTTAGCGCGACACCGCATTACAGAATTTACGCAGGGATGAATACCCTGAATTATATTGCCTTGGTAAAGTTTTTTGTGGGCCCGAGACGGGCGCGTTGCGGCCGAGGGGGGCGGCGGCAACCTTCACAGAGGGCGCGGCCGGGGCGATGCCCTTGCACCCACTCAGGCACGCACGTCAGCTGGTCGGCCGTCGGGTGACGTCACCCAAAGGGGCGGCGGCGCGTGGCGTCTGGCGTTGAACTGCGTCTGGGAGAACTGGCAGTAACTGGTAGAGAACTGGTAGTGACTGGTAGAGAACTGGTAGTAACTGGTAGACTTGGAGCGGCCGGGCGGTCTCAATCTCAGGAACGTAGTAATTAACTATGCGTACCTCTGATTCTCATTATAATAATTGTCGAACACAACTTCGGACAGTTTAGCAATCCTTCGGAGAAACGTTCGCCTCTCATCACGGCGAATTCCCACCCCAGAGAATTTTCTCTGTCTACTGCAGCCGGCACAATGCTCAAAACTCGCAGCAAAATAATAAAATCCCACATAGGCACATTCGCCCGAATAATTCCCACCCCAGATAAGTTTTTCTCCCAACTGCCCTCAGCCTAGAACTCAGGCTCCTTCCGACGAATAATTATAAGTTTTTCAGAGGCACACTGGTCTCTCTCCGACGAATAGTTACCCCCCAGAGAAGATTCTCTCCCGACTGCCCCCCCCCCCCGTCTAAATGATCTGGCCCCGTCTGATGCTCTGCACTTTCTGATATTCTCTCAGTCAAAATTGTATTAGGTTAACTTTTACCCCCGCTCGTTTTCTCGTATGTTCCAGCTCCTTATGATAGTTGCGTCGCTATTGGCCAAAAGAAATGGCGCATTACGTTATTTCAACCAATCGTGACATGAGTAGTGAAGGAGGTTTCAACTCTTTGCGTCACTGTGAGCGTCCAGAATTTTCCTATTCCTTCTAGAACACCGGTCGTGCTTACACAAGGCAGGCGTTGTCCGTGAAAGAATTTATCGCTCTGGGATTCCCGGGATGTCGATTTCAAGAGCGTTCTGGAAGGTTTGCAGCTGGTCATGCGAACACGTGCCTCTCAGTGAATCTTTCGACGACTGACCCTTGTAACGACCTTCTTAATGTGCCGGGGGCGCAAATAGCTGTCCGATAAGCGAGGTTGCACGTGCAACGCCGTATGTTTATTTCCCAACTGCCCTCAGGGAGGCCGAGTCCGTTTGTTTAATTTAATTTTCCTGGCATGAGGAAATCGGTATCGCTACAATACGAATAGCGCAAATGACCCTAATCAGTGCGTAACATACATAAAACAAGTTTGTATGTTTATATATGTTTACTTAACAAGCTCTGTGTTATCTGAGCGGCAGGTAGGTGTCTTGGATGTATCTTTTCATTTTCATAATTTTTCTTCTGAATATTTACAACACTTTCGGCCGAGTTTCTTTACGTGAATAACAACGATCCTTAATTATGATTAATTTAATTAATATCATAATATTGCGATGAATTAGGTCAGAACAAGGGGCAAGGGCCTTGAAGGGACAAATCTCCTGAAAGGGGGCGATCACAGTGGGGCCAGTTTTGGTTGAAATTTAGATCGGGCGACGTCGGATTTTTGCGACCGATATGACCGACATATTTAAACACATGCTAGTGCATAGAAATGTGCCTATTGAACCCGAACGGCCTCTTCCAACGGTATCCGCAAACATCGGCTGTCGGAGGAAGACCTGTTTCGTTTGATTTTGTCGGTTCCGTTCGCCTGAAATCATCTGGAGAGTCAAGGCCACTTGTAATACCGAGACTATACGCAATTCACGCAGGTGGTTGTGAGCGTGCTTTTGGAAGATGTTTCAAACAATTAACTGTGAAATTAGCTGAATATTCGACCGGTTTCGGGTGTAACATGCGGGAGGTTTTCGGATGAAATAAGGCGGACGATTTCACTTGTAGTTGTCCGGTAGCGAGCGATCGATATTTCAGCTGCTCTGTGACAATAGCCGAAGTCGACGAGTAGGCAGGCGCCGGATCGCAGCATCCAACCTCCCTGGATAAAACATTTACTACACTAACGGGACTAATGGTCACAGCAGTTGATGTCCTAGGAAACATCAATTAATCCAAGACGAATAGACACACCATTTAAACACCCTTAGAACATGATGTCTTAGCACCTGTATTATATTGTTGCTGCCATACTTTCTAATTCAAATGTTTTGGAAATATTTCTAGAACGAAATATTTACGCTTTATATTCACTCTAAACGTCCCATTCCACAGCTTTCTAAAGTGAAGTAATTTAATGCAAGGACCGACTTAGGCAATTACGTACCTTCGAAACTTGCAACTAACAGTTATGATAATTTCCGACCACTACGTATTACACTATTATACAGTAACTTTAATTAACGATAACATGATTATATTAAACGTAACAATTACGCTATTCAGAACGTATTATGAGCATCGATTGCACGAGGATGCGGGTTGCGCATCTCGGCGCCGGTCGTCAGGCACGCGGTGGCACTGGCGGTGGCGGCGGCGGCGGCGGCGGCGGCGGTGGCGGCGGTGGCGGCGGTGGCGGCGGTGGAGTCGGTGGCGTCGGCGTCGGCGTCGGCGGTGGCGTCGCGCGCCGGAAGAGGGGAAAGCGCCGCGACGCTGCACGTCGCGCAGCCGCCGCCGCCGCCGCCGCCGCCGCCGCCGTCGTGGCCGTCGGTGGCATACAGAATGGAGCGGGGGAGGCGCCTCTCCGTCGCGCTCCACGCGGCGCGCAGTGGGACTAAACGACGCCCCCGCGCGGGCGAAGCGCGTCTTCCGCGATATCCAAACGCGCGTTGCATTTAACAAGTTCTGTGCCAGCGGGTGGCTCACGGCGTAGCGCGCCGGCTTCGCATTCGCGAGGCGTGGGTTCAATCCCCGAACCGGTCATCCTGACTGGGGTATTTGTGGTTTTTGTCGGTCATCCTGGCGAATGCTAGGATGGGTCTACTGCAAGGCCACGACCGCAAAACCGGCGTCGCAAGCTGATTTCGTTAACTACGTGTAGTCACGAAAGTTAAGCGAATTCGATGTATATCAGTTTCCTGGTTGGGTAACCGACTAGGAACCCCGACATCTAACTCTGCCGAGGCCATTTCCCTTCCACGGGACATATAAGGGCTAAATATAAATACTAGCGGGAATGTTAGTTGGTTAGTTAGTGCCTTATTTAATGAGCAAACATGCAAAAGGTGACATGTCCATTTGGAAAAAAAAATGAGTTCTGTTGATTTTCCCTAGAATTTTATTTCTAGAAAAAAAAGTGAGATGTCTTACAATATATTAAGTAGTACTCTATTCATTGAGTTGAAGACGGTGTTGAAAAAAGGATCAAATTTGTGCTATATTTTTCAGTTTTATTGGGAAACAGTGAAGTGGACGTGTCACGTTTTGAATGTTTTTGCCCATCATTTCACGTGGCGACACTCAAGCCATTAGGCTCGTTCTTCCGTCTGACCACGCAAATTTCGCTACGCTCCTTTCAACATCTAGCGAAGAAAAAAGGTACCACTCGGGTGGCGAAACAGGCGATTTGAATTCAGATCACAGGTTTCTTTTAGGCTTGAGGTGCTTTTGCATGATGTAAATCTACAACATGAGGCAGCAGGCTTACTTCCCCTCAGAAGGAAGACAATCGAAGAATGTTTTTGCCGTTAAAAATCCACGGCTTTGATTGGTTTTGAAAACAATTAAACATCCGCAAACATGGGCACAACAGCTTACAGCCGTTACACCACGAAAACCCGCAAATGCGTGTCAAATTGAAACTTTTCTCTCTTCAGTGTTAGTACTCAACAAATACCCATATTTTTTTAAAGTACATGGCGTCATTTAAATATCTTTAATTGAGGGATTTGTATTCATCGAGATAAGTCTCTGGCTTAAGGTGTAGAACAGGTTCAAAATATATGTGAAAATTTGGCAATTTTTAAAATTTTAGAGGTTATAATAAAATTCGTAATTTTGCCAAATGTATAAATGTACATCCCTCAACTCAAGAAAAAATTCATATCATTTTTGCACCCATATTCAGAAAATTTTGGAAATGTCATAGAAGCTTCATGTAAAGTCTCCCCCAAAATTTAAAAAATCTTAACAATTCCCAGACATATGCAACTAGATCTCTCTCCTTTCATGTTTACCAAGTTTCAAATCAAAAGCTTCTAATTAGCGTTTTGTGAGACTCATACTTTCATTCCTCCACACAGACTCCCGACCAAACTTGTGTGTATCTCCTTGTTACTTGTATCAACCTTAACCGTATTTGAAACAATCGCACTAGACAATCCTGATGTGTGTGCGCAGTTACAACTCGAACTATCCTTAAACACAAATTGTATGACCGAAAATTTCACATCAATAGTAAATGATGCCCTGAGACACCTCTCCCGGTCTGGAGATTGGCGTTGGTGGTGGGGGAGTACAAAATAAAATGTACTATTATCATTCATTATTGTATGTTCAATTAACTCACTGAAAGTCCTCATGAGCGGATTTTTTTCAAACGGATAAATAAAATTGTGACATAAAATTATTAATGTTTACTTTCATTAACTTTTCTCTATTTTTGTTTATTTCCTTTCTACGTTTATTTACATGGTTTCAGATGTGCGAATGCAACTTGTAGTAATGTGTCGTATTCACATTCTAAATGAAGAATTTGGAGTCAAAGTAGTTCGCATCTTTTTATGACGTTCCAATTTGTGTACTTTCATTAAGGGAAAACATTGCAATTGTAATTGCTATCATTTACAGTTCAGGGAATCATGGCATTAAGGTTACGAAAAATCCACAGAAACCAAACCTGCAACCTACGACACTACGAAAAAGAAGGACATTCAAAGTGCTAGTAGGATACTCGTTGAAGGAAATACTTCAGCCCGTGATTAATTGCTAGAAAGGAAAATTCGAAATTTCTCACGATGAAAATTTACGTCGATGAGTCATATTATTGGAAAAAAGAGATGTATTTATTACTTTACTTCACACTGCTTGTGAAACAGTTAATTTATTTTTGTTGATTAATTGGTTAATTGAGTCATTTCTCGAAACGGCAGAAAAAAATTGCTTATGCTCATCCAAAGGCGAGTACCCTTTGTGTTGTTTCAACACACTGTGTGCCGCGTAGCGCAACATCACGAACAAGGACGCATCGTCTGTTGTCTATTGTCCGCTTTGGCTAAGGGAGAGGCGAGGGCAGCAACTCGGTTTTGTGCTTTGTCTGCGGCCATTGCGAATGAAACGACCCTTGAGAGCAGCGATGTACGACTGCACGTGTTTTCCTTCATGGCTTGCGAATCAAAAAACGTTTTCCTACATCGATGCATTGAACGCTATAAATTCACAATACGAATAACAACAGAGTACTGAAAACGCGGAAGAATTTCATAAATATCTCAAGAATTAGTTTTTATATGATCCCTTCTTTATTTTAGATAGCTATCAATGTTAAACAAATTAGTGATGCTAACACAGCACGTACTTTATCGCCATTACTAATAGTTATGTAGTACTATTAATACCACAATTTCTCTCCAAATTAATTTGTGTAAAACTCATTGGAAATCGTAGAACATTTGGTGCTAAATATAAGCAGAATGCAAGAAAGTAAAATGTGATACTGATAGCGTTGGAAACAAATAAATTGAAAAATATATAATATTAATTATAAAACACTGCGGTATTGTAATATTTTACAAGTATATAGAAGTATTCATTTTTATTTCCGCGAATGAAAGGCATTCGTCGTTATCGCCTTCTGATATGTGGGGCGTTACAAAAATGGGTAACAACAACCAGCAATGACCGCTTATCTATTCGTTTTCACATTAAAAACAATGAAAGGACTCAATTTAAAATTAAATAACATGTATATATATATATATATATATATATATATATATATATATATTAAATAATGATAAAATGAAATATGAAATAATATACAAATTCTAACTTACGTAGCATCCGACTGCGTAATTTGGGAGCGGGCGACTGAAGGCTAGTAATCTTCAAGACTAGAAATCATATTTATTTCAAATAGGTTTTAAATAATTTCTAAAACATTGATTTGTAAGCGTATAACAAAAGCTCCAGTGCAAGAAACGAACCAAAAAGATTAGATCTGATATAATATACACATCCTAACTTACCATACTTCCATCTGCCTCAAAACTCCTCTAAAATTACAATCAAGAATCGCAGGATTTTCAGAGCGGGCGACTAACTTTAACCCTAAATTACTCCACAAATACTAATATTTTCGAAAAATTTAACATGACCTTATTTAAAAATGTGTTTTTGATGAACATATTTCATTAAGAAAATAAATCTATATTCGTAATTGTAGTTATAGGAAGACGCCGAAAAAATTTTCAATTTTTTCATTTGTCGTCCTACATGGTCGATTTTTCAACCAATATGAGACCTGCATCTTTTCTTAGAAGTTTTTAGATTACTCACTTACACAAGTTCCTGAAAAACAAGAGCGCCATTTTGAGAAAAAAATATTTAAACAAAAAATTTAAAAAATGCCTACATTTCACGCAATCACACAAAAAATACTAAATTTTGAAAAATTGTACATTATATTATTTCAAAATCAATCTTCAGCGAACAGATTTTATTGAGAGAAAAATTGTGTTCCTTTAATATTTTAGTTCATAATCAAACTTCACACTAACCAACAACAAAATTTAATCAAAATTCATGGCGCATTTTTTTGAAAATGTTGCAATATCCCAAGGGTGTCATGTTATGAACCCCCCCAAAATTAAAATATCGGTTTCAAATTCAAGGGCCCGCGACATTAGCCAGATCGATTAGGGAATATCGATTTTAGAGAAAATCGGCTGAACAGTTTAGCCACTAGCGTTGTTCACGGACAGTCGTTTTGCTGTCAATCGACTTTTTTGTATCAAAGACCCCCAAAACAGGGATTCTGGCTACACTACGTGTTAAGAGGATCTTCACCCCTAAATTTGGACACTGAATTTATCCACTTTTACGTTACCAGGGCCCTGTAATAAGAATATTCGCATTTTTTGCGCGCAGCATCACGTAACTTTCTCTTCTTAAGAAGTTCTTTCTTCTGCGCGAGAAAATAAAAATGACAAAAAAGGAAAAACGAATTAACTTCCCAGTTATGTCGCCATCCTAACTACGTAATTCGGATTTTACGATTATATTTCATTTGCATAAATACTTTTTTCTTAGACTTTAATATCACCTGATGATGACGAAGAACTGTCGAAACGTAAATCATTAAATTTCTTATGAGTCTTCTTTTCATTTTATCTTATTGAGCAAAAAAGTTATGAACTTTGTAAAATAAAAAAAGGATCAGAGATAAACTAATACTTATGAGATCAATTGACAGTTAATTTAAAATTAATATCATTTCATAATTCCACCAAAGCTTAAAAAACATTGTATTGAGATTTTATAAATTGCAGAATGAAATATCGTAAGATGATGGTTGGGAAAAATACAGGGAGGAATTCTGAACGAATGAGGTATAAATGATAGGGTATAAAGGAGCAAAAGGTGATCAGAAGTAGATATACAACACAACAAAATGTTTTTGCGACCGGTTCCAATATCGTTCCAGCAACTAAATGAACATTATTGATATATTAATTGTGATTCTGAGTAGTTTGTATTTTAAGATTTACTGAGTTTCTTTTCATATAATATCTATCTTTTGTCTATTTTTTTAAACTATACTGTCGTACCGTAGCGTATTTGAGTGGTAGTAATGTCATATGAATATTTAAACTTCTAGAACGAGGACAAGCATGCTTATTCCTAAAACTGGGAATCGTACAATTCTAACAACGGAATAAGAGAGAAACAAACGCGCAACTGGGTGGCTTTCATGTATTACCATGGAGTTATGATTACTATCAATGAGCTTCGTATTCCTAGCTCCATGAATACTACACATACCTTCTCAATTTAAACACATGATTAGTTACCAAGGCGCACAGAGTTCTCAGTAAAGTGTTTCCTGGGATCCCCAGGGGGCCCTGGGACATTCCGTTTCAGCCAGTCCCTTCCGTTAGTATGCCATCTCCTTGGAATCTGCCTCGCCTACCTCGTTCGTCATAATCACCGAACCAACCTTGTATTTCAACTTCAGGGTATTTTCCGAGTTTTTTTGCAATCGTCCTGGGCTCCCTGCCTCAGACATTTCAAGCGGCCTACTCTAGACCCACGTCGCGGAGGATACATTGGTGGGTGGAGCGCTACCTGTAACTACGTCATTGGCGGGGTAGCATTGCAGGCATCAAATTGATGCTGTCCACATAAGGAACGGGAAGTTTTGATAGAGCGTGCGGCGCATGATGAAATAACTCGCTTCCACTGAACCTTGCGAGAAGAGGGCTCTCGCCCATCTGTCGTAGATCCTCATAGAAAATAATTTTATCTCCTTACCTTGACTGCTATAACGGCTGTGAAAGCTATCGTAAAGAAGTCAGATGGATACTTAAGAATTTGTTGTTTCTTCTGACAAATATTTACGACTGCTTAGTGGCGAGAAATCGAGTGTTTCCGTTTTAAAGTAATGTTCTTATATTTCATACTCAATGCATACGATTAACACATATATAAGTAGTATTCCATTGGCTCCTTTGTAAATAGATTCATTCCGTCTAGTCATGCAGCCTGTCAGAAACCTTATCACAATTTTCTGCGCATGTAACTCACAACATATAATTAAGTCATCTATTGAGAAAATCGCGCTTACATTTGAAATGAGTTTTGAAACATGGATTCTTGCAAAATTATGGCAAATTCTCCAGGCCACCCCGTGTAAAAGAGACGCTCTATTCTACTATTTTTTTAATGTCTCCATTTGAATTTCAGAATCAATGTTTTTGTAATTGTATAGCAAATAAAATGACTTCTTTTGTTGTTTTATCATGTTTTTCTTCTCAAAGCGATGTACTGATCGGTAGGTAGTGACACTCATTTCTGCATTTTTTTGAATTTTTATAGTGTCTACAAATATTTCTGCTTGAAAGTTGTAAAAAATACAACGTAGAATCCGGGGAAGGGTGTTTTTGGACGGGGATTCTACCTCTCGAAAAAAGTAGAATTCAAGTGTTTAACGTTTAAATCAAACGTATTGTATTTAACGAATGAAATATCATTGACAAATAATTTATTAGGAATTATTTAACATTAACTTTTCACGTAGTTTCTAGAAATATTTATAATTTCTGACAAGTACAATAATCTGTTTCTGAATTTTTGCCCATTCCTTTATCTTCAAATGGATATATACGCGAGTAATACATATAAATTCATAGGGAGGATTACAAAAAATAATAAGGAATCAGTAGCTCAGAGTTCATGGATAGGTAATGCAATTTTTGTTCCAAGGAAAGTCCCCGAGCTGCTCTTGACCATGGTCTAGGTAGTCGATTTCCGCCATGAAGGCGTTGACCTGAAGGAGTTTGTTTGAAGTTGAGAGAAAGCACAAGGAAAACTTTATTCCAGTTTACAGAGCACTTGTATTCGATTTCGGAGAGGCTCGTCATCTCGCCTTAGGATGCCCATAATGAGCACCTCTTGCAACCAACACTGAACCACAACGTCAGTAGTTTCAATCAGGAAATATATTCAGGATCTACATTATAAATACGGTAAACTGCAGATCTAAGGTCTAAATAACCGGTGAAGGGATACATGTGATCGTTTTAGAGCTGATAATTATTTCCTCCATTTATATTTTTATCATTTTTTCGTCCTAAGAAAACTTCTTGCAAATATACTATGTAACAAAAAAACAAAGCTTTGTGCAAAAAAGTGATATGGCAAACTTGCTGCAACACAACTACAAAATCTGAAGGCGCTGCGAAGAAGTAGTATTCTGCCAACCCATTTCCATTGAGCACTTAATTAAGTTCTTTATGATACGCTTTCAGAATTCTTTCAAATTCAGTCAGCCGCCACACTGCTCGTTGTGTATATTTCGCGAATGTTTATTCCCGCCTGAGATATGACATAATATTCTGGGGAAATACATCTTATAGCTCCCAGATTTTTAGATTAAAAAAATAATTGTATGAATAATAAGCAAATCCCACTCATGTGATTCTTGTAAGCCTCTCTTTATTAATCTAGGTATTTAACCGTTACCTTGTCTCTTGATATATGAATCAGTGGTTTTTGTCAAAAACGACTTGCTTCAGGGCGGGAATATATTTCCAGAAAACGCCGTTGTGTATAACTACAACAATCGACGTAGTAATCATATTCTTCAGGTAACAGTATCAACAGCTCACTACAAAAAATTCACATATATTACGTGTACATAATTATGCAACACCTTGCTAGATGACATTAAACGATTAAATTCGATACAGAAGTTTAAGTCACAAGTAAATTTTGTTCTGCTGCAAAACTGTTTCTATACAATTAGAGACTATACTGAGCATCCAAAAGGAAAGTAGTATTAATTTTAACATTGACATTTAATGTATTATATATCATTTGGATTGTGTAATTGTAAAGAATCTGTAACAAGTATTGTACTTCAGCTTCTGGGTCAATGACCTCCATCTCGATCAGGTTTTTGTCCAGTTTCCCTGATCCTGGAGCAAATGCTGAGATGGCTCCTTGATTTGCTTTTGGACATAAATGTAACTTCAAATTAACTTCTCCCCATAGCAAGTCACACAGTTTTTAACTGTTTTTGACGTAATAATTGATAAAATAAATTCTTCAAGGGCATAAGCAATATGCGTAGAATGAAGGAAATCTGTGATTAATGCAACCATGTTGTAAGAAATACTATATTGAACTCTATGCGAATTCTTCACACGCATACTAGGAGTTAGTATAAATTAACACATGAGCGTCAGTTGGAGGATATATTTACATTTATCGTCTATGGTTAGGTAAAGAAAAACTTTGTCATTGTATTCAGCTCCGTTATCGAACAAGTGCGGTAAAACATACTACCTGAGGACACTGCGGTAAAGTAATCATGAGTACTACTAAAGCTGTTTGGGTATCTTCTTTTAAAAATATTCTAGACTTCATTGTCATTTTCACTTTTTCTCTTTAAAAATGCCAACAATTGCGTGAACGTACTTCTATCAATATTGTCATTCAATGAAATTGTAATCCTTAACATTAAGTAAGGTGCTCAACGACTACTAGACTTTCCAGAGAAGTACCATCTTATTTTTTTCGCAATGAAATTAATTTTTTTAGTCATTAATACTTAAAGATACCATACTCAAGCTCATATACTGTGCTTGATTTATGGAATTAATGTTTGTAATGCAGCATTTGCTACTATTTCGATATCTAAATCACAGAAGTCACTCAGTTTGAAAATCATACAGTAAGGGTTTTTCGACAGTGCTCTTTGTTGAGAACAGTGTTGCCACTTACAGAAAAAAAACGTGAATACTAAATGAATGCTTAGTACAAAATTTCATATTAAATATAGTCGTAACTTCACAAAGAGGATAAAATGTACGCTATACTGTCGTAACATCTCATATTGCTAAAAGTCAAGGAAATAAAATTTAAGACTAAGACGGGACAATGAATGGTTCTATGTCACTCGAAAGAAGATGACACCGGAGTCAAAATACGAAATGTGAAGGGAGATAGAGCATCAAAGTCAAAACAAATGTGAAAAAATATGTAGAAGTAACATCTCGAAAAGGAAAGAAAGAGAAGTAAAATGTTAGGTGGAGCTGACAAGAGATTGCGTAGTAGGCAGAAGCGCCAATTGGCAACGAAGGAAGTGGATAAAAAAATAAACAAGAGAGGACAGCGCGGAGAGGCCGAGGAGACGGAGTCGTTCGTCCGAGAGAGGAGAAGTAGACGGATTCATCCATCCGAGAGAGGCCGAGTAGTCGGATTCGCCCATGTGAGAGAGACGAAGGAGTCTGATTCATCTAACCGAGAGAGGCAGAAGAGACGGATTCGTCCATCCGAGAGAGACGAAGGAGTCTGATTCATCTAACCGAGAGAGGCAGAAGAGACGGATTCGTCCATCCGAGACAGACGAAGGAGTCTCATTCATCTGACCGAAAGAGGCCTAGGAGAAGGATTCGTTCGTCGGAGAGGCGCAGGAGACGGATTCGTTCGTTTGAGAGAGACGAAGGAGTCTGATTCATCTGACCGAGAGAGACCGAGGAGAAGGATTCGTTCGTCAGAGAGAGGCACAGGAGACGGATTCGTTCGTTTGAGAGAGGCTTATTTGTCTGATACATCTGACAGAGAGGGGCCGAGGAGACCGATTCTTCTGTCCGAGATAGGTGTAGGAGTCTGATACATTTGACCGAGAGAGACTGAGATGGATTCGTCCGTCCAAGAGAAGCCGAGTGGACGGATTCATTCGAAGAGTCAGATTTGTCGGTCCAAGAGAAGCGGAGAAGTCGAATTCATCCGCCCAAGAGAGGCCAAGGAGACGAATTCGTCCGGTCAAGAGCGTCCGAAGAGACAAGGTTCTGGATGTTTCGCCTGGCGCGACGCCGGCCTTGACCGACGCTCACCCAGCGCCCGCCCGCCCGCCCGCCCGCCCGCCTGCCCGCCCGCCTGCCCGCCCGCCTGCCCGCCCGCCCGCCCGCCCGCCTGCCCGCCCGCCCGCCTGCCTGCCTGCCTGCCTGCCCGCCCGCCCGCCCGCCCGCCCGCCCGCCCGCCCGCCCGGGGCGAAAACAGTCGGGACGCAGGCGCCGCGCCGTGGACCACTTTCACCGCCGCCTCTGCCGCCGGGCCGCGCGGGAGGGGCGGGAGGGGCGGGCCGGGGAAAGTGGTGGCGGCGGCGGCGGCGGTGGCGGCCCGTTTCGCGCCGCCCCCTCCCGTTCTTTACCGCGCTGCTCTGCGCCGGGCGCGTTGGCGATTGATGAATGAAGCGCAGAGAAACGACCGGAAATTAGCAATTTTTCTGCTGGCCGTGAAAAAAAATCTGTGCTTTCATCTCTACGCTCTCTGCTGCGGCGCTTTGACTTATATTGGGGTTGCGGGATTTCCTGGATGAGGCACTAGGTTTCTATGCGTTTCTATGGTAGAAAACGATTTGTTTACTGTGTTTCCTAATATTAGGTAGCAGTTTCTACAACTTGGTGTTATAGGATAAAGCAGTGATTTTTTTAACCAGAGAACGTTGTTTTTGGGTCAATGCCAGTCCACGGTATTAAGATAAATGATAGTTAAGTCCAATATAATCACCAAATTCTCATTTACCTCTTCAGCTTCCCTTTAATCTTGTATCTTAATCATAATTTCAAATTTTCTTAAGAATGTGAGGTAATTGGTATACCTCGTGGCCCTACTGGATTAGGCCCGGATTCGTTCGAAGTCACAGGAGACTCCTGTGCATTGCTTCGTCGTGAAAGTGTCACACGACATATTATTCAATTATTTTTGAACAAATGTATATATTATTTTCCCGTAGAAGGAATCAAAATTGTGCCAAAATGTCTTCTAAAAAATCAGAGAAACACTTAGTACCTTTGACATGGTGCACTGTGTGGAATTCATAACGAGTGCGAAACATTCTAATAGGTATATTGCAATTTATATTATAATATGATTTCAGAATTAAGAAGAAAATCAAAGATTTAAAGGAAAATGAAAATGTTGGTGAAAAACTCGTCAGAAATATGTTAATTGTATATTATTTACAAAAGAAATGAAAACATTTGTTCAGAAATAAAAATTAACAAAGAAATAAAAAACACCCAACTTACACAATTGGAATGCTTTTTTATTTCTGGGTTAATTTTTCTTTCAGAACAAATATATTCATTTCTTTTGTAAATAATAAACAATTTACAGGTTTCTAGACTGTTTCTATGCTTCTGAAATGGACGTTTTTGCCTAGAAAGCATTTTTTGAAACCCAATTTTGAGTGGTTATTGAGGCTCAGCTATTCACAATATCCAAGTAGTTTATGAGACAAAACCTGCTTAAACTTGTCTTAAGAGCTTATTTTCGAAGTTTCGACGTTTCCTTCCAGATCATCCTGTATATCTGGGCTCCTCGTTCATTAAACATTTTTATTTACGTATGGTATATTATACTAGGAAATAAATGAAGTACAGTACATGAAGAATGTGTCAGTGATTCAATTAAAAATACTATTGATATTATGTTGAATAATTTACAGGATTGCCAGGTAGTTTGGAACTCCTCTTCCCCAAATGTCATGTATTGTTACAATTTTTCAGCTTAAAATGGTGAAAATCAAGAATTGATCATATTTTCGGAAATGAAAAGTTTTATTATCTAGCGCTACTTGGCTTCTCTCGAAAATTTCAGGGGGCCTGAAACCCCCCTATGCTTACGCTCGTCACCTTTATTTTGTCACGTACACAAAGATATTCCGTTTAATACAACAACAAATTTAATGTTTCAATAAGGACTTTACAAGTTTGAATACTCGTATTAATTTATTCTTACTGACTTTGTTTTGGTGTCAATATTGAACAAAATACATGCAGTTTTACTTAATAGATTCAAATTTTACATGAAGAGATTCAATGTGGCTTCCATTGGTCTTGCGGCACTTACACCATCTGATGTCTATTTCGTGCGAAACCCGCTGCAGCTTGTCAGGCTTAACGAGACAAATTCTAGGTCTCAGCTCTGGTAGAAAACCTGGTAAGAGTGGAACAAACGTTATCCTTAATGAGCCCTCAGAAGAAAGGAAAAAAAAAAAAAAGAAAGAAAAAAAAGGTGTGTTAGATCCGGTGAACGTGGAGTCCATGCAATTGCCACACCTCGTCCCAATCACCATGTAGCATTTTCAAACAAAATTCCTTACGAGAAATGTTATCAGTTTATTTTCGTTCTTGCATCATTGTTAACTTTAATGCTTTGAGAGGCAACCGTTTTCTTAAGTCACGCCAAACAGTCGTTGTGTGGGAGGACCAGCTGTCGAGAAGCGCACCAGGTTCGTTTTATAGGATTGTAAACGAAGCTTTGTCTCACTCCAAGTCGTTAGACGCATTGCTGGCACGTGCCGAGATTCTGTTCTAGAATACCACGTGAGTCAAAACTTGATATGTTTCCCTTCAAAATGACGCCAATACTAGGACTCTTGCTCGATTGAATGAGTTTGTACGAGCATTCAAACTTGTAAAGCCCTTCTTGAAACACTCCGTATTTATTCATAAGTTTTGATAACCCGGCTGAGGTGGCTCAGGGCAGCGGTTGATGTCGGTGCAGTGCCTCTAACCGGGAGGCCCTAGGTTACACTCCCGACGGTGTGGCAGGATTTTCCACACAAGCTAGATAGCGAGGTCGGATACAGCTGTTGTTTGGAGGACAACTCTAGCGGCCGGCTGCTCTGATCGGTGGTTTTCCATGGTATCTCCGATCAACACCAGGCGAATGTCAGAGCAGTACCCTCACAAACGGGTCACGGACCGCGCGCGATCTTTCCTTCCTTTTCATTGTTCTATCCTCACCCCTTACATACACACACTAACATGCACTACACTACCACCCATGCTGGAAGACCAGTCGGGAGATAAGAGCTTGTCCCGGCTGGGGTGGTGCCCCGCTGGTGGGAGATACCTGGTTGGGGGAAACCCTCCTAGCGGACGGTAGGGACTAATGACCTTCGTAGTTGACGCACCCGGAAACACCAATCAATCAATCAGTCAATCAATCAATCAATCAATCTAAGAGTTTTAATAAAAAATAAGTTTAGAGCATGGATTTCTTGTCCGTTACCGTTATTTCCTTTAACGATCATATTTTATATTCCGTCTTCCTTATGTTCAATCTATTCCGTCTTGTGTCATGTCGATATTCACATAGAAGCATCAAACCATTTACCATGTAATTACTGTTTGAAAATGCCTGACTCAATTTCCCTGAAGTCCGTTTGATGTTTCTGGATCTTATCACGCAACTAAGTACTTCACGAAACAATATTTCCGAGTTTTCTGTGGCCTCTTTAAAAATCGGATGTACATCCAAGTATAAAAGGTAAGCTGTTTTTCAAATACGTAATACTCATGAAAATTGAAATTAAAGAATGAGGAATGTTTTCAAATTTTAACATTTTGTGATGTTTCTGCGATACTTCAAAGTTTATATGAACCAATAGTCCTTGTTTCTTTGTTTCATCATCTTTAGAAGAGAAAATCGCAATAGCTTAACATGAATGTATTTTCATCTTACAGTTTCTGTTTGTGTATTTCGCGGCGAGGTATGTTGTTAATCAATTCTAAGTTGCAAAATACGCAAACAGAAACTGAAAATGTACACTACATCCTCTACAATAACACAAACGCCAGACAAGCAAACTTGCTTACCTTATTTTGGAACTCTTCAGAAAAAGTCGCAAACAATATAAAACCTAACCTAATCCTCTTGACACGCCCAAACCCGCGTTGTTTTTGTGGCTTCCATACAGCAGATAAAAAACGCCTCAACTTGTAAGTTGTGTATGTATGTGAATGTATTTCATGTTTTTCTGCTACGAAAATTTCACATGTTCAATTAAATTCTATTCACTTTATTGCATACGGTCTAAGTAACATTAAATGATAAAATGCACCCGTTTTCTTTCTTTCATTTCTTTTAAATTAAAATTTTTGTTTGTATAATGTTAATAGAAACACTAAGAAATACTTTAAAAATATTTAAAAAAAAATACAAAATATAATGTGGATTGATACGATTTTTTTATATATCATCCTCGAAATTGGGAGGTGTGTGTGAAATTGGGGGATCAGTGAAAGTAAGAATAGGAGCCCCCAAATTTACCCAGGCCCAACGGCCCCAATTCTGTTAAAACGTCTCTGTCTCTGCTAGTTAAATTAGAGTACTTGATGGAATTCTCCAAACTCTGATGACGTGTATTACGCCGCGTATTACTTGCAGAACCATAGAGAAACCAACGCCACTCGCGGGCGATCAGCAATTTGCGCCTTTTCGCTGAGGCCGACGCGTCTCATTTCTCCAGCTCACTTTCCCCTCCTTCGCTGCTCCGCCCCACGCAGCCGCATTCTTGCGGTAACTCGTGGCATTTAGGGCAGCGTGATGTCGCTGGGAACTTGTAAGAGGATTATGAGCGCAAAGTAGCGATGTCGGATTTTTTGTCGTGCGTTGTGTTTACTTTCGAAGACTCGTGAATTACTCGCAAGACAATAGATGTAATTAGAAGTAGGCAACAAAAACACGTCTGTGTACCGTGGAGAACACGATAATTTGCGTCTTAATGTAGTGCAAAGTTATTAGAAATGCTTTTTACTTATTATCACGCCGGTCTTGGTGGTCGAGGGACTTTGAGAAGTGTCAAGGAAGCAAAGCCGAATGCTGCGAGGCTGCATGTTCGAATCCCGCGTAAGCTATGAGTGTTACACCACCTGATTTTTCCTTCCCCCCCCCCCACAATCTGCCCTCGCCCTCGCCCTCGCCCTCGCCCCCGCCCCCGCCCCCGCCCCCGCCCCCGCGCCGCGCGTCCCCGCTTTTTCCAGCTTCAGGGGATGCCGATTTCAGCTATCCACCTATCCACGCCCGGTACCCACTATGTCCCTCATGGGGACACATTATCCTTGACGCTAGACACACTTTCGGGTTCCTCGGTCTGTGGTCAGCAGACTCAAGGCCTTCTGCGACAACACACTTTACATGAAAGACAAGGGACGAACAACCATGCCCATGGCGGGACGAACAACCCAACCATGGCACTGGGCCTCGAACCCGCGCCCCTTCCGCCCGAGGCGCTGAGTGGGCACTCGCTCTAGCCACCGCGGCCATCCAGATCGGCGCTTCACCGCCTGATTGGTTGCCTGGTGATTTCGTTTTCTTGGGAGCGGCAACGGCTATGGTCATTATTCTCGTAAGGGTACTTCATGCTTTTTATCCCGGGATACGGTGGACTTCTTTCCCCGCTAGATGTTGAGATCCGGCGCCGATCTCCATGTCGGCTTCCGGGGTTTTCTTTATGCAGATTTCCTTCACCAGCGGGGCAACTCATCACACGAGACGGGCTCTAAGCTCCCGTCAGGACTTCCGACATGTGTAGTAGTGCAGTGCAGTGTACGTGTAAGTAAGAGGAAGGAAATATAGGAAGAAGTAAAGGTCGCGCGCGATCTATGGCCCGTTCGTTAGTGAATTGCTGCGGAATTCGCCTGGTGTTTATTGGAGAAACAACAGAAAAATACTCAACAGAGCAGCCGACCGCTTGAAATTTTCTCCAAACTGCGGCTAAATTTAACTTGGATGTCTATGCACATGCTTGATCATGTACACATATTAATTATTTTATTTCAATAGTTTATTAAATTGGAATATTAATTTACTGTTTCTGATTTTAATAACTGGTGAGGGTTATCTCGCCATTCTGATCGATCAGTTAATGTCTCAACTTGAAAGTTTTGTTCGAGTTTGTGAATGGTTTGAAAAGGATGGCGCCCTACCCATTTCGCCACGGCGGCGTTAAGAGATTGGCTCAGTGACAATCCCTTTCTGGTTTTTGGAGACTTGCTCATTTGGAGTGGTCTCCTTGATTATCTGACGTTACACTCCTTGGCTTTGGTTTCTGAGGTACTTGTGCTAAAAGAAATGTCTTGTCCTGTAATATGGCTCGACAGACCGCTAAGGGCCTTGGCTTACCGCGATGACCCAGCCTCTCGGCCATGGAATAAGGGTCGTGTGTTTAGTACGAAGACATTCCTTCACCGTATATACTGGACTTCTTAACCTTAGAGTTGGCTTTCTCATCGTCATACAGCAATATATACTGAAACATTTGTAAAGAAAGCGCACAGTCATTATTTTGTCGGGATTCCGCCGTCGAAGGCAAGCACGCTAACCATCGAACCACCGAGGGCTTTTAAAAGAAGTGTGCTCAGCGAAAATAATAACGTAATGCACTTAATTGGACGCTCGCAATGCACCATTATGATCCTCAGCACCGAAGCATTTTAGACCATACCTAAAGTGATTGATGATGATTATGAGCAATAATGAAATGAGGGCCGGAGAAAAAAAAAGAGAATCCCGACCAAAACTGCTGGAAGCTGCCTGGTTTGTCCACCACAAATTCCACCTTGAAGCCTCCCTACCTGAGCCGACCCGACTGAACAAACACAATGTGGAAGTTCTAACATTGACCGTTTATTACGTTCCCATGAATTTTGAATAGTACATCAATTATCACAAAAAATGGAAATCGTAGTGAAGACCTGTAAGTTTATTTTATTTATTTTTCCAATTTAATAAAATGTTCACAATTGTAGTTTCTTGAAAATATGTCCTTTACATTACATTGTGTGTGTTTAAATATAAATAAAATATGTAAAATACATGAGTCGTGCGAGTACAGAGTAAAGAGACACTGAGTATTTATGATTTCCTCTCTGGAGATCATACTAGAATGCATAACCCCATTACCCTCATGCAATGTCCTTCCGGCACTTCTCGTCAGCTATTCTGTTTTTACTGCACTCAGCGTTACAAAGATGACGTAGCGTTGCAAGTGGAATGCCAGCCGAGCTCAAACACCAACATCTCAAACAACATGAACAATTTGTGTACGGCAGCAGATTTTACGTCACATGATTCTCTGGGTCCTTCCGTACACTTTAACACAGGTTTTTATCAATCTGCAATGTTTACCTCTTGAGATATATGTTTTCCAAAATAGTAGGTAATACAAATTTATTTGGGCAATTTAATTCTATTGCGCCACCTCTAATACTCTGTACACATCTTTTAAAAAACATTTGACTTTATTATTCGTAATTAATGAAATACAGAGAAAGGAAGTTAATACAAACGGAGAGATATTATATATCTGTTTTTTGTACTATTTCTCATTATGGCCTTGGAAAATATTAAAATACTGTCGTTTGATCGTTTTACTCCAGTTGATTGCAAAATGTAGGGTTCTTAATATGGCCTTTTTGTATTTTCTGTCGAGTGTTTTAAGTCTCCCTTGAAGGGACCTAATTTTTGGTGAAAGGTTTTGTTACAGGGGCAGTGGTTGGGTAGGGGACTTCATTCAAAACTGTGTCCTTTTGACTCAGATATGTTTAGAGTTGTCGGCAGTACTTTCAGTAATAGTAAACTACGATAATTTATAACTCATTTGATGACTACAAATTACATGTATTGATGCTTTGATATAGTTTTTGCTATAGTATATCCGAATTCATTTCTGTTATATTTTTCAATTTAAAAGATTTTTACCTCATATACAAAGAAAAAACTTCGCTATCTCTTTCTGCTTCTTCATCTTTTTCCTTCTCAGTGACCGCCGAAAACTCAGGTTAAGCAGAGCAGAATTCAATCGATTCCTTGTGAATTTATGTTATTTATCAGTTCGCATACGACAAATTAGTGATTATTCGTTCGTTGATATAATTTGTTGATTTCTTCAAATTGATGTCATCCAATACAATAACATTATCCGTTATAACCTATACTTAAAATGAAAACAGCTCAAAATTCTAACATTGAAATATTACAATCCTTCGAATCAATAACCTTGAGAAACTTTGTAAATGCCCTGTGGTATCAAACAAACGCAACAATACATAAAGACTTACAGATCCCAACAATAAAAGAGGATATCAAAAATACCAGTGGAAAATACCTGCAATGACTACATAAACATCTCAATATTCTGACCATCAACTTCCTAGACAATAGTGATACCATCAGACGACTTCAACAACACCATACTTCAATGGTGGTCAATGAACTTAACTCCTCTCAATTAATTAATAATGTAATTTTGCCAAATGTTTGTTCGCAAACAAATTGCAAACTAAAAATAAATTTAAAAAAATACTTGAAATAAAAATAAAATATAGTGCACATGATGATTCCCAAATAAGCGCGAACAAAGGACAGTTATTAGTACATAAAATACACAAAACTGTCTTTGAACAGGTTAAAAAAGACATTTTCATGTCATAACGCCACACATATTCTTGTTATTCGGATTTCTGAACGAGGGGAAACAATTTGAGAAAGTCTTCAGTGTTATGTCAGGGGCAGAAATTATGCTGTAAGCACGAAGGTTGTCTCGGGGTTCAACGAAAGAACTTCCGAAGTACGATATTAGCACGTTGCTCCAAAGGACGCGTATGAACATATGCATGCGTCCCTTATTGTCTATTCAATATGCATTTACAGAGGTGTGTTCGTGTATCAGTTTGAAATATTTTCCTACGAATGATCTTTAAAAGATTTTGCAAATTTTTTTAACTCCTCGGGATAAATGAAGATAATAAATATCACGAATTTAAGAATATATCTGATAATTGAACTTTAGAATTTTGCGTAGTCGACACAGAAATGAAGCAGTTTTAGGAGTTTCTCCATAAAAAAATATATATTATTCTGTAATGTTTAAAGACAGCAGTGACATTCATAGAAAATTATTAATAATCATAGGAAGATATAAATCATTTATTTGAACTGGTTAATACATCGTAAATTAATTTTAAATGGTTACTCTATATTTTTAAAATATCTGTAAAATATGAATGGAATAAACAAAAATGTTGGAGCAGAGAAGGGGTTACGAAAAAAGACGATCGGAGAACAGACCTTCATCGTCATTTGGGCTCGTAACGATCCGCAGCCGAACCGTCACCCCGCTCAGCTCATTGCCCATTCACACAGGGCTGGGCGGTCATGAGAACACAGAGCCCCTGCGCCGGGCCATCAAACATTCATCCCTCGCCGCCGCTGGGCGACTCCCCGCACCTCCCACGGCCTCTGCCCCGCGCCCCCGCCCCCGCCCTCGCCCCCGCCCCCGCCCCCGCCCCCGCCCTCACCCCCGCCTCCGCCCTCACCCCCGCCTTGCCCCGCCCTCACCCCCGCCCTCACCCCCGCCTTGCCCTTGCCCTCGCCCCTGCCCTCGCCCCCGCCCTCGCCCCCGCCCTCGCCCCCGCCTTGCCCTTGCCCTCGCCCCTGCCCTCGCCCCCGCCCTCGCCCCCGCCCCCGCCCTCGCCCCCGCCCTCGCCCCCGCCCTCGCCTCCGCCCTCGCCCCCGCCCTCGCCCCCGCCCTCGCCCCCGCCCTCGCCCCCGCCCTCGCCCCCGCCCTCGCCCCCGCCCTCGCCCCCGCCCCCGCCCCCGCCCCCGCCCTCGCCCTCGCCCTTGCCCTCGCCCCCGCCCCGCCCTCACCCCCGCCTTGCCCTCGACCCCTGCCCTCGCCCCCGCCCCCGCCCTCGCCCCCGCCCCGCCCCCGCCCTCGCCCCCGCCCCGCCCCCGCCCTCGCCCTCGCTCTCGCCCTCGCCCCCGCCCTCGCCCCCGCCCTCGCCCCCGCCCTCGCCCCCACGCCCACCGCTCTATGAGCCCCGCGTCGACAGCCCCGCGTCCCGCCCACCACGTCACGCGCCTTGCCCCCGCCCCCCTCGCCCCACGACCCACGCCCCCTGTCATCTTTCCTTTTCCCTCCACGCAACCCCCACCTCGCGCCATGCGCCCCTGAAGCCCCCGCAACCTCTGCCCTGCACCCCGCGCCCCGCCCCACTTTCCCCGCCCCCCTCGCTCCGTTCTGCCTCTCACTTCTCGTCCCGCGCAGCGCTCCCCCATACCCCTAAACATTCCATCTTGTATACTTTCTGCCCCCACATCACACACGACCCCTGCCCTGCGCCCCGCGCCCACTTCTCCTCCGCATGAGCCTCTCACTTCGCCTCTCGCACTCCCGGTCTCACGGCCGCGCGCCGCATGTTTTTCTTAGCAGCCCTGGCGGCAGTTGTCGCGCACGGCCGGCCCAGCGGCTTCGCCCGTCGTAATACGCATTAGGCGTAACCCCACTTTCTTTCGACCGGAGAAACGAAGAGGGCTTGTGACAATGACACGTATGTGTTGAGCTAGGCGGTATTCAACTTTTTTTCCAACCCACTTTCGTTTTAACTTGAAGTTAATATTGAAACAAAAAATGTACTCGAATAATTGGGTCGAATATGAAAAATTGAACTTGTATATGCGAAAAAAAATACAGAGGTTAACTCTTGATGATATTTACTGAGAGACACAATATGAGAAGAAAAAATACGTTCTTTCGCAAAAGTTGGAGGGAGAAATAGACGTGGAACAGTCCGGAAGGTAAATTAAAAAATGAAATCGAGTTTATTCTCAGTTTTTTTAGTATAACTTTATTAGTGAACGAATGTGCATAGTTCAGTATTATGTATATTACATCATATGTATTTTTATGACTTATATTGAACTTAAATGCAAATCTTACAACTAAATCTAAATACACATGAATAGGAAACTCACAGAGCACCTATGTGATTAATTGAGTTCTGAAAATATGCTGAGGAATGAATCTAATGGATATCTATTTTTTATTCTTGATGGGAGCTGGTAGGTGGTGGCTAGGCCGTAATGGGTGGCTTGGGTTATTGTGTTTATTTTGGAGAAGAAATTGTTAGATAGGAGCGCGATATGGTCAAGTATAGGGGGTAAATTAAATTCTTTATGCAGTGGAATGTTTGAGATGAACCAGGGTGCATGAGTGGCAAGTCTGAGGAAATTATTTTGGATGATCTGTAATTTATTTATATTAGTTTTAGAAGCATTGATCCAGATAGGGCATGCATAAAGCATTAGGGGTCTAATTATTGATTTATAGATGGTGATGGCATTGTTTAATGAGAGCTTACTATTGCGATTTAAGAGTGGCTTCAGTTGAATTAATTTTATTTTGGCTTGCTGTGTTTTTACTGTTACGTGATTTTTTCAATTTAGTCTGGTATCAAGATTCAGCCCTAGGTATTTGACAGATTCACTGTGCGAGGTCCATGGAATTGGGTTATTGTTTATTAGGAGTGGTGTTGGGGTTGAAAATGTTCTTAATGAGAATATTTTGGCGCATGATTTTGTAGGATTTAGTTTGATTTTCCATTTGACAGACCATTCATCAATTTTATTTAAATGTGTTTGAATTTGTTTACAGATTAGATAAGTTGAATGATTGGACATGAAAATTGCGGTGTCATCGGCGAATTGGGCGATGTGCGTGTGTGATGTTATGGGAATGTCGGCTGTGTATATGTTGAAAAGCGTGGGGGACAGTGGTGAGCCTTGAGGTAATCCAGCTGTAATTCTGCGGGGATTGGATGTGTGATTATTAACTGTGACTGAAAATGTTCTATCTTGGAGAAAGGATGGTATTAATTAAATAGTTAGGGGTACCTATTTCTTTAAGTTTGAATATTAATCCAGGGTACCACACTTTGTCAAAAGCTTTCGAAATGTCTAAAAAGGTAACTATTGTATGGTGTTTTTTTTTGAATGCCGTGTGTATGTGCTCCGTGATTCTTAATAATTGATGAGAAGTTGAAACTTTATTAGTGAAGCCAAATTGGTGCATTGGGATTGTTTGAGTTTTATTCAGATGGGAATTTAGTCTTTTAAGGATTAATTTTTCTAGGATTTTTGATAAAGTGGGAAGAAGGCTAATGGGTCTGTAGTTGTCAGTTCTGGATAGATTTTTGAATGGCTTGGGGATGGGTATTACATTTGAATTTTTCCAAATAACGGGGAAGTAACCAGTTCTAATTATTGAATTGTAAATATTGGTGATTTATGCTATTGTGGGTTTAGGTAAGTTTTTTAAGATTTTGTTACTTATTTTGTCGTGACTAGGGGCTTTTCTTATTGGCAAAATCTTAATTATATTAATGACTTCATTTGGGGATATGTAGTTTATTTTGTGTGGTACGTTATAGTTGGGGGCTGATGCTATTTCGAGTATGTTTGAATGCTGTGGGTGAGTTGGGGTGGCATTGGGAGTAAATGATTTAGCAAAGTGATCGGCTAATGCTTCAGCCTTCTCATAAGAAGCGAATTTCTTGCCCGTTGGAGTTGTTAATGGGGGTATTATTGCTTTCTTTTTCAAGATATTTTTAGTGAATTGCCACAACGTGTTGTTATTTGTGCTGAGGGACTGGATTAAGTTATTGTAAATTGTTTGTTTATGTTCCCTTAGTGATTTTTTTACGATGTTGGACAGTAAATTTAACTCTTTCTTAAGCTGTGGGTTTCTCATGGTGCACCAAAGTCTTCTTGTTTTGTTTCTAGTGTTAATAATTGTGAGATTGTTTTTCGGAAGTTTTTTATTGAAATGTTTAGTGGTGGGGGGCTGAGCATTATTATTAAGAGTGTTGATTGTGTTAATTATCATATTGTTTAAAAAGGCTATAGCTTGTTCTATTTCTATGGGAGATTTTAATATTTTAAAGTGGGGTGATTGTTTTTGAATTATGTTCTTAAACTTAGGCAAAACAACGCTAGAATGAAGAAAATTTTATTCGACTTCCTTCGATCATTTATCTTACTATATTTGACAGTTAATTTATTTTTGAAGTTTATTTTGAAATGTGAAAGGTGTTTTTCTTTATGTTGTTAAATCTACTAGGTTTTCCTTGACTTCAATCTTTTCCTTGACTTTCTTCCTTTTCTGAACTTCGATGTTATTTCATTAAGCTTCGATGTTGCATAACCTTGAAAAAACATATAACACTGTTTCATTTCTTAACTGTAACTCAGTAAACTCGAGATACAAATATTGTAAACAATACAACTAACATATTTTCTGTATATCGTTGTATTTTATTAAAGCATTAACACTTTAAATTTTCGTTAATCCATCACTATTAATAGTTTGAGAGAAGTTATTTATAATACGAGTGGTAAAAATAACATTTTATTTAGTGGGTAGGAAATTTTGCGACCGGTAGACCGAATGGTGCAATTCTAAAATAAAATCATTTTTACCACGTGTGTCATACATTAATTTTTAGACAGCCTCACAGACATTCATTTTATTTTAACTCGAGCATAGAGATTACTATGTTGACAAAAGGTGAGTAGTATCTGAGGCAATCAGAAAAAAGTGTTTTGTTTTCTTTGTGTTCTTCACAGTTTTATCTGCACATTTGAGCATTGTTTCACTTTTAGCTCTAGTGCTAAAATTGAACTTTTAGGACGCTTTGCTTGTCCAAAAAGTAACCGCTTTTAGAAGGGGCTGTCTAAAATAATTTTTTACTGTTTACTAGTTCACTATTGTGTGTGTGTGAGAAACTGATCTCGAAATGATGAACTTAAAACCCTTGTGGGGGATGTTCGGATTTGTCTTGCCCGGGTGCGTTTAGAAAAGTTTAGGCTTGCTCCGTACTAACTCAGCACATTTAAGTTTTGTGAATTCTATTTATTAAATTTAAGCAATAGAAAGTACAATAAATAAAATAAATAAATGTTCCAATGGCTCAAATAACAAAAATAACTCTTTTTAAACCTGTGTGGATCTAATAAATTTCGGAATGTTCTCAAGAATTAAAAATTCCCATTAGTCACTACTTTACTGTTACATATTACTTTTTATACAGACACAGATAGAGGACTTTCGAACAGTTTTCCTTCTTGACTGCCCTCCTTGATGTAGGAATAATTCTAGGAGTCACAAAATCAATTTGTGGATCAAACTAAACTATCCCCTGGCTTAGGAGAAAAATCGTTGATCCTCAATATTTTATTATCAGCTTTCATGACCATGCAGGAAACCCTCTTGTACTTAAACTTCGATCACGCGTTTTGGAGTACACTGCTTCTATCAAAGTAAGTTCACAAAGTTAGTCTGCATTCTCTCTTGGAAGAGCCCCATGAATATTCTCTGCCATCTAACTTTCGCATATTTTACATAAAAACGAATCCTAAAAAAGATATTTCACCCCAACACATATCATCCGAACATTTCACTAGAGATTCCGTTCATGACGCCACCATTGCCTCTTGAAAGGAAACGGAAGGAAATTAACACAATAGGTGGATGCAGAGTTTCTGTTACACTTAAGAGACAACGGAATTCTTTACATGTTTGAATTTATTAGATTGAGGAATTGTAAAGTTCAAGGAAGTCGATCACTCAGTGAACGAAACACAACGTAACTACAGAACGTAGTGTTTCTACGTACACTACGTTACTACGAAACACATAGTAACTACAAAACGTAGTGTTTCTTCGTACACTACGTTACTACGAAACACAAAGTAACTACAGTCAAACTACAGAACGTAGTCTTTCAATTATGTAGAAATACTTTTGTGGTTAATTTAAATTCTCGTAAATCGAAAGATATCGGGAATAAATTACTTACTTGTTAGTAAATAATAAGTTGATGTCGCATTATTCATCACACAACTAAATTACACCATTCTACGTTATTATAATTTCCTTACGTATGTGTAATATTTTTTTAGTGCACAAAGACGGATGTGATATTTCTAGTAAAGTACTGTTTTTATTGTACAAGTGAAGATTACTTTCTTTTTAAATTTAACCGTAAACTTAATCCTATGATAAACTCAGATTTCTTGGTTATTAAGCCGGGAGAGATGACGCAGTGCATCAACAGATGTCGTTTGCAGTGCCTCTAACCGGGAGGTCCTAGGTTCGAGTCCCGACTGCGGCAGGAATTTCGACACTAGCTTGTCAGCTAGGTCGAATTCAGTCGCTGTTTGGGGAAGAATTCTAACGCCCGGTTGCTCTGATCGGTAGTTTTCTGTGTTTTTTCCAATCAACACCAGGTGAATGCCGGAGTCTAACAAACGGGCCACGAACCGTGCGCGATCTTTCCTTCTTATTCCTTATAATATCCTCACCCCTTACACACACACTTACATTTATATGCACTTCCAAACATGTCGGGAACCCGTCGGAAGCTTAGAGCTTGTCCCGGGTGGGACGGTGCCCGGCTGGTGGGAGATACCTGAATGTGGGAAAGACGGTAGGTCGGCGCCGGACCTCGCTATCCAGCGCGGGAAGATCTCCGCCACCTCCCGATGAAAAAGCATGCACTACAGTTTCGGGACTAATGACCTCATTGGTTGACTTGCCCGGAATCACTAACAATCAATCAGTCAATGTATCATTAACCCATTATGTACTGATTCTTAAGAAATCGAAAGTACCGCAAAGAACTCTACCCGAAGATCAAGAAACGCGTTCCCGTGTTGTTAGTTCTATATATTTTGGCATTTATACTATCATTTATACATGTAAAACATCTTTTTTGTATATTCGGTAATTATTGAAGACTAGGTTTACGAATTTAGATTTTACATTTTGGGAAAGCTATTATCCAAGATGTATTCATGTGAACATTATTACTTAAAACACAAAATAATGCTTAAAAATCGGTAAACACGCTCTTCGAATGGAGTTCAGTGATTCAATGGGAAGAGGGATCAACAAATGTCCGTATAACTACGATGATAATTACTTGTTAGGGAAAATGTGATCATTGTAAACACTTTTTGTCATCATGTGACAGTGTCTTTTTGTTCCCGTTAAATGAAAGGGGGTATGAGGGTATTCCCATGAATAAAATATCGAAAATGAACAGAAAAAATGATTGGTATGTTGCATCGATCCTCGAAAGGCAAAGCGAAAATTATTTAGTGAGGACGTTGCCCACTTCTTTTGTGACGTAAATGTCTGGTGCATGTTGATAAAACATTTTCGTAAGGGGTATTGGAATATATTATTGCCGCTTTTAACATTCAATTGATGAAATGATGCTTGTGTCATCGCTATGAGCAGGTGGTGTAGGAGATGACAAGTTCTGTGGATGTCTCAACGACAATGAATTTTCTTTCCCGCAAAAGAAAGTGATACCACAGAGAGGCAGTTCATAGTTATAAATTATTCGATGACTAACGTACAGGGAAAATCAAAATCCGTCTTCCTCACAATTTTAAAGTTCTCTCCCTTTTCAACAGTCTACTTTTGGGAGATGGGCTTTTAGAAAAGAATTAAACATGATATTTTTTGTCATGACAACCTAGTATAAAACGAATGTTGTTGGAAATTTCGTCCCTGAGTCACTTAAACAAAGCTTCTACCGGAGATGTTCTTAGTGCTGCATGCTTCGTGGCATTCGTATTATTACGCACATACATGTACACACACAAACGAACACACAAACGTAGACTCTCGCATATATAAACCACTCACATTTCCAGGAAATAATCTGAAGGCTAAAAGGTCTTCACATGGGTGTATACATAAGAAACTTGGCAATGTAGGATGTGTACAGCTTGTTGGACGTGGATGCATTCTTAGTTATATAGTACTTCGGAGGTAAATTTTTGTGATTAAAATCCTAAAGCAAGTTAGTACCTTGTGGATTTTTTTAAAGTACACAACACAATGATTTACCTTCGGCAATGCATCTTTTTAACAAGGTCGGGCCGGGAGAGGTGGCTTAAGGCATCAACTGATGACATTGCAATGCCTCTGATCAGGAGGGCCTTGGGTTCAAGTCCCGACAGTGGCAGCATTTTCCACACGAGCTTGTCAGCCAGTCTCTGTCTAGAGAAGAACTCTAGCGACCGGGTGCTCAGATGGGTAGTTTTCCGTGTTTTTTTTTTCATCAACACCGGGCGAATGCCGGAGCGGTTAACTAGCAAACGGGCCAAGGTCCGCGCGTGATTTTTCGTTCCACTTCCTTGTCATATCCTCACCCTTTATACTCACTCACCCCCGCCACACACACACACACCAACATACACTTCCCTGCCACACATGCCGGAAGACCGTAGGACCTTAGAGTTTGTCCCGGCTGGGGCTGTGCCCCGTTGGTGGGAGATACCTCGTTGGGGGATACACCGTTAGCCGACAGCAGGTCGGCGCCGGATTTCACCATTCAGCGTGGGAACACCCCCCCCCCAGATGAAAAACATACACTACACTTAGGGGGCTAACGATCTTAGCGGTTGACGCACCCGGAGTGACTAACGATCGATCAATCAACGAGGTGTGTTTCCCTCTTATTCTGGAACGGCGCCTTCCTCCTTTCCCTTGTCTCCCTCCGCGCTGCTCTTTCTTAACCGGAAGCTCGTTTTTCTGGGAGGAGGACTCCTGGTCAGTCACCTCGGCGTGTCGAGGCCCTCCGCCCGAATTGAATCGATCGACGGGGAGGGGGCCGTTGCGTGGGAGGGTGGCTTGGCTGCTTGCGTGAGCTGCGTCGGCGCAGTGCGCGACGCCGGCCACGGCCGCCTGCATCTGCTGCTTCTGCGCCGCCGCCTCCGCCAGTGCCGCGCGCGCCGCCGCCGCCGCCGCCGCCGCCGCCTTCGCTGCCACTCACGTGGACACGCGCTGCCGCGTCCATCGGGTGACTCGAAAAGTGAGCAGTTCCGAAGTTCTTTCTTTCTTTTCTTTTCTTTCTTTTCTTTCTTTTCTTTCTTTTCTTTCTGTTCTTTCTTTTCTTTCTTTTCTTTCTTTTCTTTCTTTTCTTTCTTTTCTTTCTTTTCTTTCTTTTCTTTCTTTTCTTTCTTTTCTTTCTTTTCTTTCTTTTCTTTCTTTTCTTTCTTTTCTTTCTTTTCTTTCTTTTCTTTCTTTTCTTTCTTTTCTTTCTTTTCTTTCTTTTCTTTCTTTTCTTTCTTTTCTTTCTTTCTTTCGTTTCCCCCGCCCAATCGTTTAGCAGATGCGGTAATTTATTAATTTGCTGGATTGTATAAAGATTACTACAGCTGATTGGATTTACGTAGTTTTCTGAAGCTGTAACTAAGTTTACTGAGTTTTCTGAGGCGGTAACCTGAAAATTCTAACTATATCACTTGAAACTATTTACAAAAGGCCTCTTTGGGCCTATTATAGTTTAACAGTTCCGAAGTGATTTGTAGAGTGCCCTTCAGTGATTAGTAGGGCCTGGATTGTAATCACGTGTCATGTTGCGGATGAAACAGCATAGACGTGATTAATTTGTACAGGTGTGTTACGTCACTCCACTGATTCAGGAAACCTTTTTCCATGAACTCACATTGAAGCCGTTCTTTAGGTTTAAGATGTAAGCCATTTTATTCCTCTTTTTTGCATCCTGCGTCAAGTTTGTATTTTGAGGCATCGTTTTTTCGTGAGTTTTAATTTTTGTTATATCCTTTCAATTTTTGACACTGAAACATAAGCTTTGTAATTATGAGAGGACCTGCATACTGTGTCATTTTCATTCAAACTAGCTGAACACGCGAGAAAATTTCACATATTTGTGCATGCATGTCAAGGACACTGTAATACTATAATTGTTAACCCTATAGTGATTAATTCTTAAATGATAATTTAAAGTTTTAAATAAAGTATTTTGAGCAGAATCAGATTTAACACAATTGCTGTATTTCGTTATTATTTTAGCACATTATTTTGAATTAACACCAGTGACGCACCAACAGGGGGGCGGGGCATTTGCATTCCTTCTCTCCCGCGTGTATGGGAAACGCAAAGAAAAGTCTCGTGAACTCAATCACCAACAGAGCAAAGTTCTCCAGAAGTCAAATATTATACCGTCAGCAATATACTTTTCAAGTACACAAAGGCAAATATAGAGGAGAGTATCTTTCTATTAAACACTTAGTTGGGAATGAAACGTCTAAAAATCTCATTTTGTCGATTAGAAGGTAGTTTAGAAAAGCAAAACCTGTGAACAAACGGGACATGAAAAATCCGGTTTATGGCTCTAAAAACTACGCTATTCACGTTATGTGCTGACGCTTGTTGCGGGTTGCGGGTCCGTGGTTATTTGTATGTACGTATCTATGTACTTGGAGCGACAGACCGTGAACGGGCTCAGGCCTACCGGCGACGTCCCTGCCTCGCGGCCATGGGTTAAGGGGGTACGTGTGGTTAGCACGTTGACATCCCCACGCCGTATTCCGGTCTTCTCAACCTGAGAAGTGAATTTTCTTGTCGTCACACAGCAACATATACCGGGACGTTTGAGGCAAACGCACACTATAGTCTTGCTTGGAATCGAACCCGGGAGTGCGTGGTGGAAAGTGGGCTCGCAGACCAAGAGCTAGCCAGGAGCCCTATGCTATATATTTAGTTTAATATATATGTAACATATTTTATATAAATTGGAGCTTTCACTTTTTGCCCATACTCACATTGCTCCACGCGAGAAGTATGCTTAATTAGTGGTGCTAAATACTAGTAACTAGCACCACTAATTAAGCGTATTACTCGCGTGGAGCAAAGTGAGCACAGTTTCTAATAAAAAATTATTAATGAATTATTTTCATTAATAGCATACAAGATAATTCAAAATGAGTTGGTTCATGAAGTTCAAATTGATATTAACTTATTGTCCGAATTTTTTTTTCTACGGAATAATTAGTATTAGAACTCTGGTTAAAATTGAAATGTCGAGGAGTAGATACCTTCTATTAAAAAATTGATTTCGAGTAAAGGAATTTATAGAATGCCTGTCTTTTGATAAGGTAAAATTAATTCTGGTGTGTCTGCAGGTTTATGTATTAGTCTTGTTGAGTAATAAATGTTTGATGCCCTGTCACATGGCAAGAAATTTCGTGGCGTGGCATTAATTTGTCGTCACGTGTCACACCGTTCATTCATTATAACTCTTGAGCGAACGCTTTGCAAAGATCTAAAGATTTAAGTCATTGATAAAATGGCAACCACGACAGAAAAAATAGAATTGAAGAGCGCGCACTTCTCGAGGAATATTTCTCATGTACAGTATGCAACAAAACCAATGACAGTGAAATGCTAGTTAATTACTTTTGTTCAGTATGTGTTCAAAATATAAACCATCACATGCCAAATTATGTCTAACGTTTTTTTAGTATATTTGTTACAGTACGATTGCTGTCCAGATACGGAAAATCGCGGAACTATATTCTCGCATAATTTGGAATCGCTATTTTGAGATGGCCATCTATCTTGAAAATTTATTCTTTCTGCATAACGTGTACGTAAGCTTTTGAGATGTGAAGAGAGATGAGATGTGAGGAGGAGTGATGGTTTGAGAAGGGAGTGTCACGAGAAATTATATGATCTCTAATATGCTGTCGTTGTAGAAAAGCAAGTGACTCCCGTGTGGAAATGTTGCTTTAAATGAATGATCGAAGAATGAATGAATGAATGAATGAATTAATGATAGATGTTTATTTGAATTAATGATGTTGCATCCATTATCGTCGGAAAGGTACGTTTCTGGGGCGTGAAGAAAAGCACAAACCTCTAACGAATTGTGCAACAATGATGCCTCATGAACACTCTAGCTGCACTATTTTTGGAATCTATTTATCATCCTCCACAAAATAGAGTCCATTTTACACGCCCGAAGTCAATGCACCATTATCCTCTCCCTGTGCAACAGTTTCTCTTACACCAAGCCGATGCAACCTAATGGTGTCACAACAGCGCATCCATTTTCAACAATAATGACACCCGCGTCAATTTTATATACACATGCTCTATTAAAAAGGACAAAAATATGAAGCAATTTTTGAGAAAACATTTTTTAAATTACCTCTACTTCAAACAAAGTTACGCATAAACTACTTGGTTTTTCAAAAAAAATTGGCTGCGACCTAATTTAAATATCTAATTTTTTAAGTATCTAACAGATTTAAGAAAAGACGGAAATAATATCCATCAATAATGTAGTTTTGAGATGTTAATTTTTTGCAATTTGCGAAAATCGAGAGTCCATCGAAAACGGTACGGGTATATACGGGTGATTTACTTTCTTCCAGAAAAAAATAAAAAAATCCGAGCCATTTTGAGATTTTTTAAAACATTACCTGTATGTCCCGCAGAATTACTGAAAACTATTCATGTTTTCAAAAAAGGTTTATACAGTCTTATTTAAAGATATGTCTTTGAAGAACAGAAGTTATCACGAAAAAGTCTTTTCTTAAAAATTACAGCTGTCGAGGAAAAATGATGTTTTGCTATTTTGAGAATTTTGAGTGCTCAACTAAAACGAGATCTGCGTTTTATTACACCTGGTTTACTCTATTTGAGAAAGTTTTGAAAATTTTGAGATTCATGCAAAGAAATCTCCGCCCCACATCTAAATATCCGTTTCAAATTCGCAGGGAGTTTGACCAGGTTTATCAGCGAGTGCCTATTTTGGAGACATTCATCTGAACGATTTGGGCGCTATCGTTGACCAAAGACAGACTGGCAGGCAGGCGGATAGACGAACACTCTGCCAAAATCCAATTTTGTTTGCAGTCAAGACCCACAACATTTTAGCGAAAGTGATTTACTGCATATAGGACAAAGATTTATCCTTTTTTTCGATATCGGGACCACACAGTACGAGTTTTTCTTTCTAAAAATCTCCACTTGCTGCTTGCGCGATAAGACGTGCATTAAACCTACGAGACCAATGATCCTAGCAGATTACATGCCAGAAAGCACTCATCTACCATAAATCTATCTAACGTCCGTTAGAGAAATATCCATGGCTCTCGTTTGTAGTGACGGTTTTTGGGTCCTATGCTGTCCCTTTTGTAGATGTGCAGGTGGCTGTACACCTTGAATGTGACTTGCTGCTCTACTCTCTCCGCCCATAATCACGTAAATCTGTCGTCGCCGCTGCCTACTTGGTGCGTGTTCCCACAATGGAGCAGGTAGAAGCGGCCACTGAATCATACCCAACTCGAGAGTCGCACTCAGAAAATAATATCCGCTTCTTATCCTTTGTTGAAGACGTTAACGGCAGCTAACATTTTTGTTATTTGGCGCCTCTTTAATAAACTGCTTCTTGTACTATTCTGTAACAGACTTGTCCCCTTGTAACTAAAAATGAAGTTGCACCATAATTACAGAAATTACTAAAAGATTGAATTCACAATAATTATATGACAAAGTATTTTATAAATCAAATTAATACTTCGTTTCCATGGAAACGTGAAGAGCAGAGGATAGATAATATCAGTGTCATTTGTTTTACCACATAATGTACATCTACTAAAATTAAAAAATTAGGCCAATACCATTTCTAAATTTTAACCAAGGATTCTTCGTCGAACTTCTAGTAGAATTAAGTGACGCGGGTACACAGCGTTTTGCACCCTTTATGGTTAAACCGAGAATTGTTCGATACACAAGTACGAGTCACACTTCAGCTTCGATCAACATGTGTACATGGAATATTATTTTAGTAAAATCAGAATACTGATTATAAGGTGAAGAGGGGTGAGAAGCCGACTTAACCCTTCTATCTCTAAACCTTCAATGACCAGCTTTTAGAAATCACGCACCATATATTATACTTATCTATTAAGATATGACAACCGGAACCTTTTCTATTTTAGTTGCATAGTTGGGATTGTAAAATATGCATGTGGGTAAGTTCAGCTTCGATTACGGAAGGAAAAATCACAACTAAATAAATTCAGGAAATGTTGAAAAGAGGACTTTTATTGCTGAACGCGCCTTCAACAGCGAGGAGTGATCTCTACGACGAGCGGTCGGTCCATGGCGTGGATCCCGCTGACGTCACCGCAGCTGGCTGCGAGCCTCGTTTGGTGAAGATAACTGTGGGTCAGGGTTGTTGGATGTGATGGGGAAAATGACAGCACTCTACTGTCGAAAATATGAAGATTGATTCCGTTATTTTTATGACGTCGAATAAGTATGCTCATTCTGACTGCAGAGCCGAAGCATCACCGTTGTCTCTTCAGCGACTCTATCTGGGAGATGCTAGGGGTCGAGTCCCGATGGTAGGGGATTTTTATGATTAGTTACAAAACTAGATCGAATTCAACCGCTGTCTGGGGGAAAATTCTTTGATCGTGGTTTTCCCCATCCCTACCAGACAAATGCGTGAGTTAGATGCGAACAAATTCGCCAGGACCCCACGCGATCTTTCCCTCCACATTATTTTCTGCCCTCTCTCCACATACTATATCACAACATCTTACATGTACATACATACCGGCCGTCTTAACTGATAAAGGCATTAGTTCCGTAAGTGCAGTGCATGGTTTCATCGCTGGACGTGGTTGGGATCTACCCATGCTGAATAGCGACATCCGGCGCCGAAGTACACGTCAGCAAGTGATGTTTTCCCCAACCAGGTATCTCCCACCAGCAGAGCACCGCCTCAGCCGGGACGAGCTCTAAGCTCACGACTGGCCTCCAGGCATGTGTGGTATTGTATATAAGAGTACACGTACGTAGCAAGGGATGAGGGTAGGACAAGGAAGAGGAAGGAAAGATCACGCGCGGTCTATGGCCCGTTTGTAAGGTACTGCTCCAGCAACCGCCTGGTGTTGATAGTAGAAACTACAGAAATCTACCGATCAGAACAGCTGGCCACTGGAATTCTCCTCCAGACAGCGGCTAAAACTGACCTAGCTACTGAACTAGTGTCGAAAATCTTGCCACCGTCAACAGGCGGCGTAGTCGAAGACGAATGTCGTCTAAGCAGGAGAAAATTGTTACTGATGAAATATTAGGCCTAATTTTCAATCAAATGAAAAAATAGCAGTGACATCAATATGCGATTAGTTTTATTCAGACTTTCTATTATCTACTTCTATAAAAGCAGTTTTTGAAAGATAAGATAAATATCTTCTAAAATCAACCATGTCATCACCTCCAAATTTTACAACCACTTACAAAAACCTCAGCGTCGTATTAAATGCTTCAGCACACCTTAAGCAAGGGCTCATTTGAAGGCCATCAGTACATAAACAAAGTGCAGGTCTTTGCACTGAGGTCTTTGTCCGTTTTGGCGTTTGTATTATGTCACCACTTATGTCGAAAGTATAGCTACAGCCTAACCTACCTCGTTTGGTTTCCAATTTAATTCTTGTATTCTCAATATTACATTGTATAACAGGAGGAAAAGGAGTAATCTTCCACAAACATGAGTTATTAATCAAATAGTTATCTCATAGCAGACATGTTTCGAGGATTTTTACCCTAATCTTCAGTGCGTCTACATAAAATTAAATTTATTAATTTCCGTCATTCCGTTACGGTTCAATCAAAATATCTAATGAAAAACAAAGACTTTCGGTTTACCTATTAGAACAGTTTTTAACGGTTTCGGGTTGAGTCCTTGAATTTGACGAAACGCGCACGCTGGTACCATGCGTCTTCTTACTTCAAACGGAAGCGAATCAATAACCCTCTTACTAAGCATGCCCGTTTTACTCGTGTCAGGGTGTTCGAGCGTAGACACAATGGTAATACACCGCTCTGCAGAAAAATACACACTACACTGGCAATTTTTCGTCGTTTATCGCATTGAAGAGGTTTTTTATTAATGTAGCTGCATTAGATAATAGTAAATGAGAGGATGACTTAACTAGTATTATTTTATGATCTAAATTTGTTTTTAGGGAATCGCGACTGGTCACGTTTATTATTGTTCATATATTTTCCCCTCTGAACTAAATGCGAGTAAGGGAATGAAGGGAGTAGTAATTTCCATTTCAAGGCAAGGAGTAGGAGAGTTTCCAGATGAGGTTGAAGGGTCGAGTCTAGATTTCTGTTGTAACTTTTGTCGTATGTTGTACGATATTATATTGGAGACCTTAATTTTATGATAATTTGTTCGTGTGTATTAAATTGAGGAGAACATACTTCGTATTTTTCCGTTCGGGGGTTGACATGTATTTGATTTTCTAGTTGTAGTACTTTCAGTATTAATATAGCAAGTACTTTCGGTGTGTTTCTATGCGTCTGGTATTGAAAAAATTGAATTTTCAAGACCGAATTTATGTATGCGTTTCTTTCTAGCCGGACTCCAAAAGCCGGGGATATATTCACTTGCTAAATTTAGAAGAAAAATTCCTCTAACACGTGATGTAGTCAGAATCCTTGATACCGACAAAAAATGGACGGCAAAACGTCTGTCTATCTGCCCGTCCGTGAACAACGGTAACGGCTAAACCGTTCAGCCGACTTTCCCCAAATTGATATTCCCCAATAGATCTCGCTGATGTCACGACCACTTGAATTTGCAACACATATTTCAATTTTGTGGAGAACTTAACATGAAACTCCTGGAACATTTCAACAACAACAAAAAAAGCACTATCGATTTTGGTTAAATTTTGCTGTTGGATAGCCTGAAGAAAGTTTAAGAGGACCTATCTTATGTTCGTTGAAAAATCTAATTTTTCAAAAATTTAAAATATTCAAAAGTTTAGGGTGTCTTCCTACAACTAAAACATATAAATGATAGAGATTTACTCCCTGAATAGAATCCGTTACTTATTGATAGATTTTGAAACTAGGCCGTGTACAATTTTTCGAAAATTTATTTTCGCATAATTTTGCGTGAAAATACGGGCGAGAAAGTAAGTGCTGTTTTAGCACCTCTAGTTTAGACAGACATACTGACTTTTATGTTATTTTAATTCCAGTACACAAATCACTTAATGACACATTAAGGCCAGTAGTGGCTGATTCGGTCAGGCGTCAGTATTTTGTTTTTTCTGATGCATTCACAGATTTATCTGAACATTTAAGAAACATCCGGCTCGTGTTTAGCGCTTGGTCAGCGTGCTCGCTTTCCACTACGCGGTCCTGGTTTCCATTCCCGGTCGAGCCAAGACAATAGTTTGCGTTTTACATTCAATATCCCAGTTGCGTGTGACGATGAGAAAATTCACTTCTCAGGTTGAGAAGACGGGAATACGGTATGGGGATGTCTACGTACCCCCTTAACCCATGGCCGCGAGGTAGTGACGTCGCCGGTAGGCCTGAGCCCGTTCACGGGCCGTCGCTCCAAGTACATACATACATACTTGAGAAACATTTCGCTTTTAGCACTGGGGCGAACAACCGAACGTTCTCCCGCTGTGCGAAGCCGCGAAAGCCCCGCTTTGGCTAATGGCCGTGTGAGAGGCGCGTCGCGGGGCTGGCGGCGCTGCGATGCCCAGGCGGCGCGCGCGGGCGCTGGAGAGCATCCGCGAGGAGACGAGCGCCGACGTTGCCGACGACGCCCTCGGCGCCGCGACGCCCCACGCCGGCAGGTGTGCGCCTCCGCCGCCAGGGGAGCTGCGCTCCGCGAGCCCGCGGCCGCCCGTGCTCGTCAGGTAATCCCGTCCCGTCCGCACAATTACACTGCACTTCTTACATGGACACCTGGAAACCACAAACTGGGAGAGGTGGCTCAGGGCATCCACTGCTGTCACCGCAGTGCCTCTGGCCGGGAGGTCCTGGAACTCCACTCCTTACGGTGTCAGGGTTTTGGACACTTGCTACTTAAGTAGGTCGTGGTCTGGAGGAGAATTCTAGCGGTCGGCTCCTCTGGTCGGTAGTTTTCCGTGTTTTTTTAATCAACACCAGGTGAATGCCAGAGTAGTACCCTAAGAAACGGACCATGCGCGATATACATTCTTCTTCCTTGTCCTATCCTCACCCCTTACACACACTAACACTAACATACACTACACTACGCGTGATCTGGGCTGTCCGGATGAGGCCGCGTCGAAGGCTGTGTTGCCGACGTTTCGACCATCTTGTCTTGGCCTTCCTCAGGGCTGGTGCGCCTACGACTGCGTGCACTACACTACCACACGTGCCGGGTGACTGTTCGGGAGGTCTGAGCTCGACCCGACCGGGCGGTACCCCGCTGGTGGGAGATGTCTGGGAAAACCTCGTCAGCCAACGGTAGGATCTGACCATCTAGCAGGGAAAGATCGCATGCTCCTCTCGAACAAATACACTTTTGGGACTAATTACCTCCGTAGTTAACGCACCCGGATTCACTGAAAACCAGCCAACTAGCCAATCGAAATCAAAAGAGTATTCTCGTGTTGGGATTTGTTATTTAGGCGTCTCTTACCTCTATATAAATTTCGCTAAAAAAAGATAACACGGCTCAACACGATTTTGTGATTCGGTTCTTTTTATGATTGGTTCGTTCATTTTGTTCCAAAGGGAACTAAAATGAACGACATAATGTCTCTGATTCGCTTTTAAGGTCAAGATTTTTATTTTATTCGATTTTGGAGCTTTTTCTAGAGTTCCTCGCCTAATTTTGTTCTAAAGGATCAATAAATATTTTGGACAACCTCCACACGCTTGACAGATATACTCCACACCAAAAAAGGCGAATTGAAATATTAAGGCATGAAAAACTCATTTTTGTATCCCTTTAAAAAAACAAGCTTTTTTGTAATATTTTGACCTTCGTGTTATTGTAAAACGTCTTAACATGTTCGTCAGGTAATCCGTTCTTCTCCGCACAATTAAATTGGACTTCTTCAATGGGTACCTCTCGAAACCACAAACGTATTTTCGTGTTGGTTTTTGGAATTTCAGCGTCTTACCATTATACAAAATTCTCTAAGAAATTATGATAATTTTTGTACAATTTATGAGAAACCATCGATACAAAAACATCGTATTCATGGCTGGATTACGGAATTACCTCCCAGTACTGCATGAAGCAGATTTACGACATGACATAGAATTTTCCGATTACGTCGTAAAGGGAAATGCTGGAGCATATGAACCTCGCAACGAACATTACGTGGCAATACACTTTTTAGCATCGTGCAAACTCAGAAACGATGCATTTTAGGCTCTTAAAACTAGATTTTCATGTTCTTTCTTATCCCATAATCTTCACAATAATACCTTTTGGAGGATACCAGACGGATGAACAGACATATGGGCAGGCGGGCCGGCAGATGGACCGCAGACTTAGTTTTGCCGAAAACCAATTTTTCAGTATCATCACAAAACAGGAATTCCGACACGAGTTGGAGGAAGTAATTTACTACTTGCAGAAATAAGAATTATCCCCTTTTTAGGTATGATGGACTACTAAAATTAATTTAAGCCAAAAAATCACCTTTTCCCGCTGAAGTATTTTTCTCTATACGACGGATGTAATATGCGAGAAAGTCAAAGGTCTCTTTTTGTAAACTACGGCATTAAACATAACATATCCGTTGCAGTAGTGAGATCTCTTATAGGGACACAAAAACGTGAAGTTCAGACCCTAGAATGGACAGTTTGCGAGTTATGAATGAGGGTAATTTTTTTGCAAGGCAATGCGTGTTGCAGGTTGCGTGAACACCTGATTCGTCGGGCATGAACACCTGATTTGTGTGGACCGAACCGATTAGTTTGGTGCACCCCTAGAGGGGGGATTACCTATCCAGCTATAATACATTTACGGGGTTTTGTGTGAATAGTTTCTGATAAACAATCAATAATTGTCATCTTTACTTCGCGTTTCATATATACGAGTAGAGGAATAATAATGAGGAAATTTTCTATCAAAACGTGGTTCCCTTTTATGTTTCTTTCCGAAACCAATCTAGTTGCTCAGAGTTTGGAAATTTGTTGCTTTACGCATGAATAAATTATCTCCTAAGACAAACTTGCTTCGTGGGTTAGTTTTCGCTTACCTGCAAGTAACGTTAACTGAGAAACCTATTCCGACTAATTACTCGAGATAAATTGTGATCTGACGCTACCAAGGCAAATTAGGCAGTTTTCTTTACATGTAGGGGCGGTCATAGATCAGACGATGTTAGTGTGAGATAAGTAGCAATTATGAAAGCAAATATTAATTGTAGGAAATTATTTTGTAAACAAAATGATAAGTTGCTTTTTAAAGACATGGGTTTGAATTCCCGTGTATGCTAAGAAGAACTAAGCAAAGTAGTAAGATTCATCAGTAAACGCAAATATAATATGATCTATAGGAACAAGGAACAGTATAACATTTTCCTATCTGTAATGAAAATGCTGTCTTATGAATGTAAAATGTTGTCTTATAAATTATATAAATAGCATGTACTTAAATGGCTATTTTCACTATACGTTTTATATTAACTAAAAATTGTGAAACATTTCTACTCTCGTGTTCGTATAGTTTATATTATTTTTAAGGGTAGAATTGCATGGTCAAGTAGAGGCGGCGTGTATGGTAGTGTCAGTGCAAAAAGGGAGGGAAATAACATTTTCACCACAAATATGTATATAAAATATAGTTTCTTCAAAATATTATTTTTTATAGTAATTCATTTGAACGAGCGCTCAGTCATTCGATGCTGTATCAAAACTCTCCTCAAACGCACAGGGCGTAATGCTATCTGTTGACCTCCTCCTGAATCTCTGAGCCAACTACGAAGTGGCACCGTTTCTGCTCATTTAACTCTGTATAAAGAACGCTGAATTGGTTTGTATGCATCGCTCATGGGCGAGACAGTGGCAGAGTGGAAGAGGCACAGTGGTTCATGTTCTGCTCCCCAGAGTGCTCCATTAGCGCTATCTTCATCGAGCAGACTTATCTCTCGTTCAGGATGACCCCGATGCCCTGGTATTTCGTACGTCTTTCCTTGTGTTTCGCATATGGGGAGTCTGCGTAGGCCGTGGGCGTAAGGCGAACTCAGGAAACTGTGACCTCTTGAGATTACTATGGGAGCTCAGTCTTTCAGGCTATTTTTATTTTCTCTCATTATTTGTAGTTTGTTTTTAGTTTGATATTCATTATTAATTAATAAATACAGTCACTGCAAAATTAAATTTTGTTGCCCACGAATTTTATTTTAGAGCTTACTAAACCACTTTTGAAACATCGCATCGATGTTTAAAAACAGATGGTTTTTAATCGATGTTTTAATTTTTAAAATCGATAATTGCTAACATCGATATTTTACTATCGATGTCGCATCACCTGCTGGCACCACCACTAGAATTCCGTGCGAAAACAAATTGGGAAGGGCAGAGAGAAAATATATTGAAAAATAAGGAGAAACCTTTTCATAGGGGAGAAATGAAGGGAAAAATTTAAGTACAGTACCTACTTTATCACAAAACGAAATTATAGAAATATTAAATGCTACACGGAGAGATGTTCTGCTCATACAATTAATCACGTAGTAGATTGAAAATTACAGTAGAGTATGTTTTGGTAGAACAATGTGCTTAGTCACGTTCATACTATTGCACGTCCAATTTTGTATTTGTACTTAGACATTATATGTCCAGTAAAGGCAATTGACATGGGTGCCGTTAGATCTCGGGTTTCCTAGTCGGCCACCTATCCATGAGCCACGATGTCTCGTATTCGCTTAACCTTCGTTACTTCACGTAGTTAGCAAATTAGGTTAGCGACGCCAGCTTTGCGTCGTGGCCTTTTATGAGAACCATCCCAGCATTCGCATAGGTTACCGAGGGAAACCACGAAAACCTCGGTAAGAATGGCCGGCACGGGGCTTGAACTCAGACCTCCCGAATGCAAAGTGAGCGCGTTCATCCTGAGCCACATCGCTCAATGCACGTAGAATTTCACTACACAGGTCGCCATTTAACATGTTGCACTGAAAATTACCAAACGAATATTAGCGTTTCATAAATTATTAAACGCTGCTGAGTAAGCCCTATTAAGCAGAAATATGAAAGAAAACATTTTCTTTCCAGACCTTCACCCAGGTAGTTCAACAACAGGAGTTCCCGAGCACTCACCCATCTCACGGCCGCGTTGATTCTTTCTTGTTTTATCTCGGTAATCTGACAGACCGAAGGCAAGCAGATTGTTACGGGCGAACAGCTTGGATGGTGTTTTTCTGCCATTAGCTTAGAATAGAACATATCATTATTTAAAATCAATAAATACTAAACACATTGTTTATACACATATAATACTATGTAGAGAGTTAATTTTTTAAGGTTCACGCGGGTTCTATAATCATTCAAATTTCTGAGAACGCGCGCTTTACTAAGCAGTGTTTAGTCAGTGTGACGACATGAAACGTAGATCTCATCGACTGATTTTATCAACGAAACAAGTGCAGTTCCGCTGACAATTCTCTTTACTCATTCACTTATGATTTTAAATTGTCTGATTTGTTAAACGGAACCAAATCATGTTTAGAGTATCTTACCAAATGAATAATTATATTTACTATGTAATCGCTTACGAAACAGTTTAGAATATTGAACTACATCGTTTCTGCCAGTATGTTGTTCTCTCAGTTGGCAGGTGGCTCATTTTACTTGTTATCAATTTTACACGATTGTATCACAGTTTATTTTATTTATCAAATTATAATTCATTTAAAACACTCAATTGTAATATCAGAATCTATTTTATTACAAAATGCAAATGAACAAAATAATAATGTATTTTAAATAGAGAACGCATTCTATAACTTGGTATCCCTGTGGAAGTTATATGGGGTCGCAAACAAGTGCTTTCAACGAGAGGGGAGAGTTCTCGTTTTCGGAGAGAAGTCCCGACCCAAATGTTTTGAATTCCGAAGCACTGATGTCGTTGTCCCAAGAACTTTCCTTCAAAGAAAATCACTTTTAAGGTACGATACAGCAGTTCTTCTATAGAGTGCACTGCAGTCTACAGAATGTGATCAGTTCCATAACTATAAGAAACAATGAACGTTCGTGTAAAGTTTTTTATTCTCATGGGTGACATATTCCCTCGGGGTGGGGCGTGGGGACGCGACCCCTCAATATTTTTTGGTATACATGTTGTATTGGAGGTGACTCCCTGGTCATTGCATATTTTGAATCGCTTTCCACAATAATTTTGTTTTAGTGACTTTCAAGCATAATCCTATTGAGTATTTATTTTTAAATTAACATTGCAATTGGTTCTTTTCATATTGTTTATTCATCAGCGTATATTATGATGCTGAGTTCTACTCGTTTACTCGTTTTCGGAAATGCCGTCAAGAGATAAAGACGTAGTTGCTTGCGTCTGTAAATAGTACATAATTATCTGATATACATATGGCGAAAGGAGTAGGTGAGTGGGGTCAACCGCATCTCTTCCAACACGTCGCGTTTCGTGTGGGGTGCGTGTGGCGCTCGTGGTGAAGGTCTACGAACGAAAATCCTGACAGCTTCTGCCATCTAGCGGCACGTATACAACTTGCGAGGTGCTCCGTAATAAGCTGCTATCTGGCGGAGAATTCCTTAACTCAAGTAGGAGCGGCGAGCATGAGGCGGGTGATTTTGGTCTCCAACGCGTGTATAACTAAAAAGTCAAGGTTGTCCGCCAGGTTGTTTTTACGTGTAATTAAATTATTTTTAAATGGCAATGATATGACTGGCAGTTTTTCTGCTACGTCATATGGCGCCGTAGTCTCATGCATGATAAATATCTCGATCAAAGACCTACACGCGAAGTCACATGAATAATAAAAAACTCCTGGGAGAGTGAAAACTTGTAATTTGCCTTTTTTACGCAATGGGGTATAAGTTAGAGGATACAATAACGTGGCAAAGTTCTTCCCGTTATGAGCACTATTTATATTCTTTGCGATAACGGGTTTGTGCAATTTAATTTCAGTAGATTTAATTTTATAAAATATTCTGTCGAATATTACAATACTTCTAGAAAACTGCAAAATTGTTTAATTTATGTTGGAACTCAGTTCTTTGTTTTTTGTTCTTTGTTTTCTCTCCCATTTTAGAAATACCTTCGTTCTATAAGACTTCGATGTATAAGAAATGAAAGATGACAACAACCGTAACATTCATGTACATGTACAAAGAACTTAAGATGATAACATACGGGTATAACCAATGAGCCAAAGAGGCTATTAGGCTGATTCTCATTTCTAATTCATTGTGAGAAAGGATGAGTTTTTTGACACACTCTCTACGATTTAAAGGACTGCTATAGTAACTTTGAAGCGATTGACACTGGAGATTTATTATATCTCATTTGCCCTTATTCAATTAAATATATTGTTTCGTTAACCTATTACGTTGTTTTTTTTTCTTCCTTTCCTTTGAACTCGACTTTAGAAACATTCACCATAATGTACTTTCCTGAATCTGTTATTGAAAGTAAATTGTGGGTGCACTCCGATTAAAAGAAGTTGGTGATTGACATTTGCAAGTTGAAGGGGTGATGTCAGTTTGCAAACCACTGAGCATATACTCCCGAGGCAAGAAATACACCCTCTAAATAACTCTAACTAAATCATACATTCACATCATCAAGCAGCAACTCGTTCAGAAGCTTTTCCACTTCAGTTAAAGTGAAATGCACAACAGAATGCGCGCGCAGCGAAGGCAGAAGCGCGGTCCGGAGGGAAGATTCGCTGCACGATGCTCCGTTCCCAATTCGTCAGAGGCAACTCAGCGAGTGACTCGATACGTCTTCTCTCATGGCGATTAGCAGCTGCCATGGAAACGGCGAGAAGCGTCCTTACGCCACACAACTGTCAACCTCCAACTTATATTAATCGAACCTAACCACCTGACATGAGTGGTAGTGTAATGTCTGAAGGGCCTGTGGGAAGAGGACGGATGAAGGATGAGGGAGGGAAAGATTGCGCACAGTCCGAGGTTTACGGTATTGTTCCATTTGTTACGGTATTGCTCCGACAATCGCCTGGTATGGAATGGAAAAAAAACATGGAAAACCACTCTAAACAATAATAATAACAACAAAATAATATTAATTTCATATAATACTATCATTAAATGGGCCAGTTTATAATACGTCACCTTACATGAGCATTCCAGCATTGTATCTTTGTATTTTGGTTACTTTGCCACATTTTTTTCCGTTGCAACAATGCAAACAAGGTTACATTTCAACATTAATATCTATCATCGTTAATTTAGTTTAATTTAATGTAATATTTATATTGACGAAATAGTTTTATTTGTTATTTTTTCAATTTTCGGTTCAATAATATGACAGAAAAGTAAAACTTCGTTCTTTTCGCAAATTTGCATTGAAACATTTGGAATAGTTTCTGAGAAAATGTCGTATGAACGTTCTTGAAGATAAAATAAATTTTGAAAATATTTTTACAGGAAACGTTTTGAGTTTTCGAGAATTTTCAACAGAAATAATTTGAAGTACTTGTACTCACTAACAAATGTAGTAAATTATAAAAGAATCCTTTAACGCAAATATTATCAACGCGAGAGATGTTTCAAAATAATTAAATTTTTGTAATAACAAAAATCAAAAGGTTACAAACAAGTAGCGTTAATGTCATGTTATTGAGTTCATTTCTCCCTTCTCCTTCACAAAGTTTAAAGAAAATATATCGAGTTTTTTGAGAAAATATAGTTTTCAATATTGAACAACTTTCAAAAAAAATTGCGCGTAACCGGCTAACATAAAAGAAATGTACTCCAAAAAAAGAAAAAATAATGTATAATGAGATGCAAAAAGGGAGGTGTTCAAAACATCAATTGTGCAAGTTTCAAAATTACAGAGGCAACAGTGAATATCGGACATATGCCATCTGTATGGGTATATTTTACTGTAATATAAGAAATTAATTGAAAAAAATTGGTGCCATTTTTGAGAGACGTTTAAAAACGTCCCAAGAAGTACGGCATATGTTAAGTACCCCCAAAATTCCAAAACAATTGTTTCTAATTTGAAGTGCCGCGAGTCGGGCAGGTCGATTGGAAAATATTAGTTTTGAAAAAAATTCTCTGAATGGTTTAGGTGTTACTTGTGGACACACGAACAAAAGGACGGACGTTAAAAAAAAAACAATAACACTTTTTTCGCTATAGGCGAAACCAACACTTGTATTTCCGTTAAAATCTCCATATTGGTTTTCCACAGCATTATATAATTTTCTGTTATATTACGAATATTCCTCCATGTATACGTACATTTACGAGAAACCAAGGATTATATTTTTTGGAAAGCAATTTGTCTAATTTATTAGTGAGAATGGTAGAAATAGTGAGAATGGTAATTTAGTAGCCCGAATTTCTTCTAAGATGTATTCAGTTTTTCGAGTCGAGGAAGCTATGATGAAATAAGGATTACCTAGTTTTAGGCATTGTATTACTGAAGCTGTTACATTTCTTACTAAAATATTAAACTATTTAAAGGGGCTTTAATGCGCAGACAAATTTAAACACCCCCTCGTATGTATCTTTTCCGGGTTCAGAGACTCCATTCATACTTATTCTTAAGAGTTGAGACTTCGCCACCAAACTTTGAATTAATTTCTTAATTTCTGGAATTTATAATTATTTTCAGAAGGGAAATGTACTTAAATGTGGATTTTTTAGTTTTTCGAGTTTGGAGGAACAAACTTGGAAGGAGCAAAAACCAATTGTAATTTAAAGAGTGTGTACAGAATAGTTATTTATGATGCGAGTGGTAAAAGTAAAATAACTTTTCCTACGTGAATCACACACTATTTTTAGACAGCCATACTACTTTACTGACTTTTAGCATATTTTTATTATATTTCATTTTATACAAACCACTTAATGATACATTACAGTCAGCAGTAGCGGATGCGGTCACACGAAAGTAGTTTTTCTTTGTTGGATTCATATATTTATCTGAACACTTGAGCATCGTCACACTTCTAGCTCTAGTGCTAAAATTCGAACTTTTAGCACGCTATGTATGCCCCGAAAGAATGGCTTTTACTAGTGACTGTCTAAAAAGAAGGTTTTTGTATACCGACATTATAAACGACCTTTTCTGTTACAATAAATAGTTCGTAAAAGGACATTTTACGGCACAAATTTCTTTTAAATTTTTCGGCACGAATGATTGCGTCATCACACATTCAGCCAATCGCAGCGGGAGAATCGTGGGGAGAAGAGGAAAACGGAACAGCCGACCACCGTTGTCTGACGCAGATGTCAAATACCGGAGAAATCACAAGAAAGTTGTTTCGCGAAATTAAGTTTGATTCCCGTATAAATTTATAATGCTGTTAGAAAAAAAAGCGAACGCGTTTATAAGGTTGCTTTATTGCATTTGTACATATTTGAAAGCTCTTTCCTAACGTCGCTCGTTTTCAAATCATCTACTCATGCAATAAAGCAAATAATATTATAAACCAATTGCATACACTACTATTTTGAAGGCCATGGACCAACAGCTCTTGGACAGATCCTGCTGTCAATATGGAGGAAAGAGAATCGACTGCAGGACAAAATGTGTTTCCGGAAACGCGACTGATACGTCGACGGTAGACCGTTGCCACGCGTCGCGTCGGGCACAAACGATGGGTCTCCCTCAGGGCTGCTTCCTCCCTCGGCCCCCGTTATCTTCAGGCTCAGAAATTCCAGACACATCGTTTTCAAATCCCCTCGAAAGTTCATTCTAACGGCGTCCATAAGAGCCGGCAGGAAATTAGTCGGAAGGAGACCTTTGCATGACAGGACTTAATTTGTTTTCAGCGCGTTTGCATTGTACTACGGCAGTGGTGGAATAGCCAACTACATTTTTTTTGTTGTTTTTAAATTGCCCAAACAATTTAAGTGATCGGTCATCCGTAAGAGATGATTTGCTTGATTTTACCTTGTGTAAATTGTATAAAGGCGTTTGTTAAAAAAACCAAACAAGTGAGTAAAATGTATTTTATATTCTTGCTAAAGCCGTTTTGATTTCCTTTTTTTTAGAAAATTTAAGAAACTTTAAGATTTGTTGTACTTTTCTATAGCAATAGAGAGTTTTAGTCTGTGGTCTTTTTGTGAAGTTTGCTGTTCAATGTGCAAAATTGCTCTGTATTTGCTTAGGCATAGGAGGGGCGTGTTCTCATTACAAATAGGAGGATTTGTTTTATGAAATTGTAGTAGTAATATCATTGCTACATAAAATAACAATTCCCGTTACGTAAGAACTGTGTTAATGAAATGAAGAAATATAATAAAATTTTAGTGGACATTGTTTAATTAAACTTTTGTGAAAAGCAATATTAAAATTAATATTTTTTTAATATTACAATAGTATTTCGTATTTATTCAAATTTTTTAAATCTGAATTCAGAGAAATCATCACTGTTTCAAAATCCAGCTCAAAATCCCACTGGGGGGGCCTATATATTTTAATAATATTCCGCGATTTCTTCTCGTCCATTAACATTTGGAACAATATTTTCTGTATTATTCCGTCTGTAGGAAGGCCAGGTATTACGACATATTTGTTGGACGCGTGCAAGTATTAGGGATTATGGCGCGTATTAGTTGGACGGGTGTGAACGAATACCGTTCACTCTCGAAATCCGTCCTTTGAAAGTGAAAAAGCTTGAAATTGAAACACAACTTTGTACGGATCTGTTTTGAACACTTTGGTTATAGGCCCGGTACTCTTCTTGGGTAATAATTTCAATATTGCTAAGAGTTAATTAACAAACAGAAAACTTAGGCCCATACGATTACTGTAACTGAATATCAAGTTATCAATTTCGCAGAAACTTACAAAATGTCTAAATGAATATAAAATGTGATAGAAAGTGAAGGTGTGTAGAAGACGGAAACCCAACACTTTAGGTCAAGTTAGGTTTCATTTCGTAGGCAACAACCTCGAGCTAACAAAAATAACCCCAAATGGGGATTGTAAGGGTCTATGATGATTAGTTATAAAGTTTTGCATGGTGGTAACACGTGATACATTGTGACGTGCATTATGGGTTGCTTGCTGTTATTTTTATCATGTATTTTTAATAAATCGACAGTTTTTTAAACATCAATACTTTCATATCATTTTGTTCATAGCAACGTCTGAAAAAACAATTTGCGTTCAGCTATACGTATTAAAGATATGCAGACGTTTACGGAAAATTCCATCCACTTTAGGTGATTATTATGAAGCAAAGGACATTGTATGGGATCAACAGAAAGAGGACGACAGTTGAAGGAAGCTACATTTTCTGAACCATAATAGCGGATTCTACTCGTAAACGAATCGTTTATGATCAGATTCGGCACATTGCCAAAACTAAATGAAACTAATTAAATTTTTTGATTGGCATGCTGATTACTTTTGTGTTTCTTAAATTCCTACGTCAGTAAACTACTGAACTTCCCATCAAAAGTGTGCAAAAATTGAGGTTTACGAGATATCGTAGATCCAATATTAAATATTAGATGATGAAAAAGGGGAGGGTTTGCGCAGCTAGAAAAGTCTTAACGTATACGCTAACTCTCGAGCCTTAGATTCAGCTGCCGTGGTTTCCCCGATCAGAATCAGACGAATACCGGAGCAGTTCCCTAACAAACGGGCCACGGACAGCACGCCATCTTCCCTTTCTCTTCCTTGTCCTATCCTCACCCCTCACTTTCACACTCACTTAAATGCACTATTCTACCCCACACGTCGGGAGATATTGTCGCGGCTGGGGCGGTGCCCTGTCGTCCGTTGGTGGGAGATACCTGGTTGGGGAGAACCCTCACAATCCGAAGTGTAGGTCGGCGCCGCATCTCGCCATCCAGCGGGCGAAGAACGCCGCCCCCTCCAGCGATAAGGAAAAACATGTAGTACGCTTAAAGGACTAATGACTTTAGTAGTAGACGCGCCCGGAAACACTGATCAATCAAACGAGCCTCAGTGCATGCGCGAAGTCCAGCGTTGTGCCTGAGGGACTAGCTACTCTGAGTTCTCATAATGCAGCATCATGTTGTTGGCATTAATCTACATATCTATATCCATCTCTGCATAATATACAGAGTGTCCTGGGAGGAAACGTCGAAACTTCGCAAATTAGCCTTAAGGCAATTTTAAGCACATTTTGTCTAATAAACTACTGGGATATTCCGAATGGTTAAGCTGCAAAAGTCCGTTTTAAAAAATGCTTCCTACGCAAATAGGTGCATTGCAGAAGCATAGAAACACTCCTGAAACATGTAAAATGTTAATTATTTCCAAAATAAATTAATATATTAGTTCAGAAAGAAAAACTAACACAGAAATAAAAAAAAACCATCCAATTTACACAATTCAACTGCTTTTTTTATTTCTGGGTTAATTTTCTTTCTAAACACACACACACACACACATACATACATATATTTATTTATATGTCCTTTTTTATAAATAATAAACAATTTACATGTTTCTGAAGTGTATCTATGCTTCTGCAATGTAAATTTTTGCCTAGAAACGAACTTTTGATTTTTGCGTAGAAACCAGACTTTTTGAAACCAATTTTTGAGTGCTTATAGCGGCTTAGCCATTCGAAATATCCAAGTCGTTTGTTATAATAGTGTTATGTTAGTATTTATTATAATTAAAATTGTCTTAGGAGCTTATTTTCGAAGTTTCGACGTTTCCTCGCCGGACAGCCTGTATATGTACGTATGTATTTAGCATTTTAGGGTCGTATTAATCCTATTTTTGCCAGCTAACGGTCTTCCCAGGCCTCGGTTCAGTTTTTATTAGTTATCCACGCCTGCATATAAGGGATACATGTATAAAGCATGACGAATTCCCTTCTGCTAGCCGGTGTTTATCTTTCGTCACTATATATAATATTAAATATAATATTGATGACTAGTGTCTGCAGCGGCAAAAATACTGCTGAACAAAAACCACAAGAAATAGTTTGCCAAAAAGTAGTTCGCACACCCATCAATACCATCAAATACTCTCGTATAACACTGGAATTTATTAAACGTAACACAAACGAACTTCTGTAATGACGTTGTAAAGTATATACCGATACACAGACTAAGTCTTTTTCATTACAAAAAATATATAAAAAAGTGGTTTTCATAACGCAACGCGTTATTAGAAAGTATTTAATGGCGGGCGGCCTTTTCTTTGGAGCCTTGCTGTCTTATGACGTCAGCTGTGTCTTAATCAGTGAGGCATTGAATCTGTTTCAGTCGGATTGCGCAAAATGCAGAACAGACGTGAGCGATAGACGGAATAAGACATTCAAATATTTGAATTTTTTAGTAAAAAGAGAAAACATTTCTTTTTCAGATTTTTCCGATTTCCTGGGTATATGACGAAACCAGAGACAGTACTCACATGGTCGTAGGATGCATAGTTTTCTTGCGATTTTTGCATGCATTGGAAATTAGTAATATTGACACATAGATCTGTTGGTGGGTGAACTCTGGTAGAAAATATCTGAGGGAAGAAGATCTATTGCATTATGCAAATTTAGCGAACAATCTTCTGCTACAGCTCGGAACTACTTCCGTTCAGAACCAAACGCGCTAAAACTCTTTTCACACTTCACGTGATATTGGAGAGGTGGTGGCAAACTGATGTTTTACACTAAGCTGTAGATTTCGGCACCCGAACAATGATATTTACTTTATTACACATTTGTACAGCCCTACCAAAGATGATCTCCGTGGTGGCCACATTCGAGCCTTTTTTGCAATCTTCCAATGTTCAATTCTTCCCAACTTCATCCTCAAACTTTCCAAATTTCAGTTTGTGCGCATCCCACGGAGGAAGATCTCGGCGTTGGTAATTAGTTTGCACAACACAATGTTCGTTATTGGAGTAGATTGTTGAATATTTATCTCAGTCTCAATTTTATAATTACTAACATTAATGAGAGTAAGTGAGACGTGTTTTTCCTCAGAAATGATATTCAATCTTTGTTATGCAACTCGAAAAAAAATCTGAGAAGATTCTCACTTGGCTACTTTACAAACAAGTCGAAGACCCTCCTTTCTCATATGTATCTTCTTCGAAAATTGGAAAGTACTGTGTGAACGTGTAGCTTGATTAATATGTTAAAGAAATGTGTGTATGTAAGTACACGAAACTGAGACACTTCTACGTGGTAACCGAATCGGAGTGCCTTAATGCGTCTGAAACGCTAAATTTGAACAGAATGAAGAGCATTGAAAAAAATCATGACGAAAGAAAAGTTATTAGAAAAGTTCTAGTCCCGAAATAAACTGAGCAAGGAAATTACAGACTAAGAGCAAAATATGAAATTCCAAAATGTACCGACATATATTTTTATATTAGAAATCGCTGGCTAACATTTTATGAACACATTAAAAGGATGGAACCAACCAGATTCACAAGACAAATTATAGAATTCCACGAAAATAGCATTAGAGCTAAAATAGAGGCAATAAAGTGGATTTCAGCAATTAAAGAAGACCCGAAAGAAGCCGGTATTATACCTATATAGTTCAAGATCTACAAAACAGAAAAAAAAATAGAAAGAAAAATCACAATTGGATTGTTGGCCAGGCGGAAAAAATATAAAGACCAGACCAGCTTGGTCGTATGGAAGAAAGAGAACTCATTCAGAGAAAATGAAAGCAGGAAGTATTCAAATGTCTTTACGTTGTTCTTTGCTTCTTCGGGCGGGGGGGGGGGGGAGGTACGTGAATAGAGACTACGTATTAAAGAAATTGATACATCCGTACATATTTAGCAAGCTAACTACAAAATAGAATTTTTCCCCTCTCACTTGGCACTTGGATTTTGAATGCCTCTTTTTTTATTAAACTTTCTTTAGTTCAGTGAAACATCGTTGTTTATGAAATTGGGTTTGTGCTCATTTACTAAAATGCTCCATGACCAGCCTCCACTCTGCTAGTTGGGAAACAGTATTGCAGAAAAAATCGACTGTGTACAGGTCTTATTGCACCATTCGAAGAAAGTGTTATTTCAGGCAAACGAGTTACTCAACATTACGCAGGTTTTTCTTCTAATAGTTAACGTCACGTAATAAGCTGTTTATGTTTTGCGATACCATACGTTGCTACAAAAACCTTGCTTTATTTTGTGCATGGTCATTCCTTTTTTTAACAGATACCAGCGGATCTTACGCATTATTAATTAGTGTGTGAATATGATAGTGTACGAAATTATATAAATTAATGATTATGAATGTAGTATTAATTATGACACTTGTATAGTAAATAGGATAATGATGTGCACTAAGTTATGAATATATAATGATGAGAATGATGTAAATATGTATAAGTTTGTTTGTTTAAGTATAATATTTTGGCGAAGTATTTAAACATACCCATAGTTTAATGGAAAAATATACTAACGTACCCTCATCTAGGCAGCATTGGATTCAATGAAATAAATTTGGGTCGTTCGATTCCGCTCAAGATAGTACACGAAGACGTACTTATTTGGTTTGAGAGTAAGCAAAAATGAATGTTTCTGTGCACAGTTCACACAATTAGGAAAGACTGAAGACGTGTGTAAAAATCGTTGAAGAATGCACAACGTATTTATATGTTGTAAAGGTTTAATCCATTAATAACAATTTCATCATTTATTTACAAAGTAATATATTGTGCCAAAGCAAGTTGCACGGTAAAATTATATATATAATTGAAGGTCTCTTGTATATTGGTGAGATGCTAACTGAAAATACCTTTTTCTTTTCTTGTTTCAGGTATGTGGAGTTGTTACTATAGCATTTACTATTTCTTTCTAGAAAAGTAATTTGGTAAGTTTCATTCACGAAATTATCACTTGACTTGGTTAATACCAAATGATACTGAAAATGAAAGACATTCTTTAGTACAACGTGGTAAACAGGTCTTTTGAACTTTGAAAGAAATTGACGGTACGATCGAATGAGGCGTATGTATTAGCAGAATTATTAGAAAATAATGAGTTGAAAAGTAATATATTTTGATATATTAATAAATGATAAAAATATATTTTACGAAAACCAATTTGCAGTAGCGATTTCGGGCCGAAGGGTCGGGCACGGGCATGGTTGTATTGTGTTCGTTCTTTCACATCCCTATTATCATTATATCCTGTCATACTCATAGTTACCATATCGTTACAAGCAATAGTCGTTGCTAATGAGTTAGTAGTTGATGCGACCTTCAATAACAAAAAAAAAAAAAAAATCAATTGAAACTAAAACGGCATCTGCTTGCTTCCGTTTTTGTCGTGGTCCTTGACGTCCTATTCAGGGATGTTTCGATTTCTTTTGTGAGTAGTAGAAAGTTAGAAAATAGCTTATTTGTGAATCGATGCTTAACTACAGCTCCTCTCATCATGAATATGTCTATTTATCATAAACCTCTTCCTCGAGAGTACACTCCTCTCTTTGTAGTAACATCCAAGTTTCAGAAACCCGAGTATTATGGGCAATTAAGAATTCACAAGTGACGCGACAGAAACTCGGAAGTGTTAGTGGTTTATCTTGGGCGCCCCAGTTGTATAACATCTCTCGTGCCTTCCGCGAGATTTGAACCCTCAAGCCTAGTTCCGTTTAGTGCAGTTGCCGCCGCTGCCTCCGCCGCCCCCGGGGCGACCAATTTGTCGCTTGTCAGATTCCACCGAGCGTGCTCGGCGAGGCGCGAGTACAACAAGCTGTCTGTCTGTCTGTCTGTCACGCGCCGTGTCAGCGGGCGGTGCGTTCGCGCTCGAGCGCGTGCGCGCGCGCGTGCGTGCGTGCGTGTCCGCGCGTGCCGGGGGCGGGAGCGGCCTCGCCCCCGCCGCCCCCGCCGCCCCCGCGGGCCGCCGCTGCGGCTGGGGTCGCCTCGCCGGTGCCAGTGACCAAGGACGCCCGGTGGCGAAGGCCGCTGGCCGCGCCCCCCCCCCGCCCCCCCCGCCGTCTCACGTGCGTAAGTCGCGTCACGTCGCACAGTCCCTCCGTCTCCCCAATCCCGCCCCGCCACACTCGCATTCCTCCCGACGAGGGGACGGCAAGGAAGCTGCTTCTTGCGTCTGTTTGGGGTTGCAGTTTTCCCTCCGGGAACTACTAGTTATCATTCGTGTTGCGAATCATCCAAAACGACCGGAACGCATTCAAGTGCAGTAGAGTCGCAATAACGCCCGGTAATTGGGGTGACAGTACCTCGTATTACAAAAAAAACAGAAAAAACACGAATTACATGGAATAAAACGAAAATAACCCAATTTTCAATTACGATGTACAACGAAGTCAAATTTAATGTGCGGATAATTTTAAAATTAGAGATACCAACATACATATGTACCTAAGCGCCAACCGATCACAACAATGTAGCACACAGACTGACACCGACCGCCGCTCACATGACTTTCTACGCAGTATTGTGAAGCCGTCGACAGCTGGCTTCTGATTATAGCCGCTTATTAGGTCACTCAGGCCACGTCGGTTTGCACGAAATCTCGGATTACCGCGACTCTACTCAATTAATGAAGCGTAAAAACACTGTAATAGGACTCTGGGTGAAGCACAAGCTGCCTCTTAAAACCTGAGTGTAACCTTTTAAACTCGGGCGTAATACTACTTCAACTTCGGTTTTCACCAACACCCAAATTCTCCCATAAATAATACTAGGGGGAAAATCCTATACTAATATCCATATTGTCAGCATTCCGGTTATATTACTACAAAAGTTTATGATCATTCTTCATACGAGGTAAGAACAAGTTAAAAATGGAATACGTTTTCATGCAATAATATGCAGACATTAAAATAGTTTGTTGGTATTCTCCACCACATTGGCTGAGAGAATGATAATGATTTGAGTTTTCTGTACAACCACAACTTAAGGTTCCTTGTACAGGTGACACAACACTGCTGAGCAGCCCATTGTTTATCCTGATCACAAATACGACAATCCAAGTACAAAGAATCCGCAAGTTTTGTAATTTCATTTTTTCCCCTTTAAGGTTTTTGTGTAAATCTTCCAGAAACGTAACATAGGTTATCGGGTGGATTGGCAAATTTTAGATTTGAAATGATTTGAATTTTATCGAACCGATTAAATTCAAAAATGACGTGACGAATATCACTTTTTAATAACCACAGAACTGAAATTTATTAATGTATTTGAGGCACACGCGAACCAGACACGAACTTCACGCGCTCTGAGAAGTTCCACAAGACACCGACTGCCTCAAAATCTGCCACCCCGAAATTAAGGTAAGGGGCTAAAATTATAATTCCTTTCATTGCCGTGCAGTAGGAGAGATGAGGGTGCACGTGACGTGTTTTCAAAACTTCTATTAAGGCCTACTCGCTGTTGAGCTCGACAATCGGACGTGAGAATGAAGATGGCAATATTCGAATACAGAACGTACAAAACATAGAAAAACTTAATTTTGTTGATATCTCATGAAAGGGGCATATATGAATATAAATATTTGATTTGTAAATAAAGTTAATGCGTATGATTCTACATATCCTACAGGTGCAATTTGAATATATTTGAATTAATAACAAAATAGGTGTGATACGGTATAAAGATACGGAATATTTAAAAACCATAAAGTTAAATAGATGTTTTTATTATTATTTTCGTAATCTACGTATACAATTGAGTACGTTGCGCACTCTACCTTCCTGAAGGTAAAAATCTTGTTCCCCAGTGTAATGGTCTCACTTTCCATATCTTCTTCCGATACCCGGCAGGCATAACGCGTTCTGTACATCTCTCATCTTAGCTGATAAATATTCATCCAAAGTCATTAATATCAGTCCAGTATAATTCTGATGTTCAACGGAGGTCCCCACAACTACTCTCTTCCTATTATCTAATGTATCAAGTTACCCGCTCTTAACAAATTTTGCACCGGGAGAGATGGCTCAGGGCACCATCTGATGTCACTGCAGTGCCTCTGCCCGGGAGGACCTAGGGTCGACTCCCGACAGTGGAAGAATATTCGACACTAGCTTGTCAGCTACGTCGAATTCAGTCGCTGATCTGATCGGTAGTTTGCCGTGGTTTCTCAGATCAACACCAGACAAATCCCGAGGCAGTACCTAAAAACACTTTCAAATTTCTTTCCAAATTTCTCGCGATTCAATAGTATGCTGCAACTTCGTGTTTGAGATCTAGTCACACTCTGTAGCAATTCATTAACCCCTAGGTTAGCTTTCACGGGGCTTTCTTTTCCTTGGGAACAAGTCAAAGCGTGCTACCATAATGAATCTGTTTCCTTTGTGTAGCTTTTATCACTGTATGCGAACCCAAAGTGTCTCACGACAAAATTATTAAAAATATTCTCTTACATTCTTTGATAATATTGTCTCATTTTTATTCTCTTTTATCTCACAGTTTTGAATTTATCAACTCCGGAGTTTATCAATATCAACTCGTATGTTTTTAATAATACAATTATTCAGTGCCATCCGTACTACTTTTAGTATTTTTTCTGTTCACAACATAGTGATACAGGTAATTTTATATATTTTCATCATTTCTCTTTCGGTTTCGATGAAAGAAAAGCACGCATACGAAATGTTTGACTGTTTGAGCGACAAAAGAATATGGTCTAAGAAAGCACGTCGTATTCTTGTGTAAATACTAAGCACATTTTGGGAGATATTACTTTAAAAAAAATCATATTGTTTTTCTTTGAATTCAACAGCCATATTGACTCCTGTAGAGTTGCTTTGACTACATAGGAGACAACATTAAAAAACGAGAGTTTCTACAAAGATGAAAAACGCAACAAAATTCCTGTTCCACGATTCACTTAAAATGTGACTGTTTACGTTCTTTGGTAACGTTAGTTTCGAAAGACCATCCAGAAGTTGACAATGGTGCTTCACCTTTACCTGAAGTCAACAGTTACTGACTCTCTTCTTGACGCTTCATGTGCTGAAGGATAATTTTTTTCTCAAGCTCAGCTAGTCTTGCGTAGGATGATGAGACTGGCATTAATGTGGGAAAAGAGAGAGAGAGAGACAGAATGACTGGAGGATATGAAAGGTCACGTGCAGGCCGTGGCCCGTTTTGTAATTACCATCCTGGTATGCGACAGCAGGAAAAAGGAAACTGCGGATCCTTGATTGGGGTGGGCGGCCTCCAAACCACTGCTAGTTTGGGAGCGGTTCGGCTGGTCAATCCGCCATGACAATGAGCCACTACCCGAATTTGCAGAGGTCACTGAATCCGAGTCCTGTTAAATATGTGAACACTGTCAGGGTGCTCGTTAATTTTTTATGGTTACTGTCGTGGTAAAGATCTTCTGGGAAGATTAGAGAGAAGTTGCAAAATATATTCACACTCAAATTATTCGGTGCTGGAAATTCACTTCTGTATAAATTTTGTAAGATAATGTTTCAAAGGACGTTGTTATGTAATTTTGGTTCATTTTTTTTCTCTGCTGCTACTTCTAGTGCGTATCTCAGATAGGATGATGGTGACCAAATATATCTGACTTTACGAGTATTAGATAGTTGAAAATGCAATAACGCTTTAATCAACAATTTGGTAAATTTGAGATTAACATATTTTTGCAGAGGGAGAAAAAATTCGATGGATCAAAAGTTATTTATTTATAGTTTTTATCTTCAAGTAGTAGCATCCTTGTAACATTTTCATTGGGTAGTATGTAACTGTCCTGTAACTAAAGTTTTCCTCCCAAGATAGGCCCCAAACCTGCAAAATCTCTTTCTGGTCATAATCAAGGTCATCGAAAAATGAATATTCAGCTACTAACTGGTTGTGGACCTACTCTCAAAATTGCTGAATAGGAGGAAAGTAATTCGCCAATATTCTAATATGTGTCTGACATGATGGGTGGTTTTACTTGCCTCTTTTCATTATATTTCTGTGGCAACTGTACCCGAAGCGATGACCTAACTATAGTGTTTCTACGGTATTCTTCTCCCTCTGGATAGTGATATTCGAGGCCAACCCCTACGTCGGTTTGTGGGGTTTCCCCATCCACATATCTCCCCCAGCAGGGCTCCGCGACAGCTGGGGGAAAGCTGTAAGTTCCCGAATTATATGGTAATGCACGGCATGTAAGTGTGTGTAAGGGATGAAAAAGAAGAGGAAGGGAAGATCATGCACGATCTGAGAGCCTTTTGTTAGGGTACTTCGTAGGTTCTTCTATTGTTTAATTGATTTTTAGTGATTCCGGGCGCGTTATCTACTAAGGTCATTGGTCCCATAAGTGCAGTACAAGTGTTTTCTTCGGGAGGTGGCGGTGATCTTTCCCCGCTGGATGGTGAGATCTGGCACCGACATACCGTCAGCTACCGAGTTTTCCCACACCAGGTATCTCCCTCTAGCGGGACAATCTCCCAGCCGGAACAAGCTCTAAGCTCCCGACCAGTCTCCCGGCTTGTGCGTTTTCTTTCGGAATATATATTTTTTCATGCAATTCTCCGTTTCTGAGAATACATGAGCCAGGCAGATTTTTTAATTCAAAAACTATGTTCAACATGAACTCGCATACCGCAAATATAATTTGTCAATATGAAAGTACCTGCAACAGAAGACGTCAGGCCAAACTGGTATTATGTAGGAAAAACATTATTGTATTTAGTGCACATTAGTGTGTGTGAGGCTGCTGACCACAGAGCAAGGAGCCCGCATGTGTGCCTAGTATAAATGTTAATGTGTCCCATGAGCGACAGAATGGGTACCTGGCGCGGATAGTCGCAATCGCCTGGCATACCCTGGAGCTGTAAAATGTCCCGAAGAAATAATCTCCTCCTCTGTTGCGTTCGAACGGGAGCTGCTTCGGCAGCGAAGAGAAGGTTCAATCTGATAATATCGGGACCAACTTTGTCATCCAGTAAAAGTAAAATTGCAACGTGTTAGGCTTGTATTAAGTAAATGAATTTGCTATGCAATAGCGTATTACATACAAATTAATAGAAGAGGATACTCAGGAAACAGAACCAAATTGGTCGAACAGGTTGATTGTTTATTGTTTCAGGGGAATATTGAATAGAAAATAGTTTATTGTAATAAACAATTGAAAAAAATACAGTGAGTAAATTAAATTATTTTCACAGGAAAGAAAAATATAACAAATGAAAATGATATTATTAATTTGATTTCTTTTATATTTTTATATTTTTCGTCTCTCCGGGCGCTCAATGCACGGAACAATTATTGAGCAGTCTTAAAAAACACTCAGTCTAAAAAAAAAGTTGACCATGCTTCTCGGTTTGCCTGCTGGGAGTCACTCGCTGATGGCTTTTGGTATAGCAGCAATATATGAATTTCGTGGAAGGTCATACAGAAAGTTCAGTATCTTCGAATTGTTAGGCATGGTTGACTTCTTTCGTTGCAAAAAAACCATTACCCTAAACATTTCGTCCTCCAAAACTGAATATGGCCCCCTACAACTTCCTAAAGTGGATCCAGACATGTGCACGAAGTCCAGGTCGTAATGTGATTGAACGCGAGTGATAAAAACTGAATGATCGAATTCAATATCCAGTAAAACACAAAGATATGTAGAACGAGCTGGCAAGTGTTTGAGAAATAAACAAAGCTAGCAAAATACAAAATTTGTTAGATTCAATGCCAAAACCTAATTATATTAATTGTATTATTATTATTTTTATTATTATTATTATTATTATTATTATTATTATTATTATTATTATTATTATTATTATTATTATTATTATTATTATTATTGAAACTAATGGGCAGGAAGTCAGGCGTTAGTTTCGTGGTTTTACTAAATATGTTTGCTTTCCTTTACTTGGTCGGATAGATTCGCAGGATACATTTATTCATTTATACCAGCATTCAGTTCCAAACGTTTAAAGTCGAAGTCTTGTTTTCTTTGACAAAACTATTTTGTACATTTTAACGTGTTTTTATGATAATAACCGAATATTTCCGTTTTACAACGATTAGTTGCACTTTTAGGCGCATTCCTCGGCGCAGAGATAGACTGGTGAGAGAATACTTGTGCGAGACACAGTAGGCGAAATTGCACGGCCTCGGTAATGACCAATTATTCACCGAACTGTCTGAATGCCTGTACCGTAAAACACCCGTACGCCTGACGTTTCCGGTAAGACAACAACAGATGACGCGGGCGTGGTGGCTGCAGTAACCTTTCCTGAGCATTAAGATGTTAATCAGCAAGGCTCGACGTGAGTAATTGTTAAATGTCGAGTCACAACTACGCGCTTCCAAACTGCATTTGAGAGTAAGCATTTAAAAATAGTTCTTCTAATTTACTATTCTAAGTTCATAAGAGAAAGCGGAGAGTCACACAACAAATAAATAAAATACCATAATATTGTGCAATGCGCTAGTAGCGTTTAAGGGAAGATCACGTATACCGCCCATGTTAAATTTGCTATGATTGATGTATCTTTTCTACAAAATGGTTACCTAGAAGATTTTAATATTTTTCACACTGAAAGGTACTGTCTTTGTTATTATTTTGATTTTTTTAATGAAACAATAATTAGTATTTTTTAAATTATAACTTTTGCTCTATTTTTTCAGTGTATTTGGACCAACATTATTTTGTAATATTTTTTTATTATCAAAGAATGTTTGTATAAAAATGTCAATTTATTTCCAATATTTATTTTTAAAAAATCAATATTTTGATCCATTTCATGGTACCCTCTCCCTTTGAACGTTTCCTCACAGGCATTGTGTGGTGAATATTCGTTTGCCTTGATAAGAATTCATAAATTGGGGTATTTAGTTTGAACCCTGCTGTTTAAAACTATAGCACTCTCTGCCTTTAATCAAGTAAGACATGCCACACCCGTTTTCTAAACACTGCAATTTGTTGTTCACCCTTTCGACCACATGACCAGCGCTCGACCATACTCTCTCTGAACTTGTTGCACAATATCCAGTGCGTCACACATTTAAGTCCCAGCAGCTTCCAGTAATGCGATGGCTCTTTATACCACTGAAAAGTTGGAGTTCATGTATGTCAAGTTTCCAGGCTAAGTATCTGTAAATACCTTGTTTGTTGATTAGCATGCGATATTTACATTGAAATCCGGCTGGGTCGGCTTCGAGATCGATTTGTCTCAACTCCGTCCAACAATGGGTTACGTCAATAAACCGACTTGTCGCTGCTTCTCTGCTTTTCAAAATAATGTTTTATAGTGTATTCTTTGTGTTTATTTGTGCAAATATCACATGAGACATGGGTCATACTATTTTAATCTTTTTATTCTAGTTTACTTAAAAATATGGAAAATGTATTACGTATTTATGGCAAAAGATGGTCAATATATGGTATTTTACAAAAAATAATGAAAAAGAGACATTGTATACATAATAATGTGCATTTTTATACACTACAATACAATGCCTGGCTAAATTGTTGTAATATTCATCCAAAAAGTCCAGAACAAATGACGATTTGAAATGAAAATCCGCGCACTATTTATAACATACAGCATAAGTTCATGAACCGAACAATCATAACATATTTTTTGTTTAGTTAACTAAATATGCTCATTAATTGCATGAAAAACCGTTGATTATCACTACCATATGTTTATGGCATGCGTGCAATTAAAACTTAATAGTGCAATTAAAAGTCCACAACAGCCAATCAGAACTCAGAGAAGTGATCGAAATCGTTTACTTATGTATCTATAATAGAGACGTTTCCAGATGGCCATGAAACATGAACAGAAATGTACATCACATACTATTACGAACATCAAAAACATGTAATAAATGAACGAATGAAACAAAATTATAAACGAATACTTATTACTACATCTTAGACAATCATGTTAATATTTGTAGTACAGTAAGTTACATTCGAATCTATAATCCTAACCCAGAAGTCGTTTTATATTGTATAGATATGTTAATTTACCTACGTATCTCCCACCAGCGGGGCACCTCCCCAGCTGGGATAAGCTCTAAAGTCACGACCGGTCTCCTGGCATGTGTGATAGTGTAATGCATGTTAGTATACGTGTGTGAGTAAAGTGTGAATATAGGATAGGGAAGAGAAAGGAAAGATCGCGCGGCACTGTTCTGGCATTCGCCTGTTATCTGGTTTGGACAAGGATGCCAAGTATCCTATCGTTAGAACGTTCTCCCTCATGTTTGGGTATGCAATGTCTTTGACACTGTCGTGGAGAAATCTGATTTACGTGTCCGAGATATCGTTCAAGTAATAATTTCGACCAATATTTCACAATCGCAGGGGCAGAATATGCAGCGAAATCGCACTTATTACTCCAAAAGGCACATGCGCACAGCATGAAGATTCTGACAATGCGTTTGTAAGTGTAACGGCAATGCACCTATAGCGGTAAATCGCTTTGGATTACTATACCACCTTTCCGGATGGTCGTAATTACTTAGGATGTGATTCAATTCATTGACGATAGTTCATTATACTGGCTATAATTAAATATACTAATGTAATGAAACACTATTTGTTTTAAAAAATACTGCCAACCATATTTTTTCATGTAATTCTCGGTTTATAAGAATACACGAGCCAAGCAGATTTTTTCAGAATCTATGTCCACTATGAACTCACATAGCACAAATAAAAATTGTCAACATGATAGGATCTGCCGCAGGAGACGCCAGGATAAGTTGGTATTTTGTAAGAAAAAAAATATTGAATTTAGGCAATCATAAATTCATACAAGTATTATTTATTGAAATCGCGTAACGAATTTGCAAATCGAAATCATTGTATCCTCTTGATGTAATGTATATACTTATAAAATTACAAGTTTGAATAATAAATACTTATTGCGCGCAGGATATAGCGGTAGACTGAACACAAGAACATGACACAACGGCCTCGCATTCTTCAGCCTTTCGCCTCCTTGGTGTGTTCAAACAGAACTCGCGAGACGTTTCAATGAAAGTAAATAATTCAGTATAAACAAGACATCTGTTTCAAGGATATTCAGTGTCCTTTCGCTTAGTCATACTAGATGAAGTTTTTTTTTCTTTGCTGTACGCCAAGTCATATGTTAAGGTAATTATATTGTAAATTATTCTGCATAATCAGTTAAAGTATTGTAATATTATATTAACTTATGAGAAAGCTGATTTTTTCTGAATGCACACTTGAGTTCTGTATATTATATTACCTCTTTATTAACCGAAATGCTTTAATTTGATTATAAAAGAAAAGGACCCTTTATGTCGTATATTAATCTATAAATTGTTCTTTTCAGTTATATATCTTTTAAGATATATATGTCGTAATATATCTTTTAATAGTTCGGGTCCATAACTTGGCATAATTATTTTCTAAGCTTTCTATTTTATCATGTATTTTGTATAAAAATGTAGGTATTCATGATTGGTCGAAATTGCTTATTGTATCAGTGTATTTGGAACAGACTTTTCTTTGTCTATTCATGTATTCCGTACACTTCTACTGTTATTGACATTTGATCTGAGTGTCCTCGATAACCCGTAACAAGCATTAGAGTAAGTGATTCACTCTGTATTGTGTGAAGTTCTTTATTGTAGACCTTGAGAAGATTTGTGCCCTATTTGTTGAGGAGCCAATGCACGTAAGTTCCTTGATGAACCACGAGGCCGACCCTAATGTGAACCGTCGGCTGAAATTGTTTCAGCCCCTAAGTGCTCTAAATCAGGGCTGCACATTCAAGGCTCTCGACAGCCTGACATCCCGCCCCTTTCCCCGGCGGCATTGTAGATTACTCCATGGCTAATAACAGTTTCGGCTTAAATAGAATTCAGTGTGGACAATTGCAGCTCGACTCGGCACTATTTAGTTGTAGTTAATAAATAAAAGACGGATTTCCCCATTACCAACTATACTATTATGATGAAATTCCACAACATTGTTATTGCTTTCTCGAAAAAGAGTAACTCATTCACTTTTCAAAATCAGTCTCATTTAGATGAAAACAAATGCCTTGAATTTTTTAAAAGTTCTCGTTACGTGTTATGTCACGTTGTGCTAATTACATTCTAATCTAAACAGAGTTACTTTCTGAACTCGTTGAGGTGTGACGTATGTGCATTATCTGATCTCTCATCTATCATAAAATTAAATTCAAGTTGGTAATTTCATTCTCAGTTGCACCACTATTACTCATAGCTGTGCTAAAAAGCCCCAGTTTTCGTATAACTACAAACCAATGGTATTCTGCATTTTATGTTAAACACATATGTCGGAATACCACACATGGTGTTTCGGTAGACTTTTCTCATCAGTAGGGTTGTGATTTATACGCATTTGTATATTTTTTCTGTTAACTACAAATCCCGTTTCAACAAATTGTGTAGGTTTTGAGGCATTTAGAATCGATTTAATCTATTTTTAGTTCGCATATTTTTGCATATATCACCATAATTGCATATTTTTGCATATTTGGGTCATATTTACTTATTTTTGTAGCATATTTACCCCTTATTCGCGAAAAGATGCCCCAAAGTTTCAGTTTCGTCAGCGTGTAAGCTGCTCGGACAGTTCTCTCGCTACTTGCTATGGTATATCATGTGACCTGCTCTGAAGCAATGGGCTTCTGAGGATTTGTTTACGTTACCATAGCCACGGATCAGCGTTGCCGCTCGCCTAACTCGTACGGAGTCGCTCGAGAATCAGTCTCGGCAGTATCAGTCGAAGTGAAATGTGCATCCGCCGAGCGCCTAAGCGTGCCCACACACGGTGCGAAGGTGGGATGATGTTAAAATTATCAGGCCCGTGAATTTGTCGTGAATTGAGAGGAAGTCATATTTTTGCTGTAATACCTCTATTTTTTAACTATGTGAAATGTATTTTAACTGCAAATCCCATTATTTACCTAAGAAATGAGTGTTCCTCAAAATTAAGACCTTGACTTCATGTTTGTCGCTTGTAACAATTTATAAGATTTTTGTATCTTTTTAGCTGTAAACGTATTTCCCACATTACACTTTCTATTTATTTTTGCGCTTATACATTAGATTATACTATTTCGCATATTTTCCTTTTCTAATTGCATGTATTACCTAATATATTTACACAATTATGCGAATATTTCTCTGTTTTTATTGCACAGCCCTACTCATGAGTACTCCTCGAGCAGTCGTGCTGAGTGATGCTGAAAGAGCGCTATGAGTCTCTCTAGCTGGCTCGAGATGTGACAGATTTGCATGCGAAGAACAGTGAGAGTGCGCAGTTCTGCTGTATACCCGGCCCCCACGGGAGGGAATCGAGGCCATAGGAGACGACCAGTTTTTTTATGCACGTAACTCATTTATTTTTAGAATAAAAATTCTCCAGCCTCTCGGTTCTACTAGTAAATGATGACTTGTTCTATACTAAAATTTAAAGAGTGGGGAAACTTATTGAATGGCGCCAGATATATATGTACTGGAAGGTGATGAATTGCTGTTGAATCTGATTAGTCAAAAGTTGGGAATCAGTTTACTAAGGAATGAAACGGGTATGTTTTTTATTTACTGGAGAAGGATGATTATATACGCCGAAACTTTAGAAAGGTGGTCCATGTTTTGTAGATGACAGTTATGATTGTGAGTGAAATAAATCACTTGTTATTTTTATTGATTTTCGGCTGAAATCGGAATGAATGTTTGCATTCCTGCCAAATCATGAGGAGATTGTTGAAAATTTAAAAGAATTCGTTTTCCAAAACTTGAATTGTGTGTGTGTGTGTGTGTGTGTGTGTGTGTGTGTGTGTGTGTGAGTAATGTTGCTGAACGACCACAGTGCGTGTGTGCATAAAGGTTTAGTGAGCGGAGAACGGATTTTCACTGAATTTTCGATGAGACGATAAATTTTTAGATTTACAATAAGACGAAGTTGGTGAAGTTTCGCTTCGCGTTGATTGATGCAGCAAATGGAGAACCGAGAAGAGGTGAGTTGTTCAGTAGGTGTGAAAGTTGATGGGATTGATGACAGAGAATTAACATTTTTGGGACTGATTTTGGGGTATTGAGCATAATTCTCCTCTTGGTGGTCCCTTTTTGACTGGGTGTAAGTTCTCCAAAGTGGACACCTGAAGTAGGAACGACAGCGGTGATGATGTTCAGAGAGTTGGGAAAGGAGGAGCCTTGTGGAACACCTGTCGAGACGTGACTTGCGCCATCTCTTGCCCCAGGCGACGATCGCGGTCGCTGGAGGAGGCGCCACCGCTGCGGACGCCCCCGTTCCTGACTCAGCGCGGTCTCGCCGCCGGCGCCGTCGTCCACCTCCCACCGCTGTTGTTAATCACCCGCGCCCGCACAAGAGGCTTCGTAGGAAACTACATGACTGACACTCGCATGATGCCATATATTCACGTTCATCACCAGAAGTCTCTGATAATCCGAATGGGTGTGAGATCGACCGTTGGAGACCTACGAGTTCACGTGTTATAAGAAAAGTACTTATTTTAATCAACTTGTTAAATGGCTATTGGAAATATGAGGTCATGAGATCATGGATGAACAGAAAGTTGTGAATTCAGAATCTTTTATAATATTATTTTAGCCCTGCAGACCGTTGAACGGAAGGGAACCCCAGAGTAGTAAACTATTTTTCTATTGTCGTAACTCCCTGCACGTACCAAAATTGCCAGGATATAGAAATTGGGCTAAAGTTTAATTTATGTAGTGAGATTGTAAGAAGACGATTCATGCATGAACAGTACTTTGTTGCTATATTTTTATCAGTATTTTAGCCTACTTTTCATCTAATATCAAGAAGCTTATACTTGTAACAGTCTTATGCCTCTTTTATAACAGAAGACATTTCTTATAAAATTTATGGGTAAACTTGCTTACATATTTATGATGTTTTAAATAGGGTTACACTTCAACAGTAATTTTTACAGTTTAACTTGTTTTTTCTTTTTCATCTGGACCCTCTCAACAGCTTTCGCAGAAGACCTTCAGAAACGATGTTCACTATTTGTGTTTTGAGGCATATCCTTTTATAGATTTCGTACTTTTACGTATTTAGCCGGCTCACGTAAATTATACCTACGGTTTTAGTCGGAAAAGTTTTATTATTTATATTTTGTGCACATCAATGAAAGTTTATCCAAAGAATAGTTACGTCCTTCTAATTTTGGAACTTCACATGTTTGTCACACTTTTGAACTAAACAATTTATTTAACATATTGAAATAATCATGTAATGTTATTTCATAAACATTCGATTTATAAAAAATCTGACCGTGAGTAACAGGCCTAAGAAAGAGAAATATCTGTTTGTGATTAATAGGACATGTTCCATCATAGCCAGGTGGGTCACTTACTTGACACCCAAGTACACAGGTTACTGGGTCGCTGTCGAGTGCTTTGAGAGTCGATTGGGCGAGATGGCGAAGAAGCGCCATTTCGTTCGACCTGGTCAAGAACCAGTGACCCTGATTCGGCGGGCGCGCGTTGTCCCCACGGCGGTCCTTCCCCGGCGCGCGATCACGCATGCCGTGCGCGTCGCGTCGCGTCGCGCGGCGCCGTTGGCGGAGGCGGCTGGCTGGCGCGCTGCCTGCGCGGAGGACGAGGGTGCGGTCCCGCGCACACTGGCCCGAAGGGGGTCGAAAGGCGCGGAGGCAAACACAAACAAACAAACAAAAATAATAAATAAATAAAAATCAATAAAAAATAAGAATTAATAAATAAAAATAAGAATTAATAAATAAAAATAAGAATTAATAAATAAAAATAAGATTAATAAATAAAAATAAGATTAATAAATAAAAAGAGGATTAAAAATAAAAATAGGATTAAAAATAAAAAATAGGATTAAAAATAAAAACTAACATTAATGAATAAAAATTAAGAATTAATAAATAAAAATGTAAAAAGGTGGAAAGAAGCAAAACAATTAAAAACAAAATAAAATTGAAACGGAGATTAGACTCTGGTGTCGTAGCGGGACGAAGTTCTGCTGAAATCCTTTTCTGGTGGGCCAATAAATGTCTGGCCATCGACAGCACTCACGAAGAAGTGGCGAATTACGATCTACAACATCGTAATTTGTTAGTGAAGTGAAGAAGTATGTTTGTAGTATATTATAAATTCATTATTGAAACATTCATAAAGGTACTGAAGTTTACAAAATACAGCCAGAATATGTAATAAAACATTTTGTTATTGGCTGCGAAATAAACGGCTCTGGTTCTCATTTTTTTAAGATCTCAGGATTCTGTTGCACCAGTAAAGACGTCTGATTTGTTTGTCAAGGAAAAGATTGTTTCTGTCAGTCTGTGACGTGCGGACGCATGGTGACGTACTTTTGGTATAAGGAGATAGCGCGGAGGACGAGGGTGCGGTCCCGCGCACACTGGCCCGAAGGGGGTCGAAAGGCGCGGAGGCTTTTCCTTATTGTCATTGATGAAGGCAATATAGGAATGGTCAATTCTCCAAAAATAATATTTTAATGTTGCGCCTGTGGAACAGAAATGAGTCGTGGATAAAATACTCGTATGATAGTCTTGGCACGATAGCAATTTCCCATGTACAAAAATTCATATTGTATATAGCAAGCACTTATGTATAATATTTTATGTTGGTGAATTGAAGTCACAACATAAAATTCCTTAGCGTGAACTGACCTGTTCCCTTGACGTCTTCGTGAATTAAAGAAGAATGAATGCTTTACTTGATGAATCCTTTGTTTTAAACCTGAATTTTGATGAATATTCAGATAGCGATAACCATGTTCTAAAATTAATGTACTAATGATACTAAAATTACCAAATTTAAACAAAGTTTACAATATAGTAAGGAAAGATGATTTGTAAATGCAGTGTCTCTACAGTCTAATGAAAATATTCCTAAAACTGTCTTTCGAATCTTATTTTTTATATGATGTCAGTGTAATTTTTACGTAATTAGATAAAGACATTTTATAGACCAAAGACTTAATTTTATTGCGAGATGGATATTCTTCTGAAGTTGATAAACTTCTTGTAAGGTGTTATTGTGTAAACGAAAAATATTGCCACTCTTTTAACATAAAGTTAAATGTTGAGAGCAAATAGAAATGCTGAAAATGTGTGTGTATAGCTAAACCCTTACCCTCATTTCTTATTTTATATTTGTTGTTTTCTTTTTAAATTTCTTCGCAGCCGGTAATCTTTCTTGCAAATCACAGACACTTTGCTTTGCGCGTTGTCGGCGTTATTTCGGCCCACAGTGCAGCACGGGACTGTGCAAACCTTGGGGCCGCAAGAGAACGACGTAGCGGGCTCGCACGAGAAGCAAGGTGTCACGGGAGCGGGGCGAAGCGAGCAGGGGAGGGGAATGGGGCGCCACGAGGTGTCGATGTGCTGCGTGCTAGTGATCGTAGTTGGGCGGGGCGGAATGGCAGTGAGCAGTATGGGAAAAAAAAGACGTAGTCAAGGGGTAGGAGGATGCGCTGGGGGTGTGAAGTAACCCTGCGTTGGAGGGGGTTGGTGTGGTTGGTGGGGGGGAGCAGTAGGGCGGCGGGTCGGGCCGGGGCGGGGCTGGGGAACAGAGCGGGGCGGGGCGGAGCGGAGCGGAGGTGCCGAGCGGGCCGGAGGTGCTGAGTGGGACTTGCGGGGCGGGGCGGGGGCGGGGGCCGGGGCGAGGCGGGAGAGCGGGCGGAGGGGCGGGGCAAGTCAGAGAGGCGGGGCAGGGCGGGGTGGAGGATTGGAGCGGGGTGGGGCGGGTCCTCTGAAGGCGCGCGCGTGTCCGGCCTCCCGCCTGTTTCGGTGGCCCTGGGCTCCTCTGCCCGCGCCCCCTCCTCCGCCCCTTCCAAGTTTCTCCGGCCGCGGCCGCAGCCCCAGCCCCGGCTGCAGTTTCCCTGTATCCGTCACTTCCTCGTGTTGCGCAACGCCGCCTCGTGGGTTACCTCATCGCCAGACCACTTTCTCCGCTCCGCTCCGCGCCCCTTTTACCGCGCAGGCGCGCGCCGCGCCCGCCGCTGCCAATCGCCTTCGTTTCCACACATACACACACACACACACACACACACACACAGGCAGAGGCGGATCCAAAGGGTATTTCATGTCGCGGGGTGCTATTTCAGTGCAGCCCTCAATACTTATTTATGCACAAAGGCCGTTATAAGGGTTCTAATGATCAATGGAAGTGACAATGGAAGCGAGAGCCTTGGCTTCGAGTGATTTTGGTCGCCCGAGATTATTAATACCAGTTCACGCGCGTGGTACATACATCATTTTATTTTTTACCGAATTTTATTGATTCATATTCACTTATTTACTAATTAACTAATCGTTAACGTGACTCGGCTTGTCTTTTCATATTTCTTTCCCATAATTCCCTTTCATCATTCCGCTTTAAGAGAACAATGAACTGTTTTCATATTTCCCTTGTAGGCACGAACCTCTTGATCCTGGTAAGTTATGCAGGGTATTTCGAGCGCCACATAGAAGGCAATACTGTTTCAGTAATTTTTTTTATTAAAAAAAAATGTTACCATGAAATTAAGAAAAAGAGAACATTCCTATTGGGAATATTCCTTTAGATGATATTTTGAATATATTGAGTGAAATTACAAAAAATGTTGGCTTTGGGAGGGGTATTGTCTATTACGCTTGACATTCCTCGTTCAACGGAATCCTGCCTAGTTCAGGTTGAATTTTTCGATATATCCATGTTGCAATATGCTGAAAGAACAAAAGTGATGTATAGTGAATGTACTCGAAAATATAGTGATATTTCAAGGCACAGGTTTTTATTTCAAGGTTGCTACGCTCCAAGTCGAAACAAGAGAAGTTTTTACTAGTCGTGGATTTGAAAGACGTAACACGACAATTCTGGGAAGAATTTGTATTGCGCATGCGCCGACATCAAATTTCGATTGACGGGTCCCGTCATTCCCTGTTTTGTAGTCTACGGCGAACTTACACTGTATGTAATTTTCGTCGCCACCACTAAACATGATATCAGCACTAATGCACAATGAATATGGAAGAAATGACAAATCAATATCCATAGTACCAATATATTATGGCAAGAACTTCACGGTTAATATTTCTCAAGTTAATTCAAAAATGTCAGGAATAAACTAACCTAATTGTTTAGGATTTGTGGTTATGTATATGAGGCTACCTTGTCACGAAACATAATTATTTTTTCCACAGGGCGTACAAATTATTGCGAATTTTCCATTCCTAATATAAACAATAGAAATACGTATTACTGAAATTGCGGGGTTACTTTGTAAGACTACCTATGATACTATAGTTATCTTTGGAGATGAAGACTTGTATTACATATTCGTATTATATAATTAGATTTCATGTATTGTACGTTTTACTATATTTTAATGTTTCTATAAACAAAAAAGGCTCAGTAATACACAGATGTTCAATAAAAGCTTTTAGATCCTATGAGAGGTATACTCAGTTCCAATTAGTTCCTAGTTTTAACGTATGATTTTGATTGACGACTTGCAGAAACTCATTTTTCTGAAGATACGTTATTGTTTATTGGCGATAATGTTTGTACTATGACAATGAATTTCCTGTGTGGCAAAAACTCTCTAATAAAATATTGTTCCTTAAACTCTTAATAAATACCAAATTTCAGAATCTTACAATTAACGAATCTATTTTTTTAAACGAAATTGATAAATTTCATTTTAAAAGTTTTGGAAGTTTGGGTAAATGCATCTCCTGTTATGATCCCAAATATTTTTTTCAAATACCGTATTATTAGTTTTTAAACCACTGTTATTGAGAACAGAACATCCATTATATCTTCTTTCAGAGTAAGCTTAGAGTATGAGGTAGTTACCTGCAAGATGAGGTAAAGGATATAATAAATAGTACGGACCATGAATTCTTTGTTGTCAATTGTTGTCAACACCTTGAATTTGAAGCCCATGTCAATTGTTAGCTAGGAGTTAACGCTATGGGTTTACAAATAATTCTAAAACGTCCTTTGGTGTCGAGTGGTGTAAAATATTGTTTACTACGTGGTACCATAACACTCAGATAGAGAATTACAGGAAACAACAATTGGAAAAGATTTCTCCTATCATTAAAAAAATATGTAACTACATTGTTTTTTCTCGTTCAAAAAGAAGCGATACGTAGAGAACATCCTTCCATTCTTCTCAGGGACTCTCGTTTTTGTTGGCGAGACAGCCAAGAACAGCTAAAATCTAAATTTCTCTTTTGCTGACACATGTGCTATGTTAAGGAGAGGAAGATAATTTTACGAAGTACACATTCATCGTTTGAAAAGTACTGTGGGATTTTCCGACTAAATACTTGTATCTATGGGAAATGAAATACACGTGTGCATCTAACAACTTTGTCGATACATTTATTTTTCTCAATTTCATAAACCTGTGTATGGTAATCCGATCATTCACAAAGCAATAGCTCATTTGCAATATTCATCGGAAATGGTTTCGAAAATTTTCTTTCTTGTGATTTGAAGAGCGAGACATTTTTGAGACAGAAGAAATATAACTTCAATTTACGAAGTTTTCCAAATGCATTAAATTTTTTTCTCATGAAAATTATTAACGTCCTATAGTTATTTTTTTAATACAAATCCTTATATTCGCATTACATTAATGATTAGGAACCGTATCATGTAATCGGAGAGAAGTGAACAAACTTTGTTTAAGGCAGTGCGGGAAATCGTAAAAAAACAAACGGTAAGGTTATGGAATTACACTGACGTGGGCACTTTGAATTTCTCGCTTTGACATTTCCACAAACCATTTCACTGTTGCACAATAGCAGTAATTAAATAACCTCTACGGCGCACTGAACCGTGAAGTGCTTTTACAGTGGCGCAACGTACAGTGCCCCGCTTGCCAGGCGCGCCAACATCGCTTCTCGGAAATCACCTCAGCCCTCTGATTCACACCGCATTGGGACAGCCGCCGCGAGCTCGTGATGCAGCGTTCCACGCAGCGGATCCTTTGCCGAGAAGTACTGGGGCGCGGTTGCTCTCTCCTTGACATCCTTCCTAGCTTTTTTTCATTTCTCGACATCTTTCCTAGCTTTTTTTTCATTCGTCAACATCTTTCCTAGCCTTTTTTCATTCGTCAACATCTTTCCTAGCCTTTTTTCATTCGTCAACATCTTTTATAGCTTTTTTCATTCGTCAACATCTTTCGTAGCCTTTTTTCATTCGTCAACATCTTTCCCAGCTTTTTTCATTCGTCAACATCTTTTACAGCTTTTTTTTTTTCATTTCCTCGATATCTTTCCTAGCTTTTCTCTCACTCCTTATAATCTTTACTCTGTGGTAATAAGGCAACGTAATATTCACGGATTATTACATATTTAACTTTTGAAATGCGTTAAGATAAAAAACGTGACGGATATACAAGGACGCAACATGCCTGTTTCGAAACCATGTTCGGAAAGCTGGCTACAGTTTATAAAATAAATGAAGTAATACGCGTATCTCATTGGTTTTGTATAGTCAAGGGACATTCTTCGTGTTACTGAGTAGTAACTACTTATATGGTGACGTAGTAGATGGTCACGAGATAAATAAAAATATCTTAAGCTTTTTTAAAGATTTTTCCACAATGGCAAAAAGGACATGAAGTCATAAAAATGTAAAAATAGAAAATATATTTTAATCAGTGAGAGGTATTTCTTATTGTATGCTGCTTCTTGACTTCCATAAAGTTGCATAATCATGTGCAGAAAAATTTCGGATAGAGATTGAATGAGTTCTGGATTCCTGGAAACAATTGACTCTATTTCCTCTGGGTTTCCCTGAGAAGTGAGGTATACCACACCCACAAACGGATTGAAATAGAAAGATCCATTTTGTAAAAGCCTGAAAAGGCTTTTCCGTGAATGACTTGACTCGTGTTTAGGAATAACATTTTTGTAATGGTTTTTGCATTATACTCATTCTGATTAATAAATTACATATTATCAATATTTTAAGTGACACTTCTTAAACGTTTTAAAACGAAATGTCACATATACGTAGAAAATATTAAAACATCCTAATTAATTTGTTCATTAGTTCTTTGCCCTCGATTTTCTTTTTCTTTAGCATGCATCTGGATAATAAAATACTAATCACTTTGGTTAATTGTTGTATATTGTATATTGGGAGTTTTGGAATCCGGTAGGTGTTTGAACTATGTAGAATAATTATGTGAATTGATATTTTATTTGATATACATTTATTTTCTGATTTTTAAATAATCATAGAAATTAAAAATTTGTGTCCAAGTATTTTTTTAACATATGAATGCGTTTTTTATTGAAAATATATTTTTATTAACACAGAGCATTTTCAGCACCTTCAACCTATTTTAGAGCTTTAGACTTTCTCTTTTTTCTTAAATTCAGGCTAATGAATTCATAATGTTTAAAAAATAATGTAGTTTTAAAAATCATGCGAGATTTAGAAAACATGTATGCAATTGTTCAAATGTATTTCGAGTTAATGATTTTTCTCCAGTCTCTCTCAAGATGCAATATTATGTCAGTGATATTATTAAAAGATTCTGCTCAATTCATATGCAGCGTTGGTTACGTTGGGTGAATTTATCAGTCGAAAATTCGGTGCGAAATTTGTTCACCAATCCCGTGTAAGCAACCGTTCTGTGGGAAATGAGGGTGAATGTTTTGACGTGGATTGTGGTGGAGCAGAGACAGTTCCCTTAAGTTGATACATTCAAAGTCGGCTTTTCTCAGGGGAAAACTATGTAGTATATAGTAAGGTAGTAAGGAGGAGATATTAGAGGGGTATGGGTCAGAATAATGGTTTATGACTTTGAGAAAAACCGAGATCTAAGTTGACTACTTAATGTTTCCGGGAGCGTCAACTTCTATAGTCGCTAGTCCCCTAAGTATAATGCATCTTATGCTCTGGAAGGTGGTAGTGTTCGTACTCTGAAAGTGCTTCAACCTACACGTGGTCTTGCGGGACTCTCTCACGTCCGGCATCTCCGCAGGGGGTCCCTGCCCAATCCGGGAAAGCTCTAGCTTCTGCCTGGTCTTTTGACATGCCTTGAAGTGCAGTGTGTGTAAATGGGAGTGTGTGTGTGTGTAACGAAGAAAGTGCAAAAATGAAGAACCAATATTCACGCGCGCTCTGTTACCCGTTTGCTAAGGTATTGCTCTGGCATTCGCCTGGTATTGATCAGAGAAACCACGTAAAACTACCGATCAGAGCAGCCGGTCGGTAAAATTGTCTTCCAGATAATGACTGAATTAGACCTCGCTGACAAGCTAGTGTAAAAAATCCGCCACCCTTTGGATTCGAACCCTAGAACCTCCACGCAGGGCACCGGGAGAGATGGCTCAGGGCATCAACTGATGTCACTGCAGTTCCTCTGACCGAGAGGTCCTAGGTTCGGTCCCGATGGTGGCAGGAAATTTGACACTAGCCTGTCAGCTAGGTCGAGTTCAGCCGCTGTCTGGAGGAGAATTCTAGCGGTCGGCTGCTGTGATCGGTAGTTGTCCGTGGTTTCTACGATCGACACCAGCCGAAGGCGGGAGCAGTACCCTCACAAACGGGCCACCGAACTCGCGCGATCTTTCTTTGTTCTATCCTAATCCTTACTTACACACATTTGCATTAACATGCACTACACTACCACCTATGCCGGGAGTCCGGTCGGGAGCTCACAGATTGTTCAGGCTGGGGCGGTGTCCCGCTGGTGGGAGATACTTGCTTGAGGAAATTCCGGTAGCCGAGGTAGATCGGCGTTGGATCTCGCCACATTGCGGGGGAAGACCATCTCCACCTAGGAGCAAAACAATGCACAGCTGTTACGGAACTACTGACCTCAGTTGTTGACGCGCTCAGAATACAATCTATCCAGACACATCATACTAACAAACTATCCAGACAGCGGCTGCAAATGCAGCGGCAATGCTGCCTTTGAGCTATCGCCGCCTGCGAAATCATTGGTTTTAAGATAAGCGGAAGCTGTATTCCAAGCCATTTTAAGAACTAATGGTAGATATGACTGTTAGGCTTGAGCCTCTCGGTACAAAACACTAAAGTGCTTTTTCTGCGAAACGAAAATGGCAATTATCATTCCTTATATCCAAAAGCTTCATTTGTTTTTAAAATTACGATGATTTCAATTGCAGATTTCAGAATACAACTTAATGTTGTCCCCTGTTGGATATTTAAAATATTTCTGAAGTAACTTACTGAAACAAAAAATCGAGAACAATATAATAATCATTTTTAATTAGATGATTTAAAATCTACGAAATTTACTATTTGAGACATGAATGAATACGCTAAGAAGGGTTATGACACCACTGCCTGCAAGTTTTGGCAATTCATCATGCACGTAAACTAAATTTCGAAGAAAAAGTGCGGGAGTTACAGTGTACAGTACCATCTAACCACAACCAGCTTTTGAAGTACTAATAAGCTTCCGCCTGAAGTCAGAGTTTAGTGAAAAAAAATCCTGGGTTGCGTATGAGTGTCATTCAGTGCACATTTTCATGCTCCGGAAAAAATTGGTCTAATTAGAAAGGTATTTATGACAACGCTTTAGTATTCTAAAAGTAGTTTAATGTGGCTATACTAAAGGCCTTCTAGACCAAAATTTCTAAGTTATCAAATCTGGTACTTCCACAGTCAAAGGCGGAAGTATTATGACGAGGAAACCTCGAAGGAGGAAAACCTGTCGACCGGAGACGACCACCTTGTAGCCTAAACTCTTTCTAAATTCATTTTGAGGAATATGTTAACGTCGGTTATTTCGTTTTTAATGTAATAGTATCCTGAGCATTTATTAAACTAGGAACAACTTGTTTCATTAGCGACATAAACCACCATATTCCCTATCGTAATAACTTAGTAAAAGAGATTGACCTTCTTTGAAACGCCAATTTTATAAAGACGGTAAATAATTTTTAAAAAAGTGAATTCTATCTAGTATATTCAGAATGCTTTTTAATGTCTTTAACCAAAATTCTCGTGTGAATTAAGATCCAAATATTTCCAGATTAAAATTGGTATGTCTTGAATTTCGTTGTCGTCCTTTGAACTAAATATTTAAATCAAGATACAACAGGTTTGATAAGTATGAAGAATACTATAATACTTGTGCGAAAATTATATTGAAAATTCTATTTAGATGGTTTTAGTTTTTATTTCACTGGCTTCCTTTCTTCAATATAATGACGTGTTCGATTTTGTTTTCCTATTGGACTTCGAACTTAGTCCATGAAAACGTAACAGTTTATTCTACTTTTATGATCTTTGGTTTTTTTACAGTTGTATTCATTTTTCCTTTCCATTGTTGTATCTATTTTCGGATTCTGCACTTAGAATTTGAAGTTCATCATACCCTTATTCTTCGTGGTATGCGCTTGAAAACGATGTCTGCATTAATTATTTAAATAATGTATTTTCGAATTCCAAGCATTGATACTGCATTCTTAAATTGAATCATTTAACTTTGTTAAGATAACATCGGATTCCATTTTACAAATTGAAGAAATCGCACAAAATTTCCTATGTTTTGGATGTCTTAATATTCAATTTTTAATGGTACACTATAAAGACGGGTCTCTTTTAATTTGTGTCCATTTCGTGACCAACTTTCGCCAATCTCTCATTTTAGTTTGACTGTTTACGAAGTTGAAACTTTTTAACGACTCTTACGATAACATTCAGATCTCTTCAATCGTTTATTCTCTCGTCTGAAATTTATGATCGAAGAAAAATGACTACAATATTTCAAGAGAAGTTAATTATTACTTTTTACTCCCGTAACACACAATTGATGAGTACAAGTATTATACTCCAAATTCAGTTCATCTAACTAAAGATTTTCACTACCTATGACAAGTTCTTATTGTTAATTGTTATAAAATGGTGTAATGACTGAAACCTAAAGCAAAATCTTCTCCGACTAGATTACCCTGAATGGTAATTTTTGATACATTATATTTTCCACATATGTTAGGTTGTCCGATTTCAATATACGAATCGTGTTAGAAATTCTCAACATTGTTTCCTCGTTTTTCTACGTCTATGAAGAGTTACCACAATGGAAATGTTGCTTACCGCGATGTTTTCCATTTTGTACTTATACAGTATATCGATCCCTTATATTTCTTTAAGGAGTCAAAGGCCAAAGGTTTAAAAAACTTTTGTCCCTTGACCAAAGGGGCCAAAGGTGGAAAATAGAGTCCGGGAGATTCATAACTAAATGTTTAAGATGCGCAGAAAAGCAATGCGGTGCGGTGAAACTAAAATATATGTTACTTATTTTCGTTTTACAAAAATTAAAATTATTTTCTATTATTAATTTTTTCTTATTCATATATAACACCTGCGTTCATATTCACATACTCTTGCTCGCACAACATTGAAATAAATTGTATTAAGAAACGTATATATAGCAAAGAATATCAAATATTCCTTCTATAATACTGTCCTCTATTATACTCGAATTCCTGTAATTTCTGTATACTACTTAAAATTCAAATGTAGGACATTGAATATGTATATGTTGTGTCCACGCATGACATGAAAGGGAGGTATGTGCGTTCATAAGAGTAATAAGTAATTAATTAGTGTAAGGCGCACAGATTTCCAAATATTTTCATCAGGAAAAGTAACTGAGAATTTAACTGAGGATATTGTGAAAGCTACAGCATTTCTGTCTGGGAACTGACGGCCGGAACAACTGGCAATAGCCAAGCTTCACCGCAAGCAAGCAATCCGGGGCGGGTAATTTTCTCTTAGTTGGCTCGAAATATTTCCACAGAAAATGTTTCTGTTTTGATTAGTTTCGTGTATTATTGCGTTTACAAATGTGACACTCTGTAGTTAGAAGAACGATTCTAACGAAACAGTCTTCTGCTTTGGAAGTTAAAATACAAAAGCTATTTCGTAGACGGGTACAGCGGTGGTTATACATCCTCCTGCGGTATTTGTCGAATTTCCTCTTAGTGACAAAAGAGTGAACAACTCTTGACGACAGTCGCGCCAGTTAACAGACCATCTGACGCAAAACTCTTTATGAAGTAAAATGATGAGGCCACACACGTGTCATCATCCCTAAGATTTCAGAAAACATTTCTGAAATCATTTTCTTAACCTATTAACGAAACGCTTACATCTCCCAAGAGGGTGACGACACAGACACTAACCTCACAGACTCTTACATCCAATACTTTTTTGCTTTTAACTTTTTATTCACGTTCGTTTATTTATTTTTCCTTCGTTGTATTATTTCTCGATTTTTTCTATTTAAATATTATGTATATGGTTTTTTACTTTCCCCATACGGAGTACACAGTTATGTAACTGCGCGAAAAAAATGGCGAATTTTCATCAGAAAAAACCTTATTACAGGGCCCTGGTATCGAAAAAGTCGATATATCCAGTTGCTAAATTTAGAAACAAAAATCCTCTATCACATGGTGTAGCCAGATAACACGTTTTGTGGTTCCTTGATACCGAAATATCTAATGACGGCAAAACGTCTCCGTCCGTCTGTGAACGACGCTAGCGGTTGAAGCATTCAGCCGATTGTCTCCAAAATCGATATTCTTCAACCGGTCTGGCTGATGTTGCGGTCTGTTGCATATGAAATTGATATTTTTATTTTGTGTGGTACTTTACATGAAGCCCCTGGGATATTTTCAAAATCATGCTTCCATGGTTTTTTATTAAATTTTGTTGTTGGATAGTGTGACGGACGTGTAAGACAATGATGCAGGCCTCATGTTCCTTAAAATTCATGCGAAAGTCGTGCAAAAGTCTTCTTAAACTAAAATTTGTGTACTTTTCGTGTAATTTTGCATGAAAATACGAAGGAGAAAGTTCTGTTTTAGAACTAGTTTTCTTATTCCTTGCTGTTTCTACTCTCCCTTCGTGACGATTCTACTCTTCTTCCATATTTTAATTCATTTTCTTTTGCATTTTCTTTTCGATCATTCCTACGAGACATTAAATAATTGTTGACAAATTGATACTGGAGACCCTGGGTCCCAATTCAAAAGGATTTACGGTCCTATTGTGACCTCAACGGGGCGCCGGGCCGTTTCGATTCGACCTTCACACAACCATATGATGAGCTCTGTTTCTATGGAGTGTTCCAAAACTTTACTTCACGTACTTGCTACCAAATTTTGACCGAAATATTAACGCATGTTATTCCCTACCGTAGTAATTTTGGAAAATGAATTGAGTGAATGCATCACTGTATGTGGTCGCGGAGTTATTCGTTTTTTTAAAAACAATTTTTCCGTCCTGAACTCGTACATACTATCACGCTACCAGAAACTTAAAACCTTCGTTTTCAATGCAAGAACTGGGAAATCAGGTGTCGTTTTATTTATCTACTGAACAGATAACGGGCCCTAGAAGTACTCGAAACGTAATTTACATTATGAAAGGTTGGTTTGGGGTAAATTAAGTGGTTGCATCTCCAGATTTTTCATTACGCGTAATACATTATTACACAGTATGGCCAGTAACACGTTTTGCAATTTTTTAATCAGATACTAACATTATTTCCAGAAAAATTTCGGCCTAATGTTCGAACCGAAAGAAGAGAACGATCGTGGGTCTCATCCTGTATATTTCACTCCCATACCGCGTAATTCTAATGATGCAGTATTTCAAGCAGAACTGTGTCTTGATTCAAATCAATTGCAATTTCATGCTGGACTTGGGAATACTGTGTCCCTGACAGTGGATCCATTGAACGAATTGATTCCTCCTGTTTACACCTGCTTCATCATCTGACAATCACCATCACTCCCTTGAATGAAAATATATAGGTCAGTGAAGGTATTTACAGACATACACGAATTACATCTAACTATGAATGAAGTTTGATTTTGTAAAGCCGTGTTATTTATTTTAAGTTTCTGAGATATGTCGTAGTCTATATTTTATAAATGTATTAATATTTGAGAAGTATTTGTGAACAATGCGGAGGGGAGGAGGGGCAATTAAACTGATTGATGATTCTATCTTAAGTCTCTCGGTTCTTTGTGTGACATGAGAGAAAAACTAGAGTTGTTTAGGTAAAATAAAGTGAATCAATATTTTCTGATTTTTAAACATGTAGTAATAATAATAATAGTAATAACAATAGGAAGAACAACAGTTAGTTAGACCCGAGCAAAGATACAAAATTCAAAATCATTGTTGTAAAATGAAAAAAACGCAGTTAACTCCAAACGGCCAGGTTATAATGTGATTGACATCCTAACACCTGTCCTTGGGTAAACATTCCAATATTTCTGAGCGTTAAACAAAACTTCTTGTTAGACTCGTGAGATTACATTGCATAGAGTACCAAATAGGCAGTCAATTTAATTTTACGTACATCTTCTTTTACAAAGTTCTGTACGATTCAAGCCTATGGAGCGTCAGGAGAACTAAATATCATACAAAGGGGTATACATTTCGTGTTTTGTAGATTGCGACCTAACAAAACGTACTGGGGTTCCAAAATTGCCGTTCAAAGATGGTTTTCGAGTTCGTGAGGGTAACGTGTGTTGTAGCTTAAAGTGTGTTGCGGGAGTGGCATCAAAATCTGCTAACTTCTTGTAGAATTATCTACAATGTTCTACATTTTCCTTCATTCGTGAGATTTAAGTATTTTTGAAGTAATTACGGGAATTTATTGCATACGCATTAGCAGCATATTTACGGAATTTTGTGACGATGATATCCTAGAAATCGGTCAGCTTTCGACTACTTTGTGTATTGACTGCTATCTTGTTGAGATCCAGACTTATTCTTCCCACTTACACATATGAAAAGAAAAGGAAGTAACTGCACAATAATACATGGATTCTTCAGGCTCTTTACTTTGAAGCTGAGCAAGCTCAAAAGTTCAATTACACAGCACATTTCTAATGGAAATTTCCGTCACTGATACATCCGTGAGATTTTTCCACTGCCCGATGATGGCGGCACGGTCACAGTGGTTAACAAAGCTAAAGACCCCGAGCCTCCGCTGTTTTCGCGCTGGTCTGCTCTACCTTTCGCGCAGCGGACGCACTGGAAACGAAGGCTTATATTTTCATGAACAGTTTTTTAAATACTGCTTAGCAGTTTAAGATTCAAGCTCGCAAAAAGCCAATCGTTGTCAAGTTTTGTATTGCATTTTAATTTCTCATTCATTATTTTATTTGCAGTTTTAAAAAAATATGATTTTCAACAATAGTGTGCCAAGCTGTCAGTATATTTCAAAATATGGCGATTTGTCTTCTATACTGCCATATACAGAATGAAGGGAAAATGATTGCTTTAGTGTAAGGATTAAAATAATTGCGAATTAGTAGCATCTAATTCGATGTGATTGATTAATTATTGATTCCGGGCGCGTCAACTGCTAAGGTTATTAGTCCCGTAAGAGTATCGAACTTCCCCTATGAGTTGTGAGATCCCACGCACACCTTCACCTCTGCTAGCGAGGTTTTCCCCGACCAGGTATCTCCGGATGAACCGGACACCAGTCCAGCCGGGACACGCTGAACGGTCACCCCGAAAGTGTGGTTGTGTAGTGCATGTTAGTGTGAGTGTGTATTAGAGAGGGGTGAGCATAGGACAAGGAATGGGAAGGAAAGATCGCGCGCGGTCCCTGGCCCGTTTGTGAAGGTACTGCTCCGGCATTCGCTTAGCGTTGATCAGAGAAACCATGGAAAACTCCCGAGCAGAGGTCCTCCAGACAGAGACGGAAGTCCACCTAGCTATCTAACTAGTGCCGAAAATCCCGCCACCGTCGGGATTCGAACCTAGGATCTCCCGGTCGGAGGCGCCGCAGAGACATCTGTTGACGCCCCGAGCCACCTCTCCCGGTGCGATTCGATTTATTTGCAAAGAAAAATGCACGCCGTTAATTGCGTTCGCCTTGTTTCGTCATTCTGGCCGCTGCGCAGCGCTGCGACCGCGCGTGAATTGAATTGAATTGAATTAATTTCCTATTTTACGTGGCGAGACTCAGGCCATGAGGCCTTCTCTTCCGTCTGACCACGCAATTTTCGCTACGCTCCTTTCAGCAACTAGCAGAGAAAGGAGGTATTTCTTGGGCGAGAAACAGGCGATTTGAATTTAGCTCAGAGGCGTCATTTAGGCTTGAGGATCTTTTACATGCAAGTAAATCTACTAACATGGGACAGCCGGCTTTACTTCCCCTCCGAAGGAAGGCGTACGAAGGATTTTTTTCGCCCTTAAAAATCCACGGCTTCGATCGGGTTTGAACCCGCCAACTTGGACGCAACATTCCGGTACGTCACTCGATCGCCGCGCGCGGGCGTGGTGTTCCCCTGGCGGAAAGCCGCGGTGCGGTGCGGGCGCCGAAGCGACCAGCTGGTGCGCAGGAAACGCTTCCGTGAGCGCGCGCTTTTCCCCCTCTCGCGTTGGCTCTCCGCGGCGGCCGCCGCGAGAGGCGCTACTTCCACGTTGTGATGCGACATCGATAACAAAACATCCGTGTTGGTAAACAGCGATGTTCAAATTTGAATCATCGATGTTAATAATACATCGACTACAAACCTTCGATATTTTGCAACATCGATGTTTTCAAGCTAGTTTAGTAACCTCTAACAGTCGCACAAATTCGTGTTTAAAAACTAATACAAAATAGTTTGACAGTGTTTATCAATTTACCGAAAAGGGGCACGAGATGGAGCAGACTTTTTACAATTTTTTAGCATCCTTCTACAACTACAACGTTGAAGATATATATTATTGCTTAATACAGTCTGTTACTTTTAATAAATTATTATTTTCATAACTATTCTTCTCTTGGCTAAAGCATATTTTCAATATCTTCAGCCTTTTGAGGTCTTGTGGACAGGTTGACATTACAAGTTTTCAAATGAATCACTAATATAAAACAATCATAACTATAAAAAATGTCTTTCAGCATAACTTGGCCTATGTTTTCCATATTTCTGCGTCAATTACAGCTTCAGCAATCAAACTTTCACTCGCATCAAACACTAATAACTTACTGGGCTCTTATTTCAACCTTCGCCTTGAATGACAACTCAACTTACTCAAGCCATCAATTTGTGATTTATAGATTTTCTACCTCCATTCCATATCAAATATTGTTCGTAATATATAAATATATATTTTCGATAGTTATGTGTGGGTCATTATACTGATACGTCATGTCCTTTGAACGAGATACCCCTTGAAATAAGTTTGGTTGTAGACCATTCAGCACTATCTGCAATTCGCGAAAGAAAATATTCATTAACTCCAATTTATGTAGAACTGCATGATGGGGTGATATTATCTATTTATTTATTTATGTATACATTTATTTATATATTTATTTACATATTTTTTTGCTTATAATTATTGTTTCAAGAATAAGAACATGGTACAGTGGTTAATTATTCAATTGACTATGTGTCGGTTTTATAACAAGTTATTATTATATGACTTACAGTTTGACTTTAGTCCAAGACTTAAAGAGATACGGAAATCTAGTGTGCATTTAGGTTTCGCCTGACACATATTTCACACGCACTGACTAAATCTCACATTCCAAGAGCCCAAAGTGTCTTAAGCGCACCCATGGGGATTTCCCTGGAGTCACGCCTTTGTGTAGACCTTAGTGGAGAAATTCCCAACGTGGCTGTTCGTAATTAAGACGCCAGTGAAATTGAAGTTGCCTTGTTTTTCGTAACTCACTTTGTAGATAACTGGAATGGAAGATAATAGGGATCAGGGGAAATAATTTGGTACTGAGTTACATTACAAATGACTTTTTAAAGTGGTTCTATCTGATCTTATGAACTTTGATAGAAGGAAATATTGTGATATTGCTTCACACTGTTCCTTTTAATAGTAGAACAGAATAGATGATTGGTATGCTGATTACCTAGAAATGTTTTGTTTTTATCTCTGAGTATTTCACATCTCATTTTGTTGTCTCTATCATTTGCTTGGACGTGTCAAAGCGTAGAACGTCATATCCTTTAGAGTTCAGTTGATTCATTAAATTAATTATTTCGGAATCATGAATAGATTATTTTATACATTGTTAAAATTCGCTTTCACTGTATTCCATTATCAATAACACTATTACGTCCTAAATTAGCCAAAGTAATACATGTGACATTGTCTTGTTTTTGTATCTATTCAATTAGAATTTATAACGTCTGTTCTCCTTAGAAGCGGCACAATGAGCAACACGGACTTCCCTTATATTTTCCATGTCAAGGAGGACGTTAAGGCTAATGAGGTCTTTTTCAGTTTCAATTCCTTTCTATGACGTCGATTGCAAGATGGGTTTTTACATTCCTAGCTTTACAGTACTTTTTTACCGTGCCAATCGAATATATTATGTAGTATATGGTGCGGAAGAAGTTAAAAAATCAAGTGTGTCTTTCAAATGTGTAACTTTTCGCCTCCCCTTTCACTTCTTTGTTGAGGACGTTAAAGTTTTTTTCTGGATTGATTCTGGAAGATCAGAAAAGCTTTCTGGCATAACAAGCGTAATATATGTATATACGTACATACACGAGAAAGAAAATAATTCTTTGTTCTGGTTCTAGATATGTTGAATTTTATTTCTAAGACATGCTCTGCCGGCTTCGGCGTCACAAGAGCTTGTGGCAGGGTTCAAATTCGCGAGGCGGAGGAGGTAGGTTCAAATCCCGCGTAAGACATGGGGATTTTTACCGTAAGGTTGTATAGATTAAGGTTAGCGGGTTAGGCCACACCCCCACGAATCACATCTGAACACCAAAGTTAGCCCAAAATGTCTTTTTATAATTTCTTCCTGAAGAGCACATTACGTTTCATCCAGTACAAAGAAAAAGCAATTCATCAGTGAACACTCAACAAGGGAAGAACAGCGAGACCCTTCCGTCACCCAACCCTCACAAAATGCATTCTTTCAAGTGGCAGGATTTCAAATTTGTTATTGGGGGATGATTTGAGCTCCAGACAATTTGTATTTTGAGGAAATGTACATGAAACTTAACATTTTCATAGTTTTCTCAACATTGTGTGGGCAATTGCGCGCTCTCGCCCCTCGCGAATCCTGCCACTGCTTATTATGTTGTTTTTTGCCTCTGAAACGATTTTATTTCTGTCCATATCCTTGAAGTGCGGTAGTAATCAACATTAACATTTTGTGTAGCTCTCCAAATTACTGAGCGTGAGAAAGGTTTTTCTCCCTAAGGTATTTTTCTGCTTGTACATGGGTGTGAGTATGACAGCGAAAGTTGAAATAGATGTGACTAGCTGAACCCCTGAATTACATCGTCCAAAAGAAGGAGCTGTTATGCATCATATGTAATTACGATCATTGAAAATTTTTCGTAAATGGATACATATGTTAGACAATTGCCGGTCCTTGCATTTATATACAATCACTAATCTTTGCAGTTAAACCTGCCAATCTTGTAACTTAAAACCTCGTTTCGCAAAGCAATGCAAGGATAATGTAATAAGATCACCTACAGTTGTATTGTATTAGTCTTGAAAATAACGTAATGAACAAATGACGACAGATAAGCATTTGTTCTAATTATTTTAATATATTATTACAATAATTTAGAGTTTTGCCTTTAAAACCTGTTAATAAGAGCAGGAGATGATACACCTCAAGATCACTACCTTTCACTTAAAGCAAAATTCATGAAATTTGGTTGAATAGAATCCTCAAATTTTTCTCTAAATGAAGACCCTTTTTGATGCAATTTTCGAGACTTTAACTTCCCGATATGTAGCTTTGGGTCATAGTGTAGTCGTGCATTGTATTCTCTCCGTGCTGTTTTCCAGCTGTAATGTAAAACGTGTGTGCAGTGATATGTCAGTCGCGTGACCCTCTGCAACACGTACGCGAGTGAAACCTCCTAGATTTCCGTGTCAAAACGGAGATACGTTTCCTTGTGAACTCATGTAAAGACCCCTTCTTCTCGCAGTGTACAGTCTCCATTGTTTTACATACAAATTACTCATATCATTGGCAATATTTTTCGTCTAAGTTTATTTCCTTGAGATTCTATTAAACGAGTTTGGAACAAGGCGGATAAAAAAAGTTTTATTTACTTATTATGGCTTTTAACGACTTTAATTTCTCGCTTAGTGTGGCCTATTGGTCAAACTGCTAATATCCTTTATAGCTAAGTCGTGCAGACTAAAAGTAGAATCGTCGACAAGCTATTCACGTACGGCTGAAACTATCACCCGGCGTCACCCACTTGTTAGGGTTACGTGCGAGGGACAATCCGTGACCGGATGAGCTGTGGAGGGCAGGGCGGGACGGGGTGGCGCGGAGAGGGGAGGAGGCGGGGTGGAGCGGAGCGAAGCGGAGTGCGATGGAGAGGGGTGAAGTGAGACGGACCGGGGCGTGAGTAGAGCGGGACGGAGCAGGACAGAGCGGGGGAGAAGCGGGGCAGAGCGGAGCTTGTATGAAGCGTGGTGGAGTGAGATGAGGTGGCGTGATGCGCGATGGGGACGGGGCGGGGCGGGGCTGGGCAGAGCTGGGCAGAGCGGAGCTGGGCGGGCAGAGCTGGGCGGAGTGGTGCGGGGTGGGACGAAGCGGGGCAAGATGGAGTGCAGTGGGGTTGACGGAGCAGGATGTAAGCAGGGCGGGGAGGAGTGGGACTGAGTGGGACTGAGTGGGACTGAGTGGGATTGAGTGGGATTGAGTGGGACTGAGTGGGACTGAGTGGGACTGAGTGGGACTGAGTGGGACTGAGTGGGACTGAGTGGGACTGAGTGGGACTGAGTGGGACTGAGTGGGACTGAGTGGGACTGAGTGGGACTGAGTGGGACTGAGTGGGACTGAGTGGGACTGAGTGGGACTGAGTGGGACTGAGTGGGACTGAGTGGGACTGAGTGGAACTGAGCGGGGCGGAGCAGGGGAGACGGTGTGGGGGGCGATGAGACGAAGCAGGGCGGGGCTGAGCGGAGCTTGCATGAGTCGTGGTGAGGTGGGATGAGGTGGGGTGATGCGCGGCGAGGCGGGGCGGGGCGGGGTGTCCGGCGGCGGGCCAAGCCCCGGGCGAGGCCGTGCGGCGCGCGCCGGGCCGCGGAGGATGCCGTGCCATGTAGGTCGTGCGCGTGTCGTGTCGCCTTCGCCGGCCGCCCGCGCGCCGCGATCCGTGTCAAGGCCGCGCCCGCGCCCGCGCCCGCGCCCGCGCCCGCGCCCGCGCCCGCGCCCGCGCCCGCGCCCGCGCCCGCGCCCGCGCTCGCTTCCGACAGCCCCAGAGAGCGAAAGCGGCGCCGCGCTCTGGGCCGGATGGGCTGCGTGGCGCGCGCGCCTCGCGAGAAATGACGAACAATTGTAGCAGAGAACGAGCTGCACCCACGCGCACACTCTGCTCTTTTTAAATTACTGTTTATATAAAAATAGCGTCATACTGGGACCCTACTTGGAACGTTTGACATAACCCCGTGTTAAGGAGTGGGTGCATCCTCCAAAAATGTAATTGGACAACCAAAAAGGGTCTCATTTTGTAGATTACGTCGTAAACATAACTCTTTTTTGGGGCACGAAAACCTGATTTTAAAGACCTATATACGGCAACGGATATTTCGGTGACGTATGGCTTCCGAGTGACTACAAACGAATTAATCTGTAGCATGACGTGTGTTGCGGGTTTGCAAGTACACCTGTTCACACGTATCTGCGAGACTTTATACTTCTTTGTCTTAAACCTGATTGAATCTCACGGACAGCTTGCTGTCTTTATATGCTGCGATCCCTCGTTCGATCCCCGGTCGGAGCAAAAACAGAGCTGTAACTTTCTAACACAAATTGTCTGGGTTTTTGTGGCTGTGTAACGAAAGAAACGTTCAGGCAGGCCACGTATGCTAGAGACGGTGAAGGGAATTCGTCGTGCTCGCCACATGTCTCCCTTACCTTCAGGTGTGGATAATTAATAAAAACAGGACCGAGGCCTGCGAAGACCGCTAGCTGGCAAAAGTTGGTTTATTCAGACCATAAAATACTATATATTGTACACACATACATATTAGGAATATACGTTTCGATTGCCGAAAATAATATCTAAATTTTTGTATTTAAAACATAAAAATTACGACATTAATATATCTATTCATCCGCCACCGTTCTCTAACCTCCAGAGTGGTTGTAATCTATTTTAGTCAGTTTTTTGAACATCTACCGGCTTTACAAATCTGATTGTTGCAGAACTGGAAAACGGGTAATTCTCTAGCTAGCGGAAATGTATATACGGGGGTTTTGTGTCGATGTGCTGTTATGCATTGTACTAAACCAACATATTTCCTTATCTTATAACCTGAAGCGGTGAAGATTTGCGAGATGGATCTGTACTTTTAAAGTGGTAAACAATTTCAAGTTTGTACAAAACTTCTACACGTATTTGCAGCTCATGTAAAATGACAAAACATTACTATAAATTGTTGAAAGGAAAATTGTATTTTTTAATCGGCTTACATGAAAATGAACTATAGTAAACTTTTTATAATGTTTTCCTTCTTTTGTAAACTTTATTGTATATTGAAAATATTGATGAACAGATTTTGTGAATATTTGACACCTTTCACTGTGAACGTAATCGTTTGAAGTGAAAAGAAGACTAGAAAAAAATGACGAAAATCAACAGATTAATATTGCGTTTTTTTTGTTCTTTTCAGCCGCTCACACAGCAAGTATTTAAATTTTTGGTTGAATGCTTACTTGAAAATCATTGTGATCGTGCTGAAAATGAAGTCGGCGTTCTTTCGGACCACTGTGCGGCGCGTGGCGTGGTGGAGGGGGTGAGGTCGCGCGGTCGCGGCTTCGCTGTTTCATCTCAGCTGCGAGGGTGGGAACTTCAGCGGGGAAAGCCACTTTTTTTCGCGGTCCGGGCTCACAACTTCGGGGGTCTTAAAAATGAAAAGAGATAGTGGAACTTATCCAATACGTGTGTGATTCAGGTGTCTGTTTCCGATGAATCGTAGTTTTTATGTGGCGGTCGATTTCCTTCACGTGGGCTTGCAGGGTTTCCCCTTCAAGGTATGTCCCCGCCCCAGCCGTGTGGCCTCCGGGCACGTGGGGAAGTGTTGTGCATGGGAGTGAAAGTGCGTGTGCAAGGCAGGAGAAAGGAGGGGACCAGGGGCGGATTAATATTTTTGCCGCCTGTAGGCACATCAAATTTGCCCCCTGTTTAAAATTAATGTTACATTTCAAATTGTAACGTTTCAGTAACAATTCTTCATTAATTTAAACGTTTTAACTTTAAAAATAACATTATATTTTGCACATTGTTTTCATAAATTAAATATTTTTTTTGGATTAGCTAATTTTGGATATAAACATAGCAAGTAACGTTCAACATTATTAACGTTAACATTAAAAGGAAACTAAAACATGACAACTAGAATTGCAACATCTTTTCTTTCGTCAACGGGCCTTAGTTTCAGATTCATATACTTCTGAAATCATAAGGTATACTCTAATGAAGTAGACAAATAAATAGCTTGTATTAAATATTAATATGATATTTTTAAAATAAAGATATGATTTATGCTGTTATAGTTTTTAGAGAACCTAAATTTGTTTTAGAAAATATCAAGAAAATTTTGCGCCTTTGAAAATTTGCCGCCGTAGGCACGTGCCTACTGTGCCTATGCGTAAATCCACCTCTGGAGGGGACAAGGATCAAAAACGAATGATCGAAAACGGTCCGTGGATAGTTTGTCGAGGTTCTGCTCGGGCATTTGCGTAATCGGAGAAGCCACAAAACTACCAATCAGAGAACGTAGCCGCTAGAATTGTTCTCCTCCAGCCAGTGGCTGAATTCGATACACAGCTATATAAGAGAGTGTCGACAATTCGCTTCTGACGAAACTGGAACCAAAGAACTCCCCAGTGAGAGAGGCTGCAAGAGCAAGGGATTCAGTCACTAAGCCATTTGAGTTGGTAGTAAATTAAGTAAACAGTTCTGAAGATGGATTGCTGTGTTAGGAGATGGCATCTGTAGGAATGATGTCGGTTAATAGATTTTGCATATTTTCTTCGAACACTTTAACATTCTTTTCCTCGCCACATACAATTCGATCAGGATACGCGCAAAAAAATGTAAATAAAACGCTCTTCCACAACATCTGTGTCGAGACAACCCTTCCCTCTTCAACAGTTGTGAAAAGCTTCAACATTTTATTACACGATAATTAACCTCAAATGCAGCTTCAAACTTCAATTAATATCTTCGTATATCGAGTTGTCACAGACTAACAGAATTAAAAAATTCTGAGAGACTCGAAATTTTATTATTATTATTATTATTATTATTATTATTATTATTATTATTATTATTATTATTATTTTATTAATTGCATTTTTTATCAGCACAAGATGTTTAACTTACGTTGGTGTTAATTATTTGGCCAGTCATCTTCCTGTTGTAACTGACTTTGTCGTTGGGTGTATCCTTGCTGGCCTAAGTGTGAAATACGAGAAGAGCTGGCTTTCGTCCCCGCAATGCTTCGGCCGAGTGGCCACCGAAGCCCACACTTTCGCTGCATTGGCCCACGAGCTGAAGTGCGACGTCATCGCGCGCTGCCTCTGCGCTTTGCGCACACGTGTTCGTCACAGCAAGCTCTGACCCCTTCAACCTTGCAACAGCCTCACACGCCAAAGCGCTTCGCGAAATTCTCAAAGAAATAATGGAATTCCAGACTTATAAATGAGTTCGGAGGAGTAAACATGAAATTGAAGTTTTAAAAACTCCCAAGAAAGTGGCTTTTTATTTAACGTATGGGATTACATGAAATGAATGTACTGATTTTCATTAAAAAACAACAACAAACATTTTGTTATACGTACCAGGTACGCGGAAACGATCAATATAGAACAAAAGCTCATTAATTTATATTTTGCAATTTCATACTCTTACTGAGCACTATTGCAAAATGAAACTGAACTTCGCATAAATGTTATTCAGCAATAAATACCCGGCAATCTATTTCACCAATTTCCCATGCGCGCAGAAATTAAAGAAAAGTATGAATGCAGCCTTCGACAATGTGAATTGTGTTTCTCGTTTTGTCATATATCCAAGAACTCGGAAAAAAATATAAAAAAAACAAGGAAATTTCGTTTTTCACTAAACAAGGCAAGTTGATTGTGATTACATTTGTGATTACATTTGATTTTGTAATTCTACATAATCTCATACTGCGAGTACCTACTGAATTCTTGCATTCTCGCTGCTTACGATACAGCTGACTTAATGCATAGGCAAGTATCCACGGAGTACCCATTGACTTTAAATATTTGTTATTCACGTGTTATAAACTAAGCAAGAAATTTATACATACGAAAGTAAAGCAAAGTACATTTATTCATAGCGGTATATATATATATATATATATATATATATATATATATATATATATATATATATATATATATATATATATTGGTGTTAATTTTATGTCAAAATAGAAGAATTTCCTCGAAGTAAACCTTCAAGTAGAAGTTCATCAATAGGTTTGAAAAATAAAAGCGATTAAATAATACTGTGTTCTATAAAGAGGAAGGTAATCTATATGAGACTGAGAAAGAGCAGGAGCATAGTTTTGCCTTTAGAAACAAGATTTGTGACATTAAATAATATCTGCATTTCTTCTATGCAAAATCATTCATATCATATCTATGCTATATTAGTTGTATTTTATTCTCACAGTCCATTATGTGATCCTTCATCATGTATTAACACGATACACTCGATACGAAATGTTTCATAGCATTGTATTTGAAAGTGATTAAGAAAGTGACTTGTCTTTAAGCATGTCCAATTCTACTAGAGTTCAGACTGACATGTTTGTCAGAGTCGTTTTCCTTGGCCGTGTTCATGAAGTGCCGACCTACATTATGTCCACTTTTGTTGGAGTATGGAACAGAACACGTGTGTTTCGTTTGTTGACAATCTCGGTATGCTATTCAAGATCTAGCGAATTACATCCACCCATGTACACAAGCTTCGTGAGCCAATAGTTACGCAAAGGAAGCGCGATATTATTTCTCCGTGAATTCATCGCTGTGATTAGGTTACATTTAATTAGATAATTAATGAAAAAGAATATGACAAGCACAAGTTATATTATCTCTACAAATTTGAAAGAAAGTTGGTGTTGGTCACCACAGAAAATGTAATATTATGTTTTATACTAGGTTAACGTGGCACAACTGATATGAATTTTTATATTTAAAAAGAAAGTTTATAATGAGAAGAATTTTTAAACATTTTGCAGTGGCCTGGCTCGCCCATCCTTTGTCATTAAAAGCTAGACAGAAATAATATTCTAAAAATAATTGTAAAATTCGAACAAAAAATAATTCCAATCGATTATTGTGGATGAGAGGAATCGGATAAGATATTTCGTGCATCTGTTACTGTCTGAGAAACCTCCAAAAAGCTATTTAGGTATGTAACCCCCCTGAAAAAATGACATCCCCAGGATTCTCTTAGGATGTTTTGAAAGGACGTAAAAACATAGTTTAATACCAGTACACTAAGCTGGATCGAATGACATGACACCTTACTACGCGGAATAATGAACAAAGAAATCTATCCGTGAATAACAGCCGGCCTGCACGAACCACCCGCGATCTTTCCTTCCTCTTCCTTCTCATATCCTCGCCCCTTACATACTCACATGCACTGCACTATCACAGATCTCTCTTGCATATGATATATTTGCGTATATATACAAATATTCCTAGTTCACATGAAATGTCCAAGAAGGAATAATCAGCAACATTTTTTGTACAATTTACGACTTTTATTTAACAACACAGAGTCAGCTGGTTTGAAAAGATTCAAAGACTCATAAAGTGATACTAACACAACAGTTACTCTGTTATACGCGTAATTACGTAGACCACGTGAAACAACAACATTCCTGTAACCGCAATGAAAGAGCAAGCAAAACACTTTTTTGCGATCCCTGATACCGACTGAGTGCATCTCTCTAGATCTCTAAGTAGTCAATCACTTTCTTGTAATTGTATTGTATGTTTTCAGTTTCCTTAATTCTGGAACTGTTTTTCCCAAACGCATGTCCGTGTGACTCTTCGTAAACAACACCAGCGCATTTTCTAAATCCCAGAAACCATTTTCCCGGAGAAGAAAATTTCCGGAAAAAAACATCTGCATGGTGTTGCCTCTGCTCGAATTTTACTCCATCTTGTGAGTTCTTTATGTGAAGCCTGAAGGATGTTCTCGAAACTAGTTTAGGATAATTTTGAGTCAATTAAAAAAATTGAACACTATTTTCTGTTGTACGTCTACAATTTTACGTTTTTTCTCAAACAGAGCACTGTTTGCTTAATAATATAAATGTGTGGTATAGGTATTGTATGGTGTAGAGGTTCTCTCTATTTTTTGGTGTCGGGAGGTTGCCAGCCTGGTGGTATTATGAGCGTGAACGCTCATCTCGGAGCCGGACTGGTTGGAAATTTTCGAAGAGACATGTGTTGTGTCAATACTGCGATCATTTAGCGACGTAAGACGCCGCGGTAAAACATGCAATCAATTTCAAATGTGTGAAATGTTTGCCTGAGTTTACGTACTAGTATAATATTACGTAACCGTTACAAATAATACGAGAAAGTATGTGCCGTTTAGCAGGAGTAGTTTTGTTTAAAAGGAGACAATGTAGGGAAGAGTCATCGTAAGTTTGTTAATTAGGACAATAGATTCTTTTATTGTAATCAACTATTACATCTATCAAAGTAAATACAACATTTCACGCCACTGATTAAAAATTACATTACAAGATGTACAAGAGAAAGCATTATCCTAGGAGGTTCTTATAAGCCCAACGCCTTAGGTATAAGGGAATGTAGATAATAACAAGATAATCACACATCGGTAATAACGAATTTCATCACCAGGCGTTTGGCGTTTACTTGATGAAATGTCCAGGAACTTCCAAAACCCTAAAGATAGAAACTATAAACGATGGCTTCATCTGCTGACAGACGTTCCGAAAACTATTCGTACTAGACAAATTACACAGAGCGCTCATAACATTTCTCAGAACCAAGATTTCGTATTAGAATGCGTTACGTTTATTAGACTCGGCATTTCGGGAACCCAACTCCATGAAAGGAACTACGCTTTCGCGACTGTTGGCTCAAACAATCCACAGGCAGGTTCGTTTCCTCGAGTATTCCGGAGGAAGAAGTCGCGCCGTGCCGCGCCGTTCCTTCTGCGAAGGCGGCGTGGGCAGGAGGTAGGGAGGGCGGGGGCGGGGGCGAGGGTGGGAGGCGGGCGGGGTGGGGTGGGGGGAGGGGTGCGGCGAGTTAGTACGGGCAAACAGCGGCGTCACTCATTTCCCCGGAGGGCAAACATGGCCTCCCGC